>OW445486.1:2927274-3250265 GCA_918226075.1 Microctonus brassicae | reverse complement strand
TTTCCGAGAACTCATGTTTGTTGTACGTCTACATCAAAAACGTATTGAAAATTGAATGGCAAAGTGCTGTCACAATTGAAAGTCCAAAATTTTTCCACCTCGTGCGCACGATCATTCTTCCAATCCCCTCCATCGACTTGCACGGTCCCAATACTAGCTGAACAAATAATCTGTTAATTTATTTAATTGTGCCTCTTATTTCATACACAATATATAGTGAAAGGAACTTCGTTCCTAACCGGTGTCCCACAGACACCTCATTTGTTTTTTTTTTGTATTCGGTGTGAATGCACTATTTGAACTACTGGACAGGCATACTAGCCAAAAGCTCGATATTTGCATCAATGTACTCGTTATATTCGCTATTCACCAGTAAAATATTTGTCAATATGCAAAAATGCAATCTTCCATCGACTTGAGTAAGATAAAGTGATAATATAATAAAAAGAAAAGATTCTATTGTTATATCTATTGTGTTCACTAAGTATTACCATGAGCTGTTTAAATCAGATATCATTCTTAACTGAAGAAAAGAACACTACATTCTAATGTAAATATATGATGCGCTTCATTTCTGTTCCAGATGCATACCCGGGGAACTCGGGTGAAAGCTTTTGCAGTAGCGACTTATCTCTTGATGGAACTGAAATGGGTTTCGATATCACTGAAAATGAAAATACTACTTCAGAAGGAAACCCTATAGCGTCTAATTCTCACCATGGGACTTCATCACACGACGGACCAACTTTATCCCAAAGCTTACATGCAGCGATTCATAATCCAATCGATAAGCTATTTATGATGCAAAGTAGTTACTTCAGTAATGATCATGTTTAAAAAAGTTCTGTTCATCAGGAGAATCTATCATAATTAGAGAAATCAATTGAATGAACAAATTATATTTTTTTTTCCTATTCTGTCGTTCAACATTTCAAGTGTATTGTACCATAATACCAAAATTTGTTATCAGTTTATAATGTATTGTACAGTGAAATATTCATTTGTTCTCTGATGTTGAAATATTCCAATTATTCGCAACTTAATTTTCATTGCAATAAATGCAATTATATTACCGTATTCAAGTGTTTATTTGAAAAATTCCTACAGAACTATTAGCAATTGTTCATGAGATGCTGCTGCTACCATTTCATTAGTGGAATGCCAAAATCTATTGAACCTCCATGGTCACACCCATAGAGAGGATCCTTCTAGTCAAATGAAATCATTTCCAACTTTTTCAATTCCCAACTCCTTATTCGAAGTAGTACCAAGCTCAATGTATCGATCCAAAATTACCAGAATGAGAAAAATAAATTATTAACATAAAAAGAAAAGTTCATGAATGCAAAATTTTTTCTGAATAGTTTTTTGTGTCAAAATTTCAAAAATTTTACTTCTTAATGTTTTTACATAAAATTTGAATGGACTCTTACGAAAGATGGTTATATGATAGGAAGAAAAGAGTTCATCGCATTCATTTAACAACTTAACTTATTGAGAAAAATGAATTGTGTTAAATTCATCAGGTGGCGAAATTGAGGAAACGATCTGGTCTCAACGAAAATGGTTGAAGTAAGTCATTCATGACTCTGTTGCATGACGAGCATAGAATGTTGATTTTTTCTGGAAAACCCGAAATCTTCCAATATTCTAAAAAATAACGAATGAATATGTTTTCATTCGATACCCAAAAATAATAAGCAAAATTATCAGTTCTTCGTTTGCTAGTGTTAGATAGTAAAAAATATCTTCAAAATGATAGAAAAAACGACATACAATTATTGATATGGGAAAATAAAATATGTTTGTGTTGCACCGAAATCTCTAGTACTTGCTGGGTGTGATTGGGTGAAAAGAATAATTTTCTTAAATTACCGACATTATTTTCACACGTAGTTTCATACTGACCGTGCGAACACCTAAGCACGGTTGATGTTTAACATATATTTGGATGAAAACACTTAACTTACATTGCATTAACTTGTTTATATGAATACTATTAATGACCGCCAATACAATAAAATCCGATAGTTGAGAATTTCCGTGGATTGAAAACCGAAAAGTAATTGGTAATTAATTCCGCCAACCAAATAATACGTGTAGCCGTGTTAATTGCCAAAAGCCAAGAGAATAGCCGTGAGAGGGGGGGGGGGGGGGCATTCCCGGGCTAGCAAGCATGCCAAGCTGAGAAAATAGACAAGACCGCTCTTGGCTCTTTCACGCAGTCTTGCCAGATGTGGGCACTTTGCCGGATTTTCTGCCGAAAGTGGGGGGGAACTCACACAAGCATGCGCGCTCTTCGGTGTGAGCTCGGCTGTTCGGCAACGATAGAGGGATAGACATACTATTCTTGTCTCTCTCTCTCTTCTAAATGCACACGCTTCTGAGCGTAAAATGATTTCAGGCCCTAATATAAAGTAAGCTTGAGTAAATGGAAAAAAAATTTATTTTAATAAAATTTTTTTTATTAAATTTTATAAATAAGCTACACTATAATAATATTTAATAAGTATCAAAACAGTATTAAAATAATATCTCAGCTCAATAATAATATAACGATAAGTACGTGCAATGCTTAAATATTACGTTTGAAAAATTTGAGTCATCGCTTTAATGGCATAGTGGTAACTTTCTTAAATCTCTCCCACAAATGTGCAAGTTCAAATCTTGTATTACTTCATTTTTTCTCATTTCGACATGTCTCATTTGTTTATTGACATCTTCTAACAATGCGCTTTTTCTGAAATGTATAAATTTCAATATATGATCATAAATATAATACACAATTAAATGTTTAGTCGGAAACTAGACGAAAGTGGACTTCCACACCACCTATGGGGTCCCACCAATGGCGCGTTAGGTTTTTTGAAGTGAAAACTTCTTTAGCGGCGTTGTGCACTTTTTTTTAGATGGGTAGAAAATGTTGAACTCGCGTCAGGGTCACGTGATGCTGATCGAAAATTCGTAAGATGTAGGGAGGGTAGACTGCCGGCGTAGGAGAGGAACCCCCTCTCTTTCTGCAGCGCGCCGAAAATGTATGCCTGCTGGCTGTTTCGTTTAAGCGGCACGGGGCGCTTGTGTGAGTGTGCGTGCGTGTTTGTACTACAGGCTGCTACGTGCATGCACGGCAGTGATGTGGTGGGAGCATCTAGTGCGTAGCGCCTGCGCACTAGAAATTTATCGCTCACCATGCTGAATGTGATGGTTACTGTTGAATGCTGATCAGCTGATGGCTCGACCGTCTGTATAGTTGTAAAATTCTCATATATAAAGTGTTTAAAATATGGAACACATAAATGATAGTACTTCTATACTGATAAATAAAGCAATTCGTCCGAAATTATTCCCTAACCATTCCAAAATATCAAAAAATGTACAACGTTAATGTTCAAGTTTTCACTTCTGCCGGCACTCCCGGAGTGCCACAGATCATTTGTTTATTATAGTGGACCTTCGCCTGGAACCAGATTATACCACATTTCATCGAAATTTTATATATTTTATAATGTATATTATTACAGTGGTAGCACATCCGGAAAAATGATGTTTAAAAAATCATGGATGGAGTTTCCGTCATTCAGGCCGTGGTTGCATGAAGTTCCACATGATCCGCATTCATTTTTCTGTTTCATGTGCGATAAATCGATGACTGCTCATTTATCGTACTTGTACCGTCACGAAGAATCTAAATCTCATCGAGATGCAGCAGCAGCATACGCCATGGAGACCACTGCAGAGGACGTACAAGATAGTACAATGGACCAGTTGTCAACTTTCGAAGACCGAAAAAAAGGAGCTGAAATCAAATATGCTGCATTCATTACGGAAAAAAATATTCCTTTCCAACTAGCAGCAGATATCCTCAATTTTTCTCAAGAAACGGGTGAGGATCAAGGAATTTTACAAAGTATGAGTATGGGCAAAACTAAATGCAAAAACATTATCTCTAACGTGTTATATCCGATTGAAAGAGAACGTGTAGCAAACATAATGAGAAACACCCAATTTTCTATATACATAGACGAAACATATGACATAACAAATGAAAAATGGATGACATTTTTCATCCGATATATAAATCCGGATAGTTTAGATGTAAATTCACAATTAATAAAATTATTTAATATTGATGCCAAAAATAGTAACGCGGAAAAATTATTTGAAGCTTTTAGAAATGAGATGTACAATTTACAAGTTCCTTTTTTCAATATTCTTGCGTTGTCGTGTGACAATGCATCCGTTATGACCGGAAATTATGAATCATTCAAGAGAAAACTTGAAGAGAAAAATAAAAATATTATTACGTTTAGATGCCCATGTCACTCTGCAGCGTTAGTTGCACATAACGCCTGTGCGAAGATCCCGGAATATTGTGAAGAATTTGTGAGGAAAATTGCAAATTTTATTCTCAATATCCCAAAACGATCGGCTATCTTTGCAGAGTTTCGTGAGTGCTACTAGGATTCAACACACCAAATATTAAAATTGGCTAACACACGGTGGCTTTCTCGTTATGTTTCTATTGAGCGAATTTTAGAATTATGGGACACAATTAACCTGTTTTTAATGGAAATGGTTGTTAACGAAAAGACCAACACAGGAGAACATCTTTTATGTTCAATGAACAAACCTGAAGTAAAAGCATATTTATTATTTTTGGAATATATTTTAGACTCCTTCAACAGTTTCAATACTTTTTTTCAAGCGATAACCACTAGAATTCATTTATTACAAGATGAATCATTAGAGCTTTTAAACTTTATTTGCAAGCACTTTGTGAAAACTGAAAAATTTAGTAATATAGGGCGGGACTTTAAATTCGAATCACCGGAAAATCACAAATGTCAAAATGATATAAATTTAGGATCAGATTGTGAGGCATATTTGAGCTAATTAATAATTAACGGGAATGAAAGTATAGTCACAGATATTAGACAAAAATGTTTAGAATTTTACATAACAGCGGCAAAAGAAATTTGCAAGAGGTCACCAATTAGTGATTCATTTTTGAACAATTTGAGAGTTTTCATACCAGGTTTAGCATTATTACATCCTGATAGGGAACTTACGTTTAACCATATTCTTTCAATTTCACGAACTTTCAGAGGTTTCAACGAAGATTTGTTAAGAGCAGAATTGTTCCGCCTTCATCTCGATTACACGATGGAAGAGAGAAATCGACTATCGAAATTGGATTTTGACGACATGTGAAAGCAAATTTGTCGACATTCTTATCCAAATTTGCGGAAACTCGTGAATGCAGTAAGATCTCTGCCAAAATTCAATGCAGATTCTGAAATTTTTTTTTCATATTTGCCAGATCTGAAAACAAAAAAACGCAACAGGCTATCATCTGCCAGTGTAAATGCTATTTGTATGCTGAAATCAGCTCTGAAAATGCGACATGAAACCGCTCTTAATATGGTTATTGACGAGAACCATTTATCCCGCCTGACGACGGATATTTTGTACGCAAATGAACCACATCATGAATGTAAGTTGCGTCTCCAAGCAGGAGAAGTGGATGAAACGGCGGGTCCCTCAGTCTATATGGAATAACAACAGATTCAACTTGAGTGATAATGTATGGAAAGTGATATATGGCTATAATATAATATAAGATGATAGATTCAATTGAATGTGGTATAATCTGGCTCTCAGCGAAGGTCCACTTTGAAAAACCTAACGTGCCATTAGTGGGACCTCATAGGTGGTGTGGAAGTCCACTCTCGCGTTTTTTTCAATAGTATACATGTGATTGAACATAATAATTTATACACTATAAAAAAAGCGCTACTTGCAATTCTTCCATATTTGATAATATTGTAAAAAAAAGTTTGTATATATATAATATGACATATCGAGATGAGGAGAAAAAAAACCCGAGGCTTGAGCTCGCAGATGCCTCGTGTTAGTTACTTAGTGACAAACCACTACGCCATCAAAGGTGTTGTAAAATGATTGTCAGTAAATAGTATTCAAGCATCGCGCGTACTCATTTATCTATTGTTATTGTGCTTGGATATAATTCAAATATTATTCGATTATCAGTTACATTTTGTCACGTTTCAGCTTATTCATAAAATTTGTTAAAAAGAAAAAAAATTTTGTCCTCTCCAATGATTCATTTTACTTTGAGTCCTGAAATCACATTTAACGTTCAGAAGTAATTACGAGTAAGCAATTTATCTATTTTTCTGAGGTTGTTCTCCGTTACTCATCGTCCGCATTCGGAAAAAAAGTCGCTCTATCATAACTGAATATTAAACTAGTATTCTGCTGAAACGAAAAAAATTAAAAAAAAAAAAATAGAAAAATAGGATTTGAACTCTCTAACGCATACGTGAGTTACTTAGTATATTTATTTTAGAACTTTGCATTTAATCATGGGGAAAAATTTTTACATAGTACTTATAATTAGGTTGATTACGATTCTTACATACTATATATACATAATTAATAACAGCCTAGTTGTATAAAATAAGATGTTTTATTTTATAATTAATAATTATTGTTGCAATTGAGTGCCGTTGTTGTTTAATTTGTGAATGTTTAAGGTGTAATTCTGCAACTTGATATGTCAAATTAATGTGTGTTATACAAGTGGTGTTGTAATTAGAAAAAAGATTTTACCTCGAGTGTGATGTTTAATTGTTTGACTGATTGTGTGATGTTTTATGTGAATGTTATTTGAATATGTTGATGTTGATCTTCTTGTTGGTGAAGTAGGATGATGTTGTTGAAGTAGTTGACGTGGATCTTGGTGAATTTTCAATTCTATTAATTGATTTGAATCCGTTAATTTCCACTGATGTTAGTTCACACACCTTCTAATTTTCAGATTGTATGAATCTCTTGAAAAAACTAATGTGTATGAACAAAATTGATGTAGATAATAATTCGAGGTTGTACATGATGTGTGCGTTGAGTACTTTCTTCTGCAAGTGTCGGCACGTGGCAACAAGTGGCACCACGAGGCAAGCTTCCAGAAGTTTCGAGAATGCACTAGGTACATTCCAGAGGAAATGAGAGGTTAGCGCCACTTCATAGGTACTGTCTATGAAGTATGGCGCCCTAATGTGATATGATTGGGTGATGATGGCGCGGTGAATTCAATTTGAATTTTGATTAATGTTATTTGATTGCATAAAAATGCAACACTAGTGTACATGTGTTTTGTGTTGAGGTGTGTTTCTAGTACCTGTTATATTAATAACTTAACCTAGAATTTAGTGTTATTTGTGCTTCGTTCATGTGTAGCATACATTTGTTTATGTTCCTTCTTTGTTGGTAATTGCTTATTTCTATGTTTTACATTTTTATTTTTATTATACGTATACGAAAACTATTTGCATATAAAAACCTATTTTTTCTCTGACTCTATGTTTTGAATCACTATTCAACCTGTTTGTCTTGTTCTGCCAGTTTGTTATGAGTTCTTTATATTTGGTACATCACGTGTTATTTTGTTTTCAAGTTACTAGTTCGGTGTGTTGAAAATTGTTAGATTTTGATACGGTAGTTTGTGTTTCCAAGTTGTCGGTAGATTGTGCGCTCTTATTTTGGTTAAGTTTTTAGTGAGTTCATTATTGCCTAGCATATTGGTATAAAACTTGTTCGCTAATTCTCTGATTGTTTCTGTGATTGTTTTCATTCCAGTTTGTGTATGTAAATCTACTATTCTAGTATATCTGTTCGCCATGTCAATGAGTCGTAAACATTTATTTTGGTATATTTGTAATTGCTTTATATTGGTTCTTGATGCCCCACACCATATGGGTGATGCGTATGTGATTATAGGTTTGATTATCATTTTGTATATTTGTTTCTAAAATTCACAGCAGATTTATGTGTGAGTAATGGTGCAGTTTTCTTTGGATTGCATATACTTTCATCAGTGCATGTTTGATATGCTGTCTGTATTTCAATCTTGTGTCGAGTATAACTCCTAGGTATTTTACTGTGTTTTTTGATTGTGTGCTGTATCCGTATACTTTTATTGGGTTCACTATCTTTGTTTCGTTTTTCTTCCTCTTGAAAACTATAACTTCTGTTTTATTTTCGTTCAGTTCTATTTTCCATTTTTTGTAGTACGGTTCAAGTATGTTTATATGGATTTGTATTTGTTTTGCTGCCACTATTGCGTTGTGTGAGCTTGCGTATATTGCTGTATCATCTGCAAAGAGTGCTAGACTTGTTTTCTCAAATTTTGATATGTCGTTTAGATATATATTGAAGATTTTTGGGCCCAATACTGATCCTTGTGGCACTCCAGCTTTGATTATTTTTTTGTTTGATTTTTTATTGTTTATTATTACTTGTAGGTGTCTTCCTGTAAGATATGAGTATATGAGTTTTGTCAGTTGTTTTGGGTAATTTTGTTCTATCATTTTGCTTATCACTCCTTCTATCCAGACTCGATCAAACGCTTTTTCTATGTCAAGTAGCATCATGACCGTTACTATTTTCTTGTTATAGTTCTCTGTGATTTTGGTAGTTATTCTAGCCAGTTGTTGGATTGTGCTATGTTTTTCTTTGAATCCGAATTGTTCGTTTATGGTGACGTTGTTGTCATTCTCAAACTTGTTCAATCTTGTTAAGATGATTTTTTCTGCAACTTTGCTTAATGTTGGTAGGAGGCTTATTGGTCTATAACTGGCTGGTTTATCATCATCTTTTCCTGGCTTTGGTATTGGTATGATGTTACTTTCTTTCCATTGTTTAGGGAAGTATATTAGTTTTAGTATTGCATTGATTATGTACATTACTTGAACTATTGCTTTTTTTGGTAATTGTTTCAGTACTATGTCTTGTATGTTGTCGTTTCCTGGTGCTTTTTTGTTGGGCAGTTTCTTAATGATTTCCATTATTTCTTTGGGTGTTGTTCTTGTTATAGTTGTGTTTTCTGATTTTATTTTGTTCAATTCTTCTAGTGTTGTTTTTGCTATTTCTTCTTGTTCTTTTCTGTTGTTGATATTTTTGTTGTGTACTTTCACATATTGTTTTGCCAGCATCTCTGCTTTTTCTTTGTCGGTGACAGCATCTTGATTGTCGTTTTTTAGCGTTAGGATAGATTTGTGGTCGGTTTTGAATATCTTGGTCATTCTCCATAGCGTATTGTCTGAAGTTTTGATTTTTGTTAATTGTTTGGTCCATTTATCATTTCTATATTCCATTATATTCTTTTTAATATTGTTCACTAGTTAGTTGAGTTTGGTTTTATCTTCTTTTCGCCTTGTTGTTTGCCAGGTTTTTCTCATTTTGTTTTTGACTTTTATTTGTTCAATAATTATTCCAGGTAGTTCATTATTGTTTTCATTCGCTGTTTTCTTTTTAATAGTTTTCTTGATTGCTTGTTGGATGATATTTGTTAGGTTTTCTAATGTTTCATCTAGTTCTTCTTTGTTGTTGATTTTTTGTGTTATATTTAGTTTCTTGCTTATGATTTGTCTTAGCTCTTCCCATTTTGCTGTTTCGTAGTCTAGTATTTTTCTGTCTATTTTTTCTTTTTTCTGATTTCCTATGCTGCATATTACCGGGTTATGGTCTGAGCTCAATTCTGCAATAGTGATCAGCGTTGAGATGTTGTTAACGTTTTTATTGATACCAATATCTATTTTCGAGGGATTGGCTCCATTCATGGGACAATGTGTGTTTTCGTCTGTGTATACTAGTGTGCAGTTGTTTCTTTGTGCATACTCGAACACAGTTTTGCCTCTATTATTATTTCGTCTGCATCCCCATATGGTGTGTGTTGCATTTAGATCACCAATAAGCAATACTTTGTTTCCGATGTTGAATAATGTGTTCATTTCATTCCTAGTGAGCTTTATTCTTGGGCTGCAATACGCTGAAATAAGGAAAATGTTTGAGTGTAGTTTAATGCATAAACAATCAAATCTGATATCATTTGGTATTTTTATTTCTGTATAAGGTATATTATACTTAACTAAAATTGCTGTTCCTCCTGCCGCTTTGACAGCGTTTTTATTTATTGTTTTGTAACCTGGTATTTTCAATTTCATTTTTTCATGATATCGGGTGTCATTGATCATCATAATATCAATTGAGTGTCTGATTAGGAAATCACCGAGTTCGCCTGTTTTTTTCCCTCAGTCCATTAGCATTCCATGTGCATATTTTGATATTACTCATTTTGGTCAAGCTTGTTGGTGAATTCCAGCATTACTTGGAATTTTTGTGTATTCGTGTTGCATGTGCTCAGTTTATATTTCAGTTGTACAACTAGGTTCAGCATTTTTTGGATGTCGCACATTTTATTGATTTCTCTTATTGTTTCTGTTATGGTGAGGAGTTCATTGATTCCCGGTTCCATTTTGTTTTCGTTTTCTTTATCATTAATTGTTGTTGTTGGTGTTACATGGTTGCTTTGCTGTTTGTTTCGTGCATCTTCATTATTTTTCCACGGATTGGTTATTGGTGACATGTGTTTTGTTTTGTTGAGTAGCGGGAATTCTTGTATGCTTCCTATTTGTACTGGTTTTTTGTTGCCATATGCTTGTCTGATGTTTTTGTTCTTACTTTGTGTTTGAATTTTTTGTGTCCTTTTTATATATACTGGACAAATGATCGCGTTGGCCGGGTGATCTCTTGAGCAATTTACACATTTTACTGGTGTGTCGTTCGTTTTTTTGCATTCTGTTGTGATATGCTGTTCTGCACATTTGAGGCAGCTGGGTTCTGCGAAGCAATTTGAAGTTGCGTGTCCCCATGCTTGGCATCTGTGGCATTGGGTGATTTTTTTCTTTGTTATATATTTGTCCCACTCTACTTTGGTGTGTTGTATATCTTTTAAGGTCTTTTGTACTTCTCCTAGTTTTGTGTTTATTGGTACTGTTACCATGTACATTGGTCTGCTTGTTCCTCTCATTTTGTTTATTTTACTGACTTCAAGTCCATTTTCAATCAGTTCTTTTTTCATCTCTTCAATATTGGTTTGTTTGTGTAGGCCTTTTACCACTAGTATTTTTTTCTTGTTTTTTTTCTCAGTGTAGGTATGAAATTTCACCTCGGATTCCTTCCAGTGTGTTTTCAGTTTTTCATCGTCAGGTGTGTTAGTTGTGAACACTTCCGTTTTGTCATGATAATGTTTGATGTAGAATTGTCCTTCAAGTTTTTCTTTTATTGTGTTTATGAATCTTTTATTTTCATTTATTTGGCCGTGGATTACCAGTGGTGGAGGTTTTTCATTTCTTTTTATTTTTGTTGTGTTTTCTTTTTCTATTTCATCATTATTTATTGTTTCATTTTCACTTTCATTTTCACTATCATCACTGCTCGAGAGTGCTTTATACCTGTTGCTTAGTTTTATTCCATTTCTTTGATTTTGGTAATCCATTTCTTTCTCTTTTTTATGCTTTTTATTTTGCTCTGCTGTACTATTTCTGTTGATTGTTGTGATCATACTTTTGTATTGAAGTATGTCACTTTCCTTGGTTTTTTCAAGATCTTTCTTAATTTTGGTTATGTTTTCTTCTGTGTTTGGTATTTTTCTTTTTTTACCTTTCTGAATAGTTGATGTATGTTTCGAAATTTCTTCAACATAATTCTTTTCTCCTCTTTGGAGGTTGTGATTGCATTCTTCGTCTGTATCTACTTTACTGACTATTGCCACGGAGCAACGTGGGCGTCCCTGATATTGTCTAAAATATTCAATGTTGTTTCAATATTTTATTTCACCTTCACTTATTTTGTGTAATTAATTGTTTATTTAGTTTAATTTGTAGTTTGTAGCACTTTATTTATCGCTTTATATTATATGTTCTAATATTGCACTGTATAGCTTGCTTGTTTATTTTCACGATAACCTCGTGGCCACCTCTGACCACGTGTTTTTTGTGTTTTATTTTATTATTTTATACTTTTGGTTTTAGTTTTTATAACTTAAACTTTTATATAAGTATAAGTATGTGTTGTTTTTGTTATATTTGAAATTTTTGGTGTTTTTTTTATTCATTAGGAATATTTAGTCTGCTTAGAACCGTGGAGCGTGAGTCGATGCTTGCGCTTCGTTCGGCTGCCGGACGAGAACTAGTTACTTAGTGACAAACCACTACGCCATCAAAGGTGTTGTAAAACGATTGTCAGTAAATAGTATTCAAGCATCGCACGTACTTATTTATTTATTGTTATTGGGCTTGGATATAATTCAAATATTATTTAATTATCAGTTACATTTTGTTATGTTTCAGCTTATTTGTAAAATTTGATATAAAATGATCTGTGGCACTCCGGGAGTGCCGGCAGAAGTGAAAACTTGAACATTAACGTTGTACATTTTTTAATATTTTGCAATGGTTAGGGAATAATTTCAGACGAATTGCTTTATTTATCAGTATAGAAGTACTATCATTTATGTGTTCCATATTTTGAACACTTTATATATGAGAATTTTACAACTATACAGACGGTCGAGTTATCAGCTGATCAGCATTCAACAGTAACCATCACATTCAGCATGGTGAGCGATAAATTTCTAGTGCGCAGGCGTCACGCACTAGATGCTCCCACCACATCACTGCCGTGCACGCACGTAGCAGCCTGTAGTACAAACACACACGCACACTCACACAAGCGCCCCGTGCCGCTTAAACGAAACATCCAGCAGGTATACATTTTCGGCGCGCTGCAGAAAGAGAGAGGGTTCCTCTCCTACGCCGGCAGTCTACCCTCCCTACATCTTACGAATTTTCGATCAGCATCACGTGACCCTGACGCGAGTTCAACATTTTCTACCCATCTAAAAAAAAGTGCACAACGCCGCTAAAGAAGTTTTCACTTCAAAAAAAAAAATTGACAAAATGACACATTGTCAAAATGAAAAGTCTGAAAACAGCCTTATTTTTGCAACGTCTTATTCATAATAAAATTAGAAATATTTGACAGAAAATTTTTATTCTAGTTCCGACCATAGCTGCTAGTGTACTCAATAACGTGTTCAAATTCGAGACAAATCGGTCGAGTAGTTTTTTTCAAATCATTCCCGAGAGACAAAAAAGTAGTTTCGAGATAAACGCGTTTGAAGTTAATAATAGCCCCTTCTACCTACTTTGGCGCTGACCTTTAATGAGCTATAATACTTGAAATACTGTGAAACTCATTACCAATTTTTCACAGTATAATCTTAAGACGCTATACTTTCGGAATATAAAAGAAAAAAAAATCAATTTTTCGAAAATTCTAGACCAGAAGGTCCCCTTGAAGAAAAACAGATACAATCCTAAGCCTAATTCACAAGCGCGATCGAGAACAAGCTCAATCAATAGTTCAACGACATCATTAGTCGATACAATGGACACACGAGAACAAGGTGCCGAAAATAATGACACAAATAATGATAATGAAAGCTTTACAAGTTCAAAGAGAACGACTAGAGTACCAAAAACAAAAATGTATGATAGTGTAAGCACTAGCAACCGTTTTCAACCTCTACATATACAAACACAATTTGAAGATAAACCAACGACCTCTGGAACAGTACCCTGGTCGCCATCTGTAGGGCGAAACGGAGCAAATACTGGCACTAGAAATAGAGGTAAAAAAGCACCTCCCCCCATTCATGTCATGAATTGTTCATTAAATAATATTATTAGTGAACTACACAAAAAGGGCATTAAGAAAAGACAAATTTTTCACCGAGGAAGTTGACTCCAATATTTATACGATCTTTGCATTATACCTGGAGCGCCACAAAATAATAGTCAATTTTCTCATAGAACTGAAATGGGAATTCTACACCTATACACCAAGGGAAGAAAAACTTGAAACCCCAGTACTCAAAGGCGCAAGGGGAGGATTTGATGAGAATGATATAAAAATGGAAATCGATAGCTTAAACCCAGCAGAAGTCAAAACAACCAAAGTCACGAAACTATCTTTTAATAAAATGAACAAGCAACTACACCATTTCATTGTGTAGCTGACGAGTGACAGTAACAAAACACAGTTATCCAATGTGAAGATTTTACTGAACCAAAGAGTGACCTGGGAAAACCTGGAAAGGGAAAAGATTTATCAGTGCAGAAACTGTCAAAGGGTAGGGCATTCGAATTCGAACTGCCATCTAACATCGAGATGTATGAAATGAGCTGGCAATCACCCTCACGGCGAAAGTTCATTAGATAATATAGAGCCTAAAAGCAAACTAACATCCGCCAACTGCGGCGAGCAAGGACACCCTGCCTCCCATATGAGCTGCTCTTTTCTGAAAATGGCTTAGGATCTGAAAAAGAATAACCATTTAAAAAGAAAAAAAAATAAACCTAGCGCCATAATAAAACAGGCAAGCTTCGTAAAGCCCAATATATCATACGCTAGTCTATTACACCCAACTGCAGAGAGCAGATCGAGAGTGACTACCAGTAGTAGCTAACCAATAGTAAAAGGCCAAGATACTTCTCACCAAATACTAGCAACCAATAGACATTTAGAAGATAATAGACCAAATATTTCAATCAGCTCAAAACACGAACAAAATATAATAAATGAATAAATGAACAAACTAAAAGATGACCTAACAGCAGCTATTACTACTCAATTCATGGAGTTGGAAAAAAAATATCAACTAACACAAGCAAGATTGAATTCATACTAACTCAGATGTACCAAAATGAATAATACAAATAACAAGAAACAAATACGAGCTAGCACGCACAACTCATTGGGCATAAACATGAACAATAATTGTCTAATCAATTGCTGGGCCATTAATACAAACTCATTGATACGCACCAAAAAAAGATACGATTTACAAGTTTTCATTGAGGAAAACGATATTGACGTGGCTATGATCTCAGAAACCAGACTAAATGATAAACATAAAATGAACTTTCCTAATCATTACGTCACCAGAACAAATAGAAAAACTACTATAGCTGGAATGACGGAGGCACTGCTCTTATCATCAATAAAAAAATGGATGTAATTCAGTTACCCTAACCAGTTAACCTTAAATCTCTATCCTCACCCATTTACCCATCATCCCTCACAGCATCTTCACTCCTTCCTACTCATCCCCATTCATCATGTACATAATTCATCATACCCTTACCATCACTACCAAATAAGTCTAGTTAGTTTAAATTACATTAAGCCTCGAACAAAAACAGTAAAGTATCCTTCTTTTTAACAAAGTTATTTTTCAAAGGAAAAATCATAAAGAATAACTAGGGGATTTAGCCCACTAAATCAAAAGTAAGCTTTTAAGCGATACGAAATAGCCAAAACTATAATACTCTAAAAGATAATGTATCAACGTGAGATCTGATCATACAGCATGCGTTGAAAAAAAAACAAATGATCTGTGGCATTCGGGGACTGCCGCGGTAAAGCTATTGCATAGCATTTTTTATCAACTTATGCAATTATAATTATTTATTTTTAAGCTATTGGATAGCTTTTATCGCGGGCTTTGAGCGCGGCGACCGAATCAAGAAATTCCGTAACGAAAAAAACCTAACGCCCCCCACTCCGACCGGCACAGCGGTGCATCGTCTAACGTCGTTTCAGTTCGGCAGACTTCGGCACGGTGTTTGTGTGCGTGCAACTAGGCGTATGCGTGTATACTGCTTAAATGAAATAAATGAATAATTATAATTGCATAAGTTGATAAAAAATGCTATGCAATAGCTTTACCGCGGCAGTCCCCGAGTGCCACAGATCATTTTTTTATTTAAGCAGTATACACGCATACGCCTAGTCGCACGCATACAAACACCGTGCCGAAGTCTGCCGAACTGAAACGACGTTAGACGATGCACCGCTGTGCCGGTCGGAGTGGGGGGCGTTAGGTTTTTTTCGTTACGGAATTTCTTGATTCGGTCGCCGCGCTCAAAGCCCGCGATAAAAGCTATACAATAGCTTAAAAATAATAGTGTAAGAGTAGTAAGTAAGTTAATTTTAACTCTGAAATGTAAGAATTTTATACCTTAAATCAAATAAACTTTTTAAAACCTAAAACCGGTGGTAGGGCTACGCGCCAATGCGCAGAATAGAGCCGTGAGACTGAGAAAGACAAACCTAATGTCTGAGAGATGGCGTGATCTTTGGTTAGTTCCCAAACAAAATGAAATAATAATGATACAACAGAATATAATCATGATTGCTCGTGTATCAAATAGTACAAGAACTTGAAATAATGGAAATTAACATTAATAATATTGCAATGAAACACAATGATTATAGTAATATTATCATTGTGTTTCATTGCTACAATAATCCAATTGACGTTTTCTGAGGGCCAATTACTAGTTTCCTAATCTAAGTGGATGTGCTAATTTTCTTACAGTCTGTCATATAATACGGGGCTTACGATAACGATTGTATTCAAATACAATTACTCTGAAGCTGAACTATCACAATATTATTTCACACTAAATGAACATTCTTCACAATTTCTCATCATTTTCTTCATATTTTCATAAGCACACAACATGCTCATTCACACTGAGATCGGCCGTCAAAATAGACCAAAATGACTGGTTCGCCGACCCTACCCAGCCAGCGTGGAATGTTGCAGGAACGTTGCAGGAATGTTACATCCGCAACGTTAAACATTGCAGGGAACGTTGCGGCAACATTCCTGCAACGTTCCTATGTCCGCCTCTCTGCAACGTTTAGAATGTTGCACGGAACATTGCAGGAACCTTGCGGGAACGGTGCAGGAATATTGCAGGAATATTGCAGGAATTTTGCGGGAACGTTGCAGGAAGGTTGCCGGAATGTGACAGCAACATTCCTGCAACATTCACATGTAATGTTCCCGCTGCAATGTTCCAGCAACATTCATATAGCAACGTTGCCACTGGAATGTTGCAGGAATGTTGCAGCAACGTTCGGGATGTTGCGCAAAGTTCGGAACATTGCTCCAACATTCCTGCAACATTCCACGCTGACTGGGTACTAGCGTATTTCTTTTCTAGACTATTCCATCGCCTTGTTTTTTATTAAGAACGTTTGTGAGCGAAACCTTTTAGCAGATGAAAATTTTTTTTTCTTTTCAGTTTTGATGAGTTAAATAATGTAGCTATCTACCGTTGAAAATTCAAGACGCCTTATCGATAATTTAAGAAAGTTATTGAAGATCAAAATTCAAATTTTGAGTATGGAGCTCATGGAGAATTAGCATTTTACGTATTTAAAATCACAAAAAGGTATATTGAAAGAGTAGATACAATGATGAATAATGTTTAAAAATATTCTTCGAAATATGTAGTTCATATAAGTCCACAAAAAAACAGATGTTGACGAATGTTCAAATTAGATATTGATTATTTTGATGAAGATAATTATAAGTGATTTAGTGAATTGGTCGCCATCTTGTGAACTGGCAACAGCGCGAAGTAACGAAATATACACATATACACATACACACTGAAAGTGTCAAAACATAACATGGGCACTGTTGCCAAATTTATTCACCAATTTAAATGGCGTCAAATCAATTTCTAATGTGGATTAACTGATTTTTTCAAATAAATACCTTAAAATTGATTGGAACATATGAAAAACAGTTAAATCAGTGTAAAATCAATAATATATTTAACAAATTTTTTTAAGCTTCAGATAAATTTTATAAAAGTTAGTACTCATTTGACCCCGGAGTATCTCACGAACGTCTTTAATCAAATGATACGTTGATCGGTGGAGACAATATTCCAATAATTATCTGAATTATTCCTGAACGTTGTATTGACTTGTCGCGAAATTATTGGGATGACTATCATCAGTTCAAATTATATATCAATGGAATTCTAGACTCTTGTAGATTTGAATACGTTATTCCACCTTCCGCCGTTAGTCCTTCATCATCATCCAATAATGGAGTATATAACCTCTGAGTTGTCAGTTCAATGCTGTTCACATAGTGCTGCGTATTATAGTGCAGTCGATCAATTCCTTGAAAATGTAATTACTTCATGTGAATGAGATGATTATACCTGGCCCATTGCAATATCCATACCAGAGTCGCAGTTTTGTTTCTAATTTAGACTTGCTGTTTGAGAATGCAACTTTTCAATCAATTAAATATTTCGAATTGTCGCCATCAATTATGGTGACCGGAAATGACCACAAAGGCGCATGATTAATCGAGTGCAGCGTGCATCGTGCTGCCGTTGCATGGTCAAAACTGCCAAAATTATATATATAGTATGACGATTTCAACAGTCACGATTATTTTTTAGCAGATATAAGACGCTCGCTGAAACAGATGATAGACATAACAATACGAGTAGTCAATAATATAGAACCAAGTATGAATGAGGAATATATGTATGAAAGTAATTATAAAATAAAAGAAATATATGTAGAAAGTACCTGGGCACACGAGGAGAGAACGAGAAAGAATCTTCGTGCCTACTAGTCATGAATAAATGGATAATGCCGTCCGGGAGATAAAACAAATGTATTACGAGAATTCCAAACTACTCTAATGGAATATACGTATTGTCCAGTGATCTGCTGATCGATGCGCGTGGAGCGCAGTAGATAAAATGTGTGTGCCAACTAGCCAAAGGTCCCGGGCGAAGATGTTGGCAAGCTTGAAAAGACAAGGCCAAAAACACGAGGAGAATAAAATGAGGCAAGACGACACTTACAATTTGGTTGCCAAAAATACAAGACGTGTGCCCATCTGTTTCGCGAAAAGAACATGTATGATGAATTGTGTGATTGAATAAAGATTATATTGAAAGAGTGAATAAATTGTTGTTGTTGAGCCGAAGTTGTTGCTGAGAGGAAGTTTGTACTCTGGAATTAATTATCTGTGAGTAACTTAACGCATTATATATATTGTGTCTATCGCCACGTGCTATTCGCTTTGTTCAGCGGGCGTCCATTTTGCCTATTATAAAGCGCCAAATTTTCGGTCACGCTATTAGATAATGAATATGAAAAAAGTTGTGGAGTTTGTAATAATATTGTTAATATTATCAATATCATGGATTTAAGTATAGAAAACGTTAAATCCAGATCAACTGTATACTGGATACAACCGAACCCAGTTGTTGAATATTTATCAAGTATTATTATTTAGATTATTTTCATTGATATCTTTTTCTTATATTCATTTATATTCAATTATTTCCATTTGTGTTCAAATTGTTTGAAAAGAATAAAAGCCTGTATTATTGAGTGAAATAATACATTTAGAACAAACGATTTCTTTCGTGGTCGTTAAAAAACAATAATACCTAACATTTTTACTATTTTATCATAAGATATAGGTACACGAAATCCCTTGTGTGCTGTTGCTACTAGAAGTAATAGTAAGTAAAAATAAATCCAAGTGCGTGGTGCCTAGAAAACGCCACGTCGTAATAAATATTAGGGTGTTTCAAAAAAAAGCAACATTTTTTTTCCTTGGAAACAGGCTTAAAAGTTTCGTTCAGGTTGGAGAATGAGTCCCTGAAAATATGAGCCCTTAACATTAATATTGAAATAGTGCATGGCGCATTTTTCTATTTTCCATAAGAATAACATCGGAAGAATTGTTTTTACATCTTCTGATTTTTATTACTTGTAAACTACTTATTACTCAGGAAATTGAAATACATATTTTTGTTGAAAATTGAACGCTCTACAAAAAAGGTTTCTTCTCATTTTTTGATTAGTCTACATGTTTGAAAGTTATTCAGTGTCAAAGTGGAATTTTTCGTAAATTCGGCTGATTTTTGCATATTACACCAGAACCCTTAGTTTTTTGACAAAATACGCATTGAATTTCACTTCTAACATATATTTAACTTTTGAAATATTTTAGACAATAGTACTTTTAGATAATGAAATGAATCGAATGCTTCCAGAATATTTTTCCCCGTTTCTCTGAATGGTTTAACAAAAATATTAGGTTCTTACAAAAAAATGTGCATGAATTCTCATAAAAAATTGAAATTGGACTTCTGAGAACTGTTCGTCAATATTTTTCTTACTATAATGAAGAAGACAGAAAAGTAATGTTATAGGTTGTCTTCTAGATACAAATTCGAATATTCGTGCCATATTTCACTTTTTCATGTGCTATAGTGTGATGTATTTCGAATTCATGTACTATAGTGTGATGTATTTGAAATTGTCTCGTATTTATTTCACACCGACCGAGAACGATATGTCGTACTGTAGCGTGATGTATAACTTTTATCATACTATAGTACAGCATATTATCGATGAAATTCATGATCTATCATTTTTTTTTTACTAAGGAAATAATATAATAATTTTCATGTACTATAGCATAATATATAAATTTTTCATATTGTCAATGGAAATTCATGATCAATCAAATTTTTTTTTACGCGGGGAGACAATATGACTGATTCTCATGTACTATAGCGTGATAAAATTTTATTTACATGGGAAACAATATGGCTGTTTCTCATGTACTATAGTACTACATATGTATAATGTATATTTTTATATAAGGAATAATATGGTTGATTATCATGTACTATAGCATGATATTAGGATTTTACCTACAGGTGGAGCCTAATTTCTCATATCTTAGGAATAGCTCGCCGAAATGCCGCCAGTGCCGCATGACCAAAGTAAAATCCCAATATGTAATTTTTTCATATGGAAAACAATATGGTTGATTCTCATGTATTATAGTACTACATATAAAAAAATTTTTACACGGAAACAATATAGCCGATTCCCATGTACTATATATATGTAAGGAACAGTTATCCTTTGAATCTCCCGCGCTCGCACACTTAACAGCGACATCTTACTTCCATCGAGCTACAGTATAAATAGATAACGGAAGTATTCCAAAAAAGAGCCACGTGCCAACATAGTAATTATTAATAATAAGAAGTTTCTGAATAATACACTTCAATGTCGTTTCTGTTATATTTACAGGTAGTTTATTTAGTTAATAATTTCTTGATTTTGTAAAACCATATTAACAAATATTATATAATAATAAAACTGTTATATTTACAGCAACACAAAGTTATTACTTGGAATTAACCTTATATATATATCAACGACAGAATTCATGATCCACTAATGCGCATGCGTCTATTTTAGCGCAAAAATATCATGAATACATTTCAAAAAATGTTTGGTGAATAATTATAATATTTTTCATCCAATAATTTCACAATTATATTAATCAATCAAAAGTGGTGGGGATGAATGTATAAAATGAGAAGAATATTCAAATGTAATGATCAGTATCGTCAAGAGAACATCAAGGTACGCGCGTGACATTTGAAATGGAAGTAATAGTGGATATGCAAGGACTCAAATGGAGAAACAATGAATTTATTGTCAAAGAGTTTGCGATGATACAACTTGATAACAAAGATGATCATGGAACACGTATATTATTCAAACCACCATGCAAGTGGGATGATTTACCAAGACAATATAAAGCAACAAATTCTTGGGTTATACGTTATTATCATGGAATATTTTGGGAGGATGGTGATGTACCATATAACAAATTACGTGACATACTCAACATCATCTTGAAGGATGCGAATAACATCTATGTCAAAGGTGTTGAGAAGAAAGAATAGTTGCACAATATTATTGAATTTACACAGAAGAAAATTATTAATATTGAAAAATATAAATGTCCATCAATGAAAGATATCTATAGTTCTGATTGTATTATCATACATTTAAGAATTTCCTAGGCTTCCATTGTGCTCATGAAAATGATAAACAATTAAAAAGTTGGTTTGAAGAAAAAATAATTTGATAGAAAAAAATATTTATTCAATTTTGACAAGAGAAATTTATTATAACTTTGTGAATAAGTATTGAGCAAAAGAATATGTATTGTAATTCACTTTAAACCTCATTATAACAATCCTAATAACCCATTATTATCCCTTAAATTGCTATTTACATTATTCGCTAACTGGTGTGAAAAAAAGGTTAACAGGTAGCATTGTTATGGCGCGCGCCACTTCATTCAAATATAGATAACAAAGGAATATCAGTAGCATCACCTTGAAATATATCTGTATATTGGAGACGTTACAGGATGAAATGAGCGCGCGCATCATCCCTTATAATGCCCAATTCTTATTGGATATAGGCCCTCTAACAATAGACCTCCCCCGATGACGTCAATCATTTTTCAAGACAAAGCATGAAGCTTTTCTTACTCATCATTATAGTGCGCAACAATAAACTTCATCAAAAATATATAACCTAATTGAAAAACGTGTTTTGCTATCCAAAAATAATATGTAAGTGTGAAAGTTATTAATTTTTGAAGAAAAAAAATATTCATTATACATATTTTTTAATTTTGTTAATAATTTCATATGAAACTTTTTACAACATGAATTTTACACATGAATTGAAATTCAATATATGCATTCCTATGGAATGGTTGCAAACGAATACCTCTTATGAATATATTATTGAAATAGAATTGAAAATGACGCCAGAGTATGCCAACCGTACTGGAACATACGCAGAATGTGTTAATAATTACAACAACATCGAAGCTGCGTTATTTACAGATATTTCCAGAAGGATGTGGTGGTATCGGCGGATATTGATGGAAGATGATCCGCGTCCACCAACCATCCATTATTATCCACCGATAGCACCACCAGAGTTGGAAGAAGACTGGTTTTGATGGTGGGTTTGGGGTGGTAATAATGTAGATAATGATAATGATAATGAAAATAACAATAATGAAAATAACGATAATGAAAATAATGATAATGTTAAGGTTGAACGGACATTGAGGCAATGTAAAGATAAACAGCTAATTTTGTAATATATTATTAATCGCTTTCTGACACGTATGGAATAAATTTTTGAAAGAGATTTGACGAAGGGTTTTCATGTAAGTAATTATTAAAAATTAGATTTTTAACATGTAGTGTACAGCAAATGTTAACGATAGTTGACGAAACACACATTTATCGAATTATCTAATCACGCCTGCTAAAGATGAAAAAACCAAAAACTTTTATTTTTAATAATCAAGTTTCGCAGAATACGTGAAAATTACAATAAAAGTATTCTGACGAAGGGTTTTGAAGATATCTTAACGAGAAAGATTAAAAATTCACGTAAAAAATAGTTAGCCATGATTGAAAATAAATAAACCACGTGACTCACGAAAGTGTGGCAATGTCGCATAAAAAAAAACGCGGCAACTTTGAAATGAAACTATTACAGCTCATTTCTATGTAGTATGTTTCCATTTATTTTTTTTTTTTAAAGAAATTTAAATTGGTCTTTAATAATTGAGAACCCAAACTTATTTTAATCAATTATTGAAGCTTATAATTTTAGCTGTAGCAATATAAACAATTTTAAATAAAAAAAAGTTATACATATAAATATATCTTCAATATTATTTGTAATAGATAAAAAATATTTTAAGCCGCAAAATACTTCAGAAAACTTTTTATTTCACATATTAAATATTTGTTATATTTCTATAAGCATGAAAAATTACCAAAAATACTTTGCTGATAACAACAAAGCTTATAATTTTGTACATGCAAAAGAACAACATTAATAAACATTTTTTTTACGTAAGAACAATACTTATGTTGCCATAAAATATAAACTTATAATATCAAGTAAAATATTGAAACAGGATATCAATATAAAAGTATAAAAACGTTAGCATATAATTTTGAAGAGACTTATTGCACATGACTACTCATCAGCTCATGTAATTTTTTTTTAATTACCATTATAGTCATAATTCGAGCAGTTACTCGAGGTTTTTGGTTGATACTTTGGCTTAGTAAAATTTTTGAACCCTCGAATCCATTATTCTTATACGTTTTTTGTAAAAGACACATACTTATTCCAGCTTTTGCTATTTTTGTAATAATATTAACAGAAACACCGCATTGCTGTTTACTTCCATTGTTTTTTTTGTCAGCTTTCAACGCATTTAGTGAATTCTTTAAATCTTGAAACTTTTTTTTTCATTTTTAGCAGTTAAAATGTTATCCACTGTAACACCTGCGTTCATCAAGTCTTTCAAAGAAATATTTATGTCTTTATGATTAATAATTTGTTGTAAGACTGAAACGTCTACAGAGGCATCATGCGCAGATTCCTCTATAAATATCGAGCCTAGAAAATCTTCAGCCAATGCAGATTGAGCGAAACTTTTTTTTTCAGCACGTCTTTCATTTAAATGCTTCTTTAAAACAGTGAGTGTATCTGTAAACCCAACTACAATAGATTGAAATTCTCTCAACAAATTAACTTGTTTTATCAGTGTTAGAATCCTAGGGACATCAAACCTAAGGCCATTGTGAGCTGCTAACATAACACTGGAACTGATAGATTCTAACAATGCTATGAATCCAGTAATAGCACGTTTAGGTGAAACTGTTTGTAGAAAAACAGAATTATTATAAAGTTGGCCATTTTCTATAGTGAGTCTTGTGATAGTCGATGCGCCGGTAGAAAAATGACATGAGGGCATTATATATGCATTATATATTTTATCATTGCATTGAGCAGCAATTTGAACAATTTCATCCGTCAATTTTAATCCAATGGTCTCAATGTCAAATATAACAAGTTTTGTAGTATCGTGAATGGTTGGGGCAATGCAAGTTGTAGATTTGTCGTTCAACTCAGAACCAATATCAATTTCACTATTACTTTGATAAGTAATGCCTTCATGAGCTTCAGCAGAAGCATTTAATTTTTGCCGGTTTCTAAAAAGAACTCGGCGTTTTTTTTTAAATTCTACAGTTTTGATCAGCGAATTTATTTTTTTTCGTTTTTCATCTCGTCTGATCCGATATAATAACGACTTATTCTTTAAAGGAGATAAGCGTAAAGTCGAAATAACATTATTTAAATAATTTCTGCCTAAATTTACTTGACTTATACCAGCAGCAACGCGAAAATCACTGGAACTGGAATCGATGTAGTACTTGGCTTTCGGTGCTTTAGATGTTATAACGGCATTACAATTTTCATTTATTTGGCTGGAACCACGCGGAGCTAACTTTTCGGCATTATCTGCAGCTTGCTTGAAAATTGGTAAGATGCTTGTTTTTAATTCATCACCAGTTAAAGGCTTACCACCTGGCAGATATTTATGTCTAAAAGCTTCTGGATTACTTGCATAGTTGCACCATGAACCACATGAATCGTGCTCACCAAAAACATGTGGTACAATTTTTAGTATTGCTGCTTTTGTGAATTCCACGCTGCCTTCATTTGCCCGAAGAGCATTATTGAAGCAATATAATAAGTACTCTATTGCTGCTTTTGGAATTTTTTTAATGGCATACAACTGTTTCGACATTTTTCTTGACGCATGATTAATATCTGTCCATTTATTAATTTCATGATTAGATGCCCTACGTAAATTCGCAATAGTACTAGAATCTTCATCGCCAATTAACGTTTTGATTATAACATTTTCTTCAACAAATGTATCGTTTTTAGTAAAAAGTCCAACTGCGATATCTGCTTCCATTGCTTTTGAGCTGCCGACGAAGTTCTTTCTACAGTCATGTTTTTTTTTAGATAAAATCCGACAATACCTACAACTTTTATTTCTAGTCGCGTAAGCTACACATTTACGACTGTAATGTCCAAAAGCAGTACCATGACCTTGTCTACTATTATAACATCTTGCAGAACCTTTCTTCAGCCAAGCTCCATCATATGACAGTCGTAAGCCAACTCTTTTCTTCTTAATTTTAATAATATTGTTAATACTTTCTGATTTCATCTCACAATTTTCATGTATGTTCTGACTCCGATTTTCCAAGGCTTCTTCAGAATTATATTCATCCTCGATGAGGCTACTAACTGACTCTACACCTGTGACACCCCCACTAAAAGTAGAGTCATAATTCAATTTATTTTCTACTCTAGGACCAGTCTCAACATAAAAATTTTCAAATTTTTTGACATTATCAGTACTTGAACTGATGGTTTTTTCAAAATCAGTCTTTGCTAAATTATTATTAGAATCTATCATTACATCAGTCTCTACAATAATATTTTCTCCTTCTCTGGCACTACTATCTGT
The DNA here is from genome assembly GCA_918226075.1 of Microctonus brassicae. NCBI lineage: Eukaryota > Metazoa > Arthropoda > Insecta > Hymenoptera > Braconidae > Microctonus > Microctonus brassicae. The sequence continues at coordinate 3,224,245 of OW445486.1, read as the reverse complement.
ATGAACATTAATTTCAGTACTAGCAGTATTTACATTTAAATATCTTCTTATTTTGACGTCTGCTTCAAAATTTGAATGTTCTTCCGGATCTTCATCAGGAAGAGTTTCTGCATCAATTGTTTCATCATTGAAATCACAATATCTAAAAGTAAATGAAAAATAATTTGTTTTCGATTACAGAAATTTATATATTTATTCAAAAAAATTTTAATTCTATATACACTTGTAATTGATTAAAAATATTTAATTCTTATATAAATTCAAATCAATTTTACATTGATATGAGAATTATATTTCCAATTGAAAAATATGATTCACTCGCAATTGTTCTAAATATTTTTACAACTGCTTAGAATTATATTTCATTCCATTGATTCTCCAAGTATAATATTTACAATAGTTATTATTTTTAATTTATTAGATTTGGAATATATTTGATACAAAATTTATGCTGGTGTCAAATATTGTTACCCTTCATTCAAAATTGTCAATTCTCGTTCAATTTTTAATGCTTCATGACAACTTTCCTTGGCGACAGTTTCAATAGCTGGTCCAACTAATCTCTCGTACCGCTTTATTAAGTTGTGATTGATTGTAGGTATATTTAGTGCTGATAATATCGTATTTAACTGCGTTTCTCCAATACCTCCATCTAATATTGCTGTAAAAATCGTTCAAATTAATAATCATAATCTTTATATTAATAATAATAGAGATTGAATTTCTATTTTGAAATTTCATAATAAATCAATGTTTAACTTTAAATATTTACGTACCGAGAGCAAGTTTAAAATTTACATGATATTTTGATCTTGTTGATTTTGCCTCACTGGTTGAACTTCTCACAAAATGTACTGTTCCACACTTAGAGCATTTTAAATGAAATACACTAGCTAATCCACAAACATCTTCATTCACAAGGAAACGAAAGGATAAACGCAAATCGCATTGCTGACACCACATTTCCTCGGCTAATTTATCAAAATCTACAATTCGCCGAGCACTTGGCAACTTTATATCTAAGTTTTTATACTGTTTATGCACTCGTTTCATACTCTCACTTAAATTTTTTTTCCATTTTACAATCGTTTTTCGTGCAAATCTCCCATTACTCCTAACTTGATTGGCATTACTCATTTTAAAATAATAAATAATAGCAGAGAACACGATATAACAGCATCAACACACAAACAGCTGTTCGACGAGCTGTTGCCAGGTCTATTTTGTGTAAAAAAATACTTGAGTCAAAAGTCATTTATTTATGATTTTTAGTAATTGAATTATTCAATAATTCTAGTTAAAAATGATGATAGGTAATGTCTAAATTAAAATAATGAATTTATATACCCGAGCTGTTAATTTTATTGAAAAAAAAATTTAGATTTTATCATGACTTGCGGGGTACTGTCCGTTCAACCTTAACGAAAAAAATAATAATGGCGATAATGATAACAGTGAAATGATTCTGCATTTTTTACAAAATTGGATGAGTAATGATGATTTAACTATTCTATTTGAATAAAAAATCTTTCCTGAATACAAAAATGTAAACAATTTTTTTATTCCTCCATCATTAATCCCCAAATAAATAATATAGTCCGGGAGCCCAGGCTCCATTTTGCAAACAATTAATATAAAATTAATTTTTCATGAGCAGCTTCATTTCAGCAAGACTCACAAAATTTTCCTCTGATAAAATTTGCTCAAATGGGAGCTTAGAGACTGCGCAGGTGTCAAAAACATCACTTCGGTGATTGAACAAAATAAATGAATAATATTTATTTTTTAGGTAAATCTTAAGATTATCATATAAACAATTCGAAATAATATTCGTCCTACAAAAAAAATGGGTCCATCAAGATTGTCCCCCCTCCTAAACATGTGGAATCCACTTGAAAATAAAAAGTGATGAATATCTAGATGATTTTTTTTCTATAGCTTGATGAATATTAACATAATTAAAAGGCCACATTGTCCTACAAATTTATTGGGCTATTTTCCCAGTCCCACGTTTCAAAATTGTAGTATAAAACCTAGTTTCAAAGCCATAAATATATACAATCAATTTTTCGTAAGCAGTTCCATTTTACCGAGACGCCCAACTTTTCTTCTTTGCAAAAAGCTGCAAAACGGGATCCTCATAGATTGAGCAAGTGCCAACATGTCGATTTGGTGATTAAAAAAAATTCATTAATACACAACTGATTTTTTTTCTATAGCTTGATGAATATTAGCATAATTAAATGGTCACATTGCCCTACAAATTCATTGGGCCATTTTCCTAGTCCGACATTTGGAAATTGTTGATCCCATGATAAAACTTTATTCATTTGTATCTGTAGGACACCAAATCTAAATGATAGATTAGCATATTCTTGTCACAAATTAATCAATGTCCTACAAAAAAAAGGCCCTTATCTTTAATCTTATAAAAAATATGTAAAATGGGACAGAGCAAAATCAGCATGTATATTGTATTTAAAAAAAAAGAAAAAAAAGGCGCCAAGTTCATGTGTGACAAAAAAATTGAATTGCAAAAATTACTTCAAAAAAATTACTTTACAAAAAGATTTGATATCAATCATTATTGCCAAGTACACAAAATAAGGTTATACAGGGTGTGTCAAAAGTCCCGGGACGGCATGATAACTCGGCGCGAATGCATTTTCGGAAAAAATGTTTCAGACAAAAGTTTTAATGTTTTTCCTGAGCTATCACATGATGTCTCTCGATTTGATCTTGGACATGACCTTCACGGTTATATTGAGGTCAAAATTGTTTTTTTAAATGGAAACCCTATTTTTTTATTTTGGAATCTAATTCTGTGGAAAAAAATACGTAAATTTTGTCTGAACCATTTTTCTCAATTATTGCGAGATGTCGCTGTAATCGTCAAAGAAGCCATAAAACATGAAAATTTTGAAAATATCGCATTTCAATCATTTGAGCCAAGTTCTCTCATTGTCTAATCAGTCAAGACAAGACTTTGAATCGATCAGCCAGTCAAGGCAAGACTTTGAATCGTTCAGCCAGTTAAGGCAAGACTTTGAATCGTTCAGCCAGTTAAGGCAAGACTTTGAATCGTTCAGCCAGTCAAGGCAAGACTTTGAATCGTTCAGCCAGTCAAGGCAAGACTTTGAATCGTTCAGCCAGTCAAGGCAAGACTTTGAATCGTTCAGCCAGTCAAGGCAAGACTTTTATCGTTCATTTTATTAAATGTTCAAATTGTTCTCCTCCAACCTCTTGGCAGTAGCCCAATCTATTGTAAAAGCTTTCAACAGATATTAACAAGATACTCAGCAGGCATATTAGCACATTCTTCTTGTATGCGTTGTTGTAGTTCTTGCAAAGTTTTGGGCTTACTTGTGAACACAGTATTTTTGAGATAACCCCAAAAAAAATAATCCATTGGCGTCAGATCGGGGGACCTGGCTGGCCACTCAATATAACCTCTTCGTCCTATCCACCTATCATGGAAAACTACGTCGAGATAATTACGCACATCTCTACCATAGTGAGATGAAGCACCATCTTGTTGGAAGTAAGTATGTTCAAAGTTTTGCCCAGTGATCTCTAATATTCTAGGTACTATTTGATTCCGAAGCATATCCTCATATTTTTGCGCATTCAAATTTTCTTGATAGAAAAAAGGACCAATTATTCGGCCGTTTAATAATCCGGCCCAAACATTCAACTTATGAGGATATTGCGTGTTATCTTCACGCATCCAATGAGGGTTTTCAGCAGCCCAATATCTGCAGTTATGTCTATTCAAAGAACCGTTTATCTGAAATGTTGCTTCGTCAGAGAAGACTATGTTATGAATAAAGTTCGGATCGTTATCGACTCGTTCCATCATATCTTCGCAAAACTCAACCCTACGATCGAAATCGTCTTCATTCAACTCATGCACAAGTGTAACTTTGAAAGGATGGAATTTATTTGTCTTCAACACTCTGTGAACGGATTTCATACTTGTTTCATTATGCTGAGCTAGTTTACGAAGAGTGCAATGAGGGTCTTCCTGAATTGAAAGTAAAATGTTTAATGATGCCTCGTCTGTTGTAGCTGTTTTAGGCCTTCCTGTCCGTGGCCGATCTTTCACCGTACCAGTTTCTTCGAAGCGTTTCACTGTACGTTCAACAGTTGATTTTGAAATCGGGATTAACCCATTTCTAAAAGTTTCATTGAAAAGATCTTTCACCTGCATGAAAGAACGTTTGATCCCTCCCCAACCTCGCATCATCAGAAGAGATATTCTTTCTCTCTCAGAGAGTCTCTGCATTGTTAATGCTTAAATTGAGTGATCGATAAATTGAGATTGATAATTGAATCAATAGTTCGCTTCCAAAAAAAATTCTCCAGGAGTAGTCAATACCAACAGTGAATATTTATCAATTGAAAACGGAAAAGCTTGTTGAAAAAATTATTACTGCAGCTGATGTAATGATTTGGTAAGCACCAAAGAAGTGAATATTGAACTTGAAGTCGATAATGAATGCTACAACACGATATTCAGAAAGGAGATCTAGATGTAGATAAGAGAAGTAAATATTGATAAATTCAATTTTAGTATTGAAATTTTTAATACCGATTTCTTTTGTAACATTTGTAAAGGTATTTGTTAACTGAAATTTTTTGTTCCTTTGCGGAGAATGTTTGCGGTGATAAACTTTTTTGTAGCAAATTGAATGCCCTACAAAAGCTGTGTATTAATTTTTTCCAAAAAAAATTTTTGATTACCAAAAAATCGAGTTGAAGTCGAAAAAAAAAAAATTTCTTATGTCATTTATATGAGAAATCGAATTTTTGGATCCACTAAGCCTCAAATCAACGCATAGTTTTTTTTCAATCATGAATTTTTTTTTTATTATAGATTTTCACATTTTCAGGTATCACAGAAAAAGAAATCTCATCCAAAAATGAAACTAATGCATATGTGAATTAGTATGTACACGTTGCGCTTGCACTGTTCCATAATACATATTTTTTGTAGGACTAGCGATAAGGGCCAATTTTTTTGAAGGACATTTGTTTTTTTCTTCTCATAAGGAGAAGATTGTGAATTAAGAAATACTTTTACATCTCTCAATTTACAATGATCAAAGTGACTAGCATTTTTCCTTACATTATTTTTTCTTACAGTTTGAAATCCTAGTATAATATAGCGTGATTTTTCCAATTGTGTTGTAGTTTTGACAACCCAAACGTTTTTTGTAGATGTTGGAAGTAATGGATATTCATATAATTCCCATGCACGAAAACTCATTGAAATGGATGGATCTTTAGCTATATAATTGAGCAATTGAATTTTTTGTATGTCTGAAACTTTTACATATGGTATCATCCATTCAATTTTCTGAAGGGTGAGCTTGACATTTTCAGCTACGGTTTGAACAATAGCATTTGAATCAGTATTTGCTCTCGTGAGAATTAATTAATGTTTAGCATTCACAAAAACTTTCAAATAATCTTCAGCGAATCCCAACAATAAATTTAACGGAATAGATATATCAAAATATCCATTGACATCAATTATTTTATCACTATCTTGAGTTAACCATCATGCATTCTCTAAAAGATAATTTTGTCCTGAGCATAGGGAAACATATCCTTTCATAAGAAATGTTATACCAACATTTTTATTTCGATCAATTTCAACTGCATTCAATTCATAACGTATTTCCTCGAACAAATGACACATAGCAAGGTTAACTAGTGATGTAGTTGCAACTGCAGCATTATCAGCCTTAGTTGATCGTCCACAGATATGTAATGAGCTTCTGCTTGGTAATAAACATAAGTCTTAATGTTGCACAGCAATACGAATTTCATCATTGTTGTTGAATGTCGAGGATGCATATGGTTGATGTGCATGAATTTCATAATGTGCAATAGATTCTTCGAATACTATCTCTTTTTGAATATTTGAGATTTGCGCCATGGTATTAGACACACAAAACAAAAACAACACACTTTTATTGTTTCCCACGTAGTTTCAATCCCAGATTTTTCAGCAGTTGAATGTTCTGAGGTATTAGCTGTTTGTGTGGTACGTGATGACTGATCCTTTTTCGACATGTTGACTTGCTTTTATAACTCCTACCACTATAAACTATTGGTTGAATAACTGTATCATATACGATGCCAATGACTTTATTGACTTTATGTGTAGTCTAATTGTGATGATTTCACCACGAAAGTTTACAAGTTCACCGTCTTGATCAACTATTATTAGCTGTGAATGTTGTATTGACTGAACAGTGATTGACATGTAAATGAAATGTGATGGTACTTCAACGATCTTATATCCTGGTGGGACAGTTGGAAAAAATTCATGTATTGTATGTACTCGATAACTATTAATGAAAGCCCCGGTGGTAATATTACATTGCATTAACTTTCAGTATTGTCACAGGCAAGTCAAACTTATGGATACTGCCTGATTCAAGTATACGCGCTTTAAATCCCAACAATCGTCCAATAGAAACTTCAGGTATAAAATTTATAGGAACATTGCACTGAATCTCACAACATGATTCATTATTATTTGGTTTGAGTGTGAATTGTATGTTTGGTAATACCTTATGCACATAACTCTCAATATCTTCGATTTCATAGCTACCAGTGGGTATGATCATTATATCATCACCATCGTCTCCAATTAGGTATAACTAATTATTACTTTCATCAACATTAGGAATTGAATTGAAAGTTAGCAGTTCAATAAACCCCAACATATATTTTTATTTGCTGAGAGTTCAATTGATGGAAAATACTGAGCCTCCAGTATGAAGGATCTTCCCGTTAAAGTTAATGTCAACGAATCATCCATGACTGATGTCAATTCACTACAACACTATGTTTTTATAGTTGCTGAGTTAAAAATTTTGAACATAGATGACCACATATTACAGTATTATAGTCTTGATATCTGTTATGATTATATTTCACCCTACCAACATCGAGATAATCCATTAGTTCTTTGGGAGGTTGCAAATCATCGGAACTATCAAAGTATGTAACATATTTATTCTTTTTCATATATGCTACCCAATGAGTGCCAGGTTCATTTTTATCATTAAGATTGATAATAGCTGTTTCATTTATCCATGGACCTGATTCTAGTAAATTATTTCTCATAAATATTCCACGAAAATGTGAAAATTTTATAATTTTAGCATACTTCATGAGATCAGCATCGGTTAATGCTCGATGTGGTAGGTCTATAAGTTTTTTGTAGGATTCAAGTAAAGACCTAAACCTTTTTTATATGGTTTCAAATACATTCCTTTGCCTAAAGCAATAGATTCCATCGTTTCATTGTAACGTTTAGTCTCCATTAATTCACGTTTTGCTGCACTTGCATCATTCACAGCTTTAGCTATGCCAGCAGCACCACCAGCTAGAGCACCAGCAGCACTTAAACCAGCAAAAATTGATAGAAGAAATGGTAAAATACCTCCTGTTTTCATTGGTACTGGTAATATACGTGGTGGGGCACCCACTTTACTTTTACCACCAGCTTTTTTCACAGCAGCTCGTGCACCATTCAATGCTGACTTGAAAATATCTGCATCTAAATGCATTGAATTTTTCGCTTCTTTCATAATTTCCTTGAAAGATATTACAGGTTTTTTCATCTACTTTTTCTTTTTACGTGCAGGAGTAACTTTTCTCCTTTTCATACCAGCACCAAGTGCAGATTTCATATTCATAATGTTTGTCACACCCCAAGCTACAACTTTCTCACCAATATGAGCGTCTTTAGCAACAATACGTGCTGATGCTTCTTTAGCTAATATTCTATCAGCTTTATTTCGTTCGATGATATTATCAGGATTTTGAGACTATGCAATATCGTGATCTTTACATGCAGCATCAAGGGGATTGATCCCTGAATCACCACGTGCTAGCCTCTTCGATAATTTAGTGCCGGGACCACAATATTGATAGCCGGGGATATGTGCTTCGAAAGGTAGTTTGTTAATAATATTGTTGATGAAACCTTTACCGCGAATGGAACACATGGTGCCATGTGAATACAATGGTAGTCTTTAAATAACTAACTCAATTGCTCCATCATCACAGATATATAAGCAACTAACCATATAGATTAACGTTTAGTTGTAATCATCATGGCGTGTGAGAAACAGTTATCCACAGTTAAGTTCAAGAAGCAGACAATAACATTACCTATTATGAATTTCGATAATGAAATTCCCCAACAAAATAATAAAGAGAAACGACATGGTGAATTATCACCAAATAGTATGCGAGCTATTTTTTGTGGTCCATCAAATTGCGGTAAAACAAATGCACTTCTATAGCACTCATTACTCATCCTAATGGTTTCAGATTTGAAAATATTTATGTTTATTCAAAATCATTGAACCAACCGAAGTATAAATACTTAGAATATATATTAAAACCGATAGATGGTGTTGAATATTTTCTATTTATTGATCATGAGAATGTAGTTACACCTGATGTTCTGACGTCATGGCCATCATAAGCTCTCAAAATAAAATATAAATTCATATTATACAAGTAGCATAGATTTCACAATTGTTTATTGAGTCGTAAATTCATGTCTTTTCTTAAACATACATTGTAGATTTCTATCAATTTTACTTAAGTGCACCTCATAAATCAAACTCTATCGTCATCAACTACAAAATATTTATTGTATAATTTCAGTTGTATCATTTATTCTCAAGCATTAATATTCGAAAATCATTTATTGCTTTCACTAATACTTTCGTCAAACATCTAATTGCAAAATTATAGCCTCTAATATTTCTTTTCTTTATAATATTGTAAATTAGATTTAGATTTATTTCATAAGTGTAATCCTGTCATATATTACTCTAATTTGTACAGCCCATCCACTCCTCCAAGTCAAAAGAGCACCGCCCTTGCCCTACTCTCCCACCACCTCCCACTCATACTCCAATTTTCCCCTTCCATTCTTTTTCCGAATTTTCCAATTATTGTAAATTATATTTTTGTAAATTAGTCCTCACTCAACATTTCTCGAAGCAAGTAAGCTTCAAAATAAACGAAGTCAAAATTTTAAAACTAATCGCACACATACTTCTTCATTCAAAACTACAACCTCGGGGTGAATTATTTAAGTTAATAATAGTTCATCTGAATAACCTTGATAAAACAATCGTGGTTCAAAACATCTGAAGAGGCACGACCAAATTCTATCATGATTTTTGATGACGTAGCTTGTGAAAAGCAAGATAATAGAGCTATTTTTTCTGCATGGGTCGACATAGAGATGTTGATTCATTTTATTCATGTCAAACATATACACGTTATAACGGTCACCTTTCCGCAGAAAAGCTAAAATCCGGAATTATTTATTTTCAGACGGACTTACCAATATAAATTTATTAATTAACTTTATTCTGTCCCAAAATAAAGACAAAATATTCAAGGGATGCCACCCTAATTGATCAATTTGAATGAAAAGTTACTCGATATAACTAGGGAATTTCTCCAGTAACTTGCTGTTCGCCGAAATGCTAAAATTGAAATAAAAATAGAAATAATCCTGAAAAGAATGATTCAAATACTCCCAAAATAAAGGATTCGGTTAATTGCGGTTAAATTAATAATAATTTATTCAAACAACAGATTCCAGAAATAAAGAATTTTTTAGCACATGAAAGAAACGTTTGATAATTATTGAAAATGTTTGATAATGGTTGAAAACGTTTGATAATTGTTGAAAACGTTTGATAATTATTGAAAACGTTTGATACTTGTTGAAAACGTTTGATAATTGTTAATTATTAATTACTAATTAATATCAATCGTTTATAAATAAATTAATGCCCAATATACTATGGGTCATTACATTAGCAATTCCGGCGAATCATATAAAAATAAAAATATGGCAATTAATTATTTTTAAATTATTATTGGTGAAACAACAATATGATCGTTTCTACGGATCGTTAATTATTGAATGTTCCATCAATATTATTTATTATAATGCGAATTTTCTATACAATACTACACAAAGTCCCTTTTGGAGGTTTTCTCTCTCTTTCTATTACGCGTGGAGCCCGGGATGGGTCTACAAATACTGATTTTATATTATAAATATGATTTACTTATCAATAAAAAATAACCTCAAACTATTGACTTAGCCCTCAAAGATATTGCTGCGCTGTTAATTGATCATTTAATAGATTTTTATTTCATGGTTCAATTTTGTCCACCAGGTGCCAAGCTATTACGTGTGAAAATTAAATAATTTTTGAATGAGTACTCAATAAAATTTTATGGTAACTATAATTGTCGAAATTTTTTTCTTCCTTATCCATTTTCATGTATTCCACTAGCTGGCAGCGCATTCATCTACTTCACCTCTAATGACTTAGTTCCAGAAACCACCATCTTTCAATGAGGCCGCCTCAGTCGAAAAGTAGAATTCAGAAAAGTAGAGTTATGGTATAGCCAATTCCACTCCATGCTGTCACAAGTTATAACTATTGTGAGTCCACAATATTTCACGTTATGTAAAAAGCCAAAATCATGTGAATTTCGCTAATATTTGACGTCGTATCACAGCATCACAACCAACCGACATGACTGCAACACGCCAAACCATGTCCTCGTTACATTTTTTTCTGTATCTTAATTGGTGAATTCAGCAATTAATACTGATGAATATTAAATATAAGTATGAAATGTCTTGAGATGGAATAAATGATCATTTGTGGGTGTCAATTATGTATTGGGACGGCAGAATATCTTGAACGGGAGGCATCACAGAACAAAATATTTCAGACAAAAGTTGCATAATAATTCCCTGACAGTTCGACGATGCTTTTGGATTTGACCTTGACGTTGAATTTCAAGGTCATTCGAAGGTCAAGTCCATTTTTTTAAATGGGAACATGTAGTTTTGACGGCAGAAATGAAAATAGCGGGAAATTTGACGTTTGAGTATGACCTTGTACGACCTTTTTCGTTGATTTTGAGTATCCTCCACGAGGTTGAACTACAATCACTCAATTTACATGAAATATTGTAACAATTTCAATCTATGAAGATAAAGTAAGCTACCAGGGGTTTGAGATTTGGTCCGAGTACGAAACTTCGGTGTAACATTGACATGATTTTCAAGGTCATTCAATGTAAACTCTTAATAAATGAAACCTGTAGTCCTGACTTCTTGGCAAATGGATAAATGAGATTAATCAGATACGTTTATATTAATTCACTTTTAGCGTTACCCAGGAACAACGACGTGGACGTAGTGAATTTGCACTCCCCTTCGGGGTGCTTGATTATCGTGAGTCCCCTCGCCTCTCATGTTTTGGGGTGCTTGATTGGAGTGAGCCTCTTGCCTCTCACGAAGATCCTCGAAAGTGTTAACGAAGATGTTCGAACTGACAACCCTCAGCTTCCTGACAGAAGGCTATGCGGTTATAAAAATGAGTCACCGCCTCCCGGATCATTCCTCCCTCAATTGCAGCCGCTTTTTGCTGTATTGTATTACGCAGTTCATCTAAAGTTTCTGGCTGAGTTGCGTACACTTCACTTTCCAAATATCCCCAAAGAAAATAATCTAGTGGTGTCAGATCGGGTGATCGAGCTGGCCATTCAATTTCACCTCTTCTACCAATCCATCTACGAGGAAACTCGTCATTTAAATACGCCAGAACGTTCCTTCCATAGTGACATGAAGCTCCATCTTGCTGGAACCATGTTTCATCAAATTGTTCTCCAGTGACTTCTCTAATTCTAGGAACGATTTGATTTCTGAGTAATTGTTCATATTTTATGGAGTTCAAATCACCATCAATGAAAAAAGGACTTATTAACGTATTGTTCAAAATACCAGTCCAAACGTTGACCTTCTGTGGATATTGAGTGTGACCTTCTAACATCCAAGAAGGATTCATATCACACCAATATCTACAGTTATGACGATTCACTTCACCTTTCAAAGTGAATGTGGATTCATCTGAGAAAACAATATTATACAAAAAAAAAGGATCTCCATCGATCTTGCCCATCATTTTTTCACAGAATTCAATCCGACGATCAAGATCATCTTCATTAAGCTCTTGTACCCAATGGAGTTTATACGGATGGAACTTCACGCTCTTTAATACTTTTCTCACTTTTTCATGACAAACATCATGTTCCATACCGACTGAGCGTAATGATCGATGAGGATTCTCGATAAATGTTTGCAAGATATTCAAACGCTTTTCTTCAGTTGTTGCTGTTTTCGGTCGACCAGATTACGGGAGGTTGGTGACTGTTCCATGGTCTCTAAAACGTCGTATCGTTCTCTCAACAGTAGATTTTGATATTGGTGATAAACCGTCTCTGTTACGGTATACTTCATTGAAAATTAAACACACTTGATCATACGACCGCTCACGATCTCCCCAACCACGAATCATTAATATCTGGATTCTCTCCTTCTCCGACAACTTAACATTAGCCATGATCAAGTCAATACAATACAATAAATAAGATTAAATAACACAACAAATAATATAACACAATAAATAAGATGCGGTACGAAATTGAACAGCGATAATGAATTGAACGATGTGAATAAAAGAATTTGAATGAGTAATTATAAAGTGCATAGGGAATGGAAAAATTCTTTCGACAAATCGTTTTCGTTAACTCATTTGCGTCATTAACTCTCAACTGACAACTATCCTGGATCATTGCGCGTTGTCGATCATTTGTTTAATTATAAAAGACAATCGCGGGTTCGCGGATTATTCCGCGACCGGTGATAAAAGACAGTCGCGGCTCGTGGAATATTACGTGCTAGGATAAAATTGGATTAATAATAAAAAAATAGTACCAAAACCTATCAAAAAAATATTAACAATGATTTAAAGTGTCCACGGCCATAGAAAATCATCCTACAATCGCCCATCACTCCAACGATTTTTCTGTCTTTTTCAATGTTTTTATCATTTTTCTAATAGTTTCTCAAATCTTCATAAAAAATAGTAGCGTTTCAAATTAATATCGGTGTAAGATAGAAAAATCTTCATTATGAAGGGTGACTATAGGGCAATTTCCTATAGTCATAGACACTTGAAATCATTTTTATTATTTTTCTAATAGTTTCTTGGATCATCGAGAAAAATAATGTACCTGAAGTTCAGAATATTCATTGAACGATAATTTGAGACTTTAAAAATCAAGACCGAATTCATGTTTGAACCTCTTCAGATATTGAGTGCACAAGAAATGAAAATTATTCGAACACCCTGCATTGTTGTGAACCACCTTACAGTCATCCCTTAGTCTTATAATATGTCCATCTCTGCGCGATATTAATTTGAAACGCTGCTATTTTTTTAGATGATTCAATGAATGATTGTAAATATATCCAAAAAAAATTCAAGTGTCTGGTTTCCAGTGGTCGCAGACACTTCTAATTTTTTTTATATGTTCATAATAATTCATTGAATCATCTAAGAAAATAGCAGCGTTTGAATGTTGGTTTCAGGTGTCGATTGAGAGACATTCAAATGACAAATTTCTCACTTCTAATAAAATACCTTGAACCTGAGGTTTTTTTACAGCGAATAAGACACTTGTTAATCATGTGTCTGAACCTCCGATGTGCCTGAAGTTCCGAAAGTTCATTGAACGATAATTTTAGACTTCAAAAATCAAGACCGAATTCATGTTTGAACCTCTTCAGATATTGAGTGCACAATAAATGAAAATTATTCGAACACCCTGCATTGTTGTGAACCACCCTAAAGTCACCCCTTACTCTTATAATTTGACCATCTTATCGCAATATAGATTTGGAGTTTATACGGATGGAACTTCACGCTCTTTAATACTTTTCTCACTTTTTCATGACAAACATCATGTTCCATACCGACTGAGCGTAATCATCGATGAGGATTCTCGATAAATGTTTGCAAGATATTCAAACGCTTTTCTTCAGTTGTTGCTGTTTTCGGTCGACCAGATTACACGCAATTACACTTATTCGCTGTAAAAAAACCTCAGGTTCAAGGTATTTTATTAGAAGTGAGAAATTTGTCATTTGAATGTCTCTCAATCGACACCTGAAACCAACATTCAAATGGTCACAGTTATGTTTGCAATCATTTGTTTGTAAACAAATAATGAATGAAGACGAACATTTCAACATCAGAATTTTTTTTTTCAGTATAAAAGATTTCCAGATTCAATATATTTCTTTTCCTATCTTTTTTTTTTCAATTTCTGCATTTTATTATTTGTTGATTTTTTCCAAAAATTATTCACCCAGTTTTACCTAAAGTTGAAATGAATTATTTACAATGGCAATCATTTTCGTTTACGAATTTTCAAAAACTTTATTTATTTGTCGGTAATTGTATGGCTTGTCATCTTCAATAATATTATGCAGTAGAACATTCTCTAGAAGTTACAGGAATGCAGATGAATGAGGGTTTAAGGGTTGAAGGAAATATAACACTTATTCAATGCTGTATTAACCCGCAGTATTTCAAGAGAATGATGATCTTGTAATTTATTTTTAATTTGAACTACTTACTTGTTTGAGCATTTGTCAATGTACGATCGAATAAATCAATAAAATGATCATTCATGAGTACTATTTGAATTCGTGCGCCAGACTTTTAACCTGAGGATTAAGAGACGTGAAAGCAGCTACAGAAGAAATTATGGCTGTTCTAAGATATGAAATAGATTATAAAGAATGATTTCTATTTGATATCCAACATCTTCCTCTTTTAGATGGATTTATAAAAAATTTGATTTGAATTAACATAATTATTTTGTGAATCAAGAAATTGTTAAACAAACTAAGCATTGTGTTCACATTTGAATACAATGTTATTATCAATTATTTTAATTGTTTAAACAAATGAAAAAAATTTGAAGTTAATTTTTTATAATTCATGTTGATTGATGGTTGCCTTGATGAACTGCGTCGTTCTTGAATTGTTTTATAATTTCGTAATTTGGTTTCCTCGAAAAGATTTGTCACTTGATTAATGTCATGTTCATCTTCTGTATTGCTGTTACGATCTGTTTTGATGTATTTATACAAGTGCAATTTGGATTCTGGTGTCGTATTTATTTTGGTGTTGAATATCTTGAAAAATAAATCACTTGATGTTGACTCATGAGCTTTTTTATTGGATCAGTATCGTAGAATGAGTTGAAATACTCCAGTCCGTTGAAGTAGATAGTAGATTAGTACAATGGCAAAAATTATTATTAACATTGATAAAAATGTAAATGACCAATATGAATAGTGGATTATTGTAGGCTTTTGTTGTTCATCTTCAATGATTCTTTTTAGTCATGTCATTGCATGTGAAGTATACTTTAAATCATTTGATTCTGTCTTTATTGTTGTAATTGACTCCAATTTTATAGGAATCGTTTCGTGTTCGATTCCAATTGAATGATAGCAATTCACATCAACGAGGTATGGTATTATTTTCTTCCAGTTTCAAAGTTACAGTGCGATTAATTTCAATAACCTCTATAGGCGATGAGTTACAATACATCGTGAGTTGTGGTTTGGTGACATTGGAAATCTGTTGATTGTTAAAAAATCTATGCCAAACTCCAATTTCGATTTTGATGACTTTCAATTTGCATCTTGGTAGAATAATCTTGATCGATAAAGTCAGCAATACTATCTTGCAGGTTGGTTTATCGGTGATCCTTATGATGTCGATTCCATGGCAGATGTAATCAATTGATGAAATAAGCAAGCATCTCTCTAGACTTTGTACCGAAGAATAATACGTCTTGGCTCAGTTGATTGAAAGGAAAAAGGATGCGGATTTCATATTGGAGCACCATTTTGATGAATTATAAGGAGTTGGGAGAGATAATACTTCATATAAATTATGCATAAGTGATTCAACTATTGGAAATTTCATAGTAAATACTATTTTTTTTTTGCAAAATAGAGAATTTCTGACTCAGAAATGTCATTTTTTTTATAGATTGAATCTATTGATGATGAAATGGGTAAATTCTGTGATTCACGCAATTGTATTGTTAATAATTCTATTGATAAATTATTAGGTGTATCTTTATTAAAATGCAACCTCTTATTTCTCGCTAATGAGACAAAATAAATTAATGAATTATATTGATAACTTATACCTGGTAGCATATCTGACAATAAAGTTATTTGTTCGGTCATTAATTATTGTAATTGTATTACGTTCAGAATAGATAATTCATCGGCGTGTGAATTTATTTTTCCAGCTTTATAGATAATTTCGTATTCATATCCTGCTAATTTTAGTCGCCAAATGACTAGTTTACTGCCTGGATTTTTACAGTAATAACCATTGGAGAAATTTGTGGTCAGTTGCTATTTTGAATTTTTTTCCGTATAAATAGGGTCTAAAATGTTTAACCTTCAAACATTGCTTCGTAATTCTTTTTTTTCCGATATTGTAATAGAGGCCCTGTCGTTAAATTAGTTTTTGAATT
Source organism: Microctonus brassicae (assembly GCA_918226075.1). Lineage (NCBI taxonomy): Eukaryota > Metazoa > Arthropoda > Insecta > Hymenoptera > Braconidae > Microctonus > Microctonus brassicae. The sequence goes on along the minus strand of OW445486.1, from coordinate 3,207,748 downwards.
TCCAAATGTTTTTCCTTGCTTGTTAGTCCAGACGAAAGGTATTTCTTATTTTAATAAAGGTATTGAAGGTTTAGCTATTTTAACAAAATTTTGAATAAATTTACAATAATAGCTAACACGTTCTAGAAATGATCCGATAGATTTTTGAATTTGAGGTTTATGGAAATTTTTTATTGATTGGACTCAAGTATGAGACTTCGCGTTTCCAAAATTCGCATTTGTCATGTTGTAGCTTGAAGTTATTATCTCTGAGTCGATTGACTATGTTCATAAGTTTTGTAATGTGTTCTTCGAGACAAGATGCACACACGACTATATCGGCAAGATATACAAAACATTAGATTCCTTGTGAACCAGTCAAGACAGTTTTCATAAGCCTTTGAAATGTTGCTAAAGCATTTTTCAGTCCAAAAGGCATTCGTGTAAATTCATAATGACCTAAAGGTGTGGTAAACGCGGTCATCGGTTGATCAGACTTTTTCATTGGGATCTGATGGAATCCAGAAGCTAAATCTAAAGTGGTAAAATATTTAGAATGACCTAATGAATCTAGAATATCTTCTGTATTAGGTAAAGGATAAGCATCACCGATGGCAATGTCATTTAATTTACGAAAGTCCATTAATATTCACCATTTAAATTTTTCTGAGGCATCAAGCTTTTTTGGCACTACCCATAAGGGGGAGGATCATGAAGAATTAGGTGCTTGAATAATTTTTAAGCATAACACATCGTCGATTTGCTTATTCACTTGTTGTTGGTGGGTTTCGGGATAACGATATATGATTTGGTGATAATTGGTGCACTATTATCGGTTGTATTTATTTCATGCTCAATCGCGTTGATAGATAAAAATCCATCATCGGGTAAAAAGAATATATCGTTAAATTTATTGCAGATATCGATAATTGATTTTTTTTCTTCTGAATCCAAATGTGATAATCTTAAATTTTGTGATAATAGTCCATCACTATTTAATTTGTTGACTTTGCTATTCTCATTTAAATTTAGTATAAATGCGTTGTGTGGTAGTTCGTCCAGTTTAATAGTAATATTATTGAGATGCTACTCAGTTCAATGAGTATTCAAGACTGATACAACCCATTTATTGTCATTTTCAACTTTTACAAATGTCTTCAAAAATATGAATGCTTCGAAAAATTTCAATTTCATGAATATTTCCTTCTTTGATTTGAAGATTTTCTACATTTAACTGAATAAAAGTTTGAAATCGTGCTTTCAAAAAGATTTCATTGCTTGGTGAATCAAGATACAATTTTATTGGTTAAGGCAATGGGTTGAATTGAATAGTTTTTGTTTAGCGAATCACCCGCACCAGTATCGATTGATAATTTGAATTTCTTCGGAATATTTTTATAATGTTTCGAATATAATTCATATTATCATTGAAGACTAATATTTTTGATTTTCGAACACCATTCATGAGAGAATTTGGTCTGTAGTCGTAGTGTTCGTGTCTACATACTGTTTGGAGTTCAAATTATTTCATTTTTTATTTTGATTTTGAACAGATTGAGAATTGAATTTACGCAAATTACTACATTATTTTTGAACATTTATTGATTGAGTGTCTTTGTTCTTTACAATAGTTGCAAAATTTTGATGGAGAATTATTTGATTGAAAATTTTTATTTTGTTGAGAATTAATTTTCGAATTTTGCATAGTGTTAATATTTTCTTGTGGAGTTATTTCTTTAAATTTATATTCGGCAGCACCGTGATTGTTTTCTTTTTTTGCGAATTCTATAATATTTCGGTTTATTATTGGCGATAGTACGTATCTCAGAAAAAACGGCTGAAAAAGCAGAGATCAAATTACTAAAATCTCTCCATCTTAGCATTTGAGATATATTAGGTAATGAATCATACACGAATCTATTCAAAATTAATTCATTGATCGTAAGTAATTTCGCAGGTAATTGCGCGAAAGTGCGCGTGAATTTGAAACTTCTAATTTTTGATAAAAATCTGAGATACTTTCATTAAAATTTTGAGCTGGTTGAACTTTGGAGCATACCCGGAGCGATTTTTCAAAAATCAATTGTCGCTTATATAATTGTGTACACTGATCCTAATATGTTTACCTATGCAGGAAAATATAAGTCGCGATGATAGACCTTTCAGGACACATTCTTATATGCAAAAAACCACCCTACGATTCAGTCATTTTGTTATTGCAACCACAAAGGTGTATCATCGCGACTTATTTTTTTTACCATTGGTAAACATTATAAGTGTCAGTGTACGCAATTAGAATAGCGACAAATGATTTTTGTAGTCGCAATAGCAAGATGACTGAATCGTAGGGTGGTTTTTTGCATGTAAGGGTGTGTTCCGAAAGGTGTATCATCGCGACTTATTTTTTTCACCATTGGTAAACATCATGAGTGTTAGCGTACGGAATTAGAATAGCGACAAATGATTTTTGTGGTCGCAATAGCAGATTGACTGAATTATAGGGTGGTTTTTTGCATGTAAGGGTGTGTTCCGAAAGGTGTATCATCGCGACTTATTTTTTACTGCATAGGTGAACATCATAAGTATCAGTGTACACAATCATATTAACCACAATTTATTTTTAAAAAATCGCTCTAGGAACGATCCAAATTTCAACCAGCTGAATTTTGTTTACAATTATTCAATTCTTCCGTTATCTGAACATAATGTTTTTTTGTCATGATGACGAATTCTCATTTTATCTTGTAATCAGCTTCAATTCTTGAATGTTCGTTGGGCAAGTTTTTCTTTAGCTGTACGACATATTTTTGAAAATGTAAAATATATAGGAAAATAATTTGTTCGTTTGTAAGGAGTTCGTCTGCATTATTGCAATTGGCAATGAATTGACCCAATTCATATCGATTTCCACTAAATTCTTTTGGGATGAGTATAAACAAAAAATCTAAACTGAACGAAGTATTCGACAATTAGGTTATGGGGGTTTCAAGATCATTATTATGAAGTATTTTGGAGTATGATCACGTATTATTTCACAAAAGACTAGAGAAAGTGTTCGCTTACCTTTTTATTCAGTTTTTAGATTGATGATGAGGATAACTAACTGCGTTATTGGTGTTAGGTTGTTGTTATCGCAGAGCAAGATGATGATCCACAAGTAACCTTGCACTCGATTGATTTCAGTTCTGAATTTGATGCAGCGTTTTGTGTCTACTTAGCCTTTTTTTATCATTTATACACGCAGTATTTTGAAAAAATGGTGGACTTGACCTGAGGATTGAAGAAGTCGAAAGTAGCTACCAAAGAAATTATGGTTGTTCTGAACAATGAAATAGATTATGAATAATGATTTCGACATGGTATCTAACAGCTGTAGCAGATAGTTACATCTTCACAATTTTAATTTCGGAAGGCTCATTCAAGATGGCATCATTAAAAAAGTTAGGAAGATCGAATGAACATCCGAAAGTAGGGATAGTGATGTGGAGAAGGAAAGGAAAAAAAAAGTCTGCAGATGAGAAAGAAATAGAAATTACACTAATCAAACACTTCAAGGGTAAATTCTGTTCCTTTCGGGGGCAGAATTCACTACGTCCACGTCGTTGTTCCTGGGTAACACTAAAAGTGAATTAATATAAACGTATCTGATTAATCTCATCTATCCATTTGCCAAGAAGTCAGGACTACAGGTTTCATTTATTAAGAGTTCACATTGAATGACCTTGAAAATCATGTCAATGTTACACCGAAGTTTCGTACTCGGACCAAATCTCAAACCCCTGGTAGCTTACTTTATGTTCATAGATTGAAATTGTTACAATATTTCATGTAAATTGAGTGATTGTAGTTCAACCTCGTGGAGGATCCTCAAAATCAACGAAAAAGGTCGTACAAGATCATACTCAAACGTAAAATTTCCCGCTCTTTTCATTTCTGCCGTCAAAAGTACATGTTCCCATTTAAAAAATGGACTTGACCTTCGAATGACCTTGAAATTCAACGTCAAGGTCAAATCCAAAAGCATCGTCGAACTGTCAGGGAATTATTATGCAACTTTTGTCTGAAACATTTTGTTCTGTGATGCCTCCTGTTCAAGATATTCTGCCGTCCCAATACATAATTGACACCTGTATATGACACTAAATGATTATTCGTTCCATCATTATTTATTCCATTGAAATCGATCCCCCGATCCCCCCGATCCTTCCCCGGATAAACAAATGAGCAAATGATCGGGGAAAAGATCAGGGGAAGGATCGGGAAGATCGATTCCGATAGTATGAATAATGATGGAACGAATAAACATTCATTGTCATTGTTGCGCCCTGGATTGATTTTCGGCCTATATAACAAGCTTCAAAATATTTATTGAAGGTAAGGGATCGTTGTCGCCGCCACTATGCGTAGCTGAAATGTATAGGATGGTATAGGTGAATTAATGATCAATATTCGAAAGGATTTGGAGACACAAATACATTTAACTTGTAATTTATCGATTAAGGCAACTTGAATATTTATGATTATAATATTTGCTGATTGATTAATTAATAGAGTCTTGAACAGTTCTTATTAATGATTCACTTAACTCACAAACTTGCACTTATAAGTTCACTCGCACAATATTATTCTTAATTTAAATCTATTCGACAAATGTAACGGATCAGCCTTTGAATTCATTTATTTTACCAATGAAAGATATTAGCGATTAATGATTTATTAAGAGAATGATTTTTTTATTTAGAATCGTTATTAGTCAAATAAGATGTTGACGAGTTGAAGCGACAATCAAGACTAAAATAAAACGTAAATTATAAGTATGGAAAGAAGATGGGAAGATTTATAAAGTAAGTTGATGCGTCCTTACAATAAACGTCTTACTCAGCATTTTGGGCTTCGACAATCATACAGTGTGAGCGCGCAAAATGCACGTAGGTTTTGAGTTGACGTAGCGAAGTAAGATATTATGCTGACCATAGACTTAGGTTTATATATATAAACAAATGATAATTACCACTAAGTATGGATTTAGTGGTAATTATCACCGCTACCGTGATATTCTGAGTATAAGTACCAATATAACGTAGTACATAGTATCATATTAAAATTGGCAAATTAACATAAAAAATTTCGACATCGATAACTATATTGATTATAACAGGTGATGAAAATTTTTGGAAATGATAGTGAATGACACCTGCCCCAAACCTATATGTTGTTATGATCATGAATAACAAATATAATTATGTAGTTAGCCCATTACGGTATTCTATGCACTTGGCAATACACATTAATATGAATTCATTTTGTGAAGTACCTTAACGAATTATTCAATGAATTACACATATTTATAATCGAACGAAGTCATACGAAAACTTTGCGCCTTTTTTTTTCATTCGTTTGAAAAGGTTTTTTGACTAGGTATCATTTTTTTTTCTAGTAAAAGTAAAATGATTGAAATCGAACCTCATGGAGATCATATACATATATTCATCGAATTTCTATCCAGAAATATACAGTATAGATTTATTTTCTTCTCTCAAAAATTTATTGAATTTCATAGCGGTTTCAAGCCTAGTTTTTGAATTTTATGTATAATAAATAGTTTTCGAATTTCGTGTGTAATGAAAAAATAATAATTTCATAACTTGAAAGCAGCAAAATATATTTTCTGATAACACATGCTCGATTTATTTCTAGAAATTTACCATTCATTTTTATAATCGAATATATATTCTTGACCAGACGGTGAGGAAAGTTCAATTCTTTTTACATGCAAATACAAATTCATCTGGTCCAATAGAATAAAAATCAATCTATCAATAAACTTTTTCGTATGAAATAATAATTTCGAAAATCGATTCAAAGTTCTAACATTCAATTGTGTGATATTTAGAGATTTTTTTAAGTGATATTTCATGTACTTTTCACTTATATTGAAAAAAATATTGAATTAGTTTTTTTCATGACAGTTGAAAATGGACATCCGTTCCCCATTAGCCAAGTGCACGCACCGATCGTGCACCGTGCATGCACCTAGTGCATTTTCATGTAAATCCCTGTATAGCCTTTAGTAGAGTGCACCAAACGCTATTGGGGTTCTTATTATTAATAATTATTACCATAACTATGCTTCGTGGGTAACTCATCATCTTCAAAAATTTTCAAATTAGTGTTGAAATCGACCGCTAGAGTTGTAGAGTAATAATAATCATCATAATATGTTTCTTGATAATTTCTGACTAGTGTTCAAGTTGACGGCCAGGGCAGCAAAGGAATAGAATTTTGTCAGGACAGAAAAGGATGAACTTATGACAATAATGTGTGTTATAAAAGTGCATCCTAAAACGTGACTAAAAAAAGACGAAAGCATAGACCATAATGCGAAATGAAACAGGACACTTACGGACACTTCGATCAAACTAGAGAGAGACAAGCTCATGTAACCATCAACATATTGAATGAGGACGCCGAACAGACGACGACGACGACGATGACCAACACTGAATTTTTTTCATCGTGAAAATCATGAGTTTTCAACTTTAACTCAATATATCTTCCATTATACGGCACGTAGGAAAAAAATAAAATCAGTTTTATCATATAATTTGGACACGAGCTTCCAATCGTGCCCGATATTTTTCCGCTATATTTTGTGCATGTATGAGATCTCATAATAGTAGTCTCCTACAACTTGGACTTTCGCGTATAGATTATACACTGTACGTAGTGTCTCGCTTCGCAGTGAACTTGGCGCGAGACACTACCGATTCTCTTGTGTTAGGTCCTAGGGGGCCTTTCAACATCTTCATGACGTCTGCGCTTTAGTCGCTGCGCATTCCTTTGAATGCAATAACCTCGTATTTCGAAATTTGTGTTTATTCAAATATAAAATCGAATAATATAGAATTTCGCTTATTTACTGTAAAAGTAACTTTATATTTTAGAAATATCTATTATTAGCCGAATTCGAGAATCATTTATTGGAAATTCTTTTCATTTCCAAGAAATGTTTAAAAATGCTGATGAAAAATATTCGAAGCTGAGGTAAATTTTGTCTATACAAACAAACTTTCAACGAGCCTCGCGAGTTCACTTGTACCACTGTTTACGAGAAAAACGGCTCACTTGTACCACCGTTCACGACAACAACAGTTCGATCCATACAATCGTCGAAGACAACGTCAGCTCACAGTTTAAAGTCTTATACAAAGTCGATATTCCGTAGCTCTGAGTGGTGATCCGTTAGCCGGTTCTGGGTATTATCAGTTCCGATATTCTGTAGCCTTGAGTGGTGATCCGTTAGTCGGTTTTGGCAATTAATAATTTAGTTATACTCGTTCTCGACTGAAAACCGTTTCAAGAAAAGCATCTTCGAGTTAATTATAAATAAGTCGTGAAGTGAATTCAAAGTAATATAAAATAGACAATAATATTCATAACTCAAAAGAAAAGCATTTCAAGTTCTTACATACTCCGATTCATATTTTATGAGTGAAACAATAGACAATAAGTAAAAGTGTAATCATTTGTAACAGTTTAAGAATTCAAATCAATAAATATCAATTAAATTCACAATTATTCTCCATAATATAACATCCTTATTCACTTTCACCATCCTTGCACTCCAGCTGCGCATAGTAGTGGCGGGCAACGATCACATTAAAAATAAATATTTTGAAACTCGTCTCAACGTCTAAATTACATCCAGGACGTAACACTTGATATAAAAAAATAATAATAATTATAATTACAATGACATTATTAATAACATATTCTGAGGTGCGATCACAGAGCGACGATTCATGAATAAATGATTTCAGTTGCGGAGGGAAAAAGTGGGAAAGTCGCATGCGACCTAACAAATACATTAAAGGACAGAATTAGAGGGTCAAAAAAATCTCCGAAATTTTTCCGTGTTTTTTGACACGCTGTATCTCAGTGAAAAAAGGGTCGCATCGAGTTTCCAAAAAAGAATTTCGAAGCTCTGAGTCTCTAGTTTTCAGACCTTCCAGCGAAAAATTTTCTGGACAGTTATTACGTGATCCTATGAAATAGCGCGAAAAACAAATTTTCAAATTTTGTGTCTTTTGTTTTTGAGTCCACGAATTTAGTAAATTTTTTTTTTAGCTTGACCATTGAATGGGTTGGATAGCTTGTTCCCCCAGCTTCAATTTCGTTTTTTTTCAAACTTCGATACGATCATTTTTCACTGAAATATGAGACTTTCAACGAGAAAGGGCCTTTTGTCTTCAATCATCGATATCTCAGCGATAAATAATCTTACAGAGAATTGAAGGGCAGTTTTGGAAACTAGGATAAATTTCCTATAAGATGCTGCCACAATTTTGAGGAAAAAAATAACGGATGAATGGGAAATATCCATGAAATGACTAATGTTGAGCGTAACTTTTTGAGCTCGATATGCCCAGAAAACCCCTGTAATTTCTCATTTTGATCATGCGAACCGTTTCTCTGTTTCAAGAAAATCAAACTTTTGAAAAAATTAAAGGGTCACGATTTTCGCGCTTATACACTTCATAATCATGATAAAAATGGAAAAAAAACATTTCTTGGAAATTTCTTCACATTTTTCTAACAATCGATGTTTTGCAAGACGAAAAATTAACAAGACGAAAAAACAAAAAAATATCGAAAAATTTACGAACTAATTTTCATATATTTTTTTTTTTTGAGAACCTATGAGGCATTCAAAAGCGCAATGTCCAGTTGTTTTTAGCAGTCTCATTTCATATTATTTTTCAATTTTTCAAATGAATTTTACTTATATCATATTATTATACATATATGTAAGAAGTAAATGTCAACAATTAAAACAAATGATAGTTTATTTTTGATGTATTTACAAGCATTATGTCGTTACGCAATGCAATAGCAGTGCCATTCAATCAATTTCTGTGGTAATTGATGTATAAACGCGGTGTTCAAATCAGATAGTGTAGATACGAGGTAAATAAACATTCTGCAATATCAGAAAAATCGAATTCAATCCATTTGGCATATCTTCTTGGGAATTCCAATTTCCGTAATAGAAAAATATATTCAATAAAAGAAAATTGAACATGGCCAAAACATTTAATTTTGTTTTCATTTAATATTCAAAAAACTTCCACCTTCACTTTGAATAAAAATTATTCAATAAAATCTTATAATATTGATGTTGATTCAGTCAATATTCAGTCATTTATCATTTAATTTATTTGATTATTCATCTATTGTACTAATGGATGACGGATAGCAGGAAAGAATAGTTGATTGGCCAAACGTAGTGTGAATATTCATGCTAAAATTATAAGTATATATGATTTTTTTTTTTCGGGGAATAGTTTCAATTCCCAGTTTTTAAAGAATTTCACTCAAGATGTATTATGTGCAACATCGTCATCGATTTATAATTGTCAACATTTTTATAGCCGAGAAATACTAAACTCGAGACATTTTAATATCACTCATGTGTTCGTTTAACCAAGTTTATCGATATTTCTGTGTATGCGTCGCTACCGTAAGTTACGGTCCGTAACATGTGATTGGATAGTGGCGGCTCAAGTGGCCGTCCACATTACTGCTACTTCAACTATCCAGAATAGACATTATCCGACCAAGTGGCAGCATTGTTTTAACTCAGTCTTCACCGTGCCGCATTTCTATGTGTTGATGCTCATCATTTTTATTAAATGCAAAGTGTGCAAATATCTTTTACGTTCAAATAGTGGAAAATGTGATTAGAGCTTATCCGGAACACACTTTCCCATATTGTTTTTTACTATGTTACTCTCAATTTCTCATTAGGACTTTGATACATGAGTATACACCAGTTTTTGTGACACCACTTCTTGCATTTTTCGAGAAATCTGCACGAAACATCGACATTGATAAGTTACAAAAGAAGTATTTAACACTTTTTTTTATCAGCGCAATTAACCAACAATCTATTTTGAATCATTGAGTTAGATAACCCAATTGCAGGATTCTATATATAATTTAATACTTTTCCATAAATACTCAGATCATTGACAAAAAGTCTCTAATTCTTCATGTTCTCCCGTTGTTTCATCAAAGATGGTAATGAATTCGGGAAAATTTCACCATTTTTTTTTAAAAGTAGAATAGCTCACATATTCGAAAAAATATTGTCATCAGTTTATGAGAGGATCTTTATTGAAAATACAGGGATGAGAGTGAATGAATGATGTTCTCAATTTACATCGGATGCTATTAATAGATGATGGGGATTTCTAATCAATACTTTGTTACTCCAACACCAGAAAGCAGTAAAACTTGAAAAACTTTATATTTGTTTTGTTTCTTGTACACTATGATGAAATGATTTAGAGATATCACGATATTGTTCATCTCGCCATTTGCTACATTTTTTTATTGTATCTACATTCATCTACATTTTTGCTTATATGAAATATTAATTTCGCAACTATCAATGTGGATATTATAAACTGATTTCTCAAATCTTCATTTGGTCTTTTGTCTAACGTCATCAATTTAACTCCACCAGAATATCACGATTTAAGTCATTCTTATTACTGTATACTACGATTATCTCATATATTTTGCTTCTGCTATATATGAATAAATATATTAACTCCCGAAAAATGCTAATGAATAAAGCAACTGACTAATCCTGTTCAGCAGTTCAATTGACATAATTTAATTGAGTGAACCATAATGTTCCGTGACGATTGTATATTTTATTTCTTACGTGAATGTTTGTAAAATTTCTCACACTTTCGCTGATTAATTTCACCAAACTCCGACACCAAGAAAATATGTTGTTTGGGATGTTCAGGCTCCAGTCGTTTATTATAAAATTTGTTCCTTGGGAAACAGTTTCGAAGACTAACACTCGTTTATCCAATGTAATAATTCACATTTGGTGAATGTTAATTCACAAAATTATGCTATTATTTTCTTAAATGCATCATTCAACGCACGAAAGTGATATTTTCATCTCAGTTAAAGTTAACTGAATGTCTGTAACGATTTTATTATTGAAGTTATTCTAAAAAATCTTCTGAATAAATGTCGACCAAAATTTATTCAAATTTATCATTCATAACGTCAACTTATCTTTAATATGATTAATGTTTATGACCAGGGAAGAAAGTAATTTGCTGAACTATCATATTTGATCAGATCAAACTAACTGACAATCAATTCTCTCTGATAATTGTTAATTTATATGCATGTAGCACTCAGTCAATTAAGTATTAATTTGCTGATTGTATCGATGTAGGGATGAAGTTATGATATATATAGCTTCACAAAAACAGATCATACACCTATAATTATTTATATCCAATTATTATCTTCCTCTCCATTTTAACCAGACTGAGATTACTATTCAAGGAAATTTAATAGGATTGGCTTAAATTAAGTCCAGTTAAGTATCAAAAACGACAAAGAATATTAGATTTTTCGATGTGTTGTTACAATTTTCTGAAATAATGGTTAATAATATTGCCATCAAAGCTCAAGAAATTTTTTGAGTTGTCTGTTTCTTTTCCAACATGTCTGCATTGAGTAATCATATTTGTCTCAAAGTTGACAGTGAAGTGACTATATTTTTCCGTATACCATACATAGACTACATCATACTTGATAATATTTCAGTAATTTGTATCAAACAGCATATTAAAATATTGTGCTAGTTAAAGTGATGAACAAAATTTGAAAATAAAATTGAAACAATAACAGCTAATTATAAACGCCAATATGATAAAAACCGAGAGAACGCGATCAGCGTCAATATGTGCCCCAGGTTTTTCGAGTGTAGAATATATTTCTGGTAATGTGCCAACGTCCAACGTTAAAGAAAACATAGAAAAGAAACAGCAGGAACGTGCTGGTCAACATGAAATATCATTAAGCTCCAGTACTCCCACACGGAAACGAAGGCCTGCTTCCAGATCTCAAAGTGCAAGAGTTTCTGGTGGAAATAAAAACATTCCACGAAAATCACCAGCAAAAGGTACGTTTTATTTTACATACTATCAACCGAATTATGAAAACCACTATATTTACAAAGAGTAAAAAAAATAGGGTACCGAAATTCGGGAGGTGATAATATTCATCAGAATGAGGAAAAAAGTTACACTCATCGAGAAGGTGGACAAAAAGAATAGTTTTTATTTAGTTTCGGAAAAAAGAGGGGATTAATTTTTCGGTAATTTCGTATTTTCGCATATTTTTTTCTCGTAAACACTATGATGATATTCTAAAAAGCCAAATTTGTTTGGTTAGAGTTATTTTTGTGAGGACGGTTAGTTGATTGTCACGAATATTTTTTATCGATGAAGGTACAACGAATCCCCATAGGTCCTAGGAGACCTTTTCGCCATCTTCGTGACGTTATGCATCTGCGCTTAAGTCGCAACGCATTCCTTTAAATGAAATTACCTTGTACTTCTAAATTTGTCTTGATATAAAATCGAATAATATAGAATTTCATTTATTCAATGTAAAACTAACTTCATATTCTAAAAATAAATATTTCTTCATTAGTCGATGAATTTCATATTCGCTAAAATTTTATGCATAATTCATTTTGATAGCGAATTTGTTATACACTAAAGAAAAAAATTGAAGGGTCAAGAAAATTTACTAAATTTTTTCGTGTTTTTTGACAGGCTGTATCTCAGTGAAAAATGGGCGTATCGAGTTTCCGAAAAAGAACATTTGGAAGCTCTGAGTCTCTAGTTTTCAAACCTTGGGGCGAAAAATTTTTAGGAATTACGTTTATTAAAATTCAAATTTTGGGTCTTTTTTTTTTGAGTCCACGAACTTAGGAAAATTTTTTTTCGCTAAACCATCAACTTTGATAAATAGCATATTTCCTCAGCTTCAATTTCGCTCTTTTGAAACTTCGATACGACCATTTTTCATTGAAATATGGGATTTTTAACGGAAAAGGGTTTTTTTATCTTCAATCATCGATATCTCAGCGACAAATGATATACAGAGAATTAAATCGCAGTTTTGGAAACTATGATAAATTTTCTATACTGCTGTTTTTAGCACGATTCGCAAGTGTGTAAGAATATGCGTAAATCCGACCAAACAACATTCACGTGGTACGCTTTGACTAACGCATAATGCTGGCGGTTTGCATCTGAACCATGCTGAAAAAACTGGACATTGCGCTCTTGAATGCCCCGAAGGTTTTTTAGTAAAAAAAAAAAAAATATGAAAATTATTCTGAAAATATCTCGTTTTTTTTTGGTTTTTACGTCGATTGTTGTTTTTTCATCTCCCGAAACATTGTTTGTTCGAAAAATGTGAAAAAATTTCCAAGAAATGATTTTTTTCTTATTCTCCTGATTATGAAGTGTTTAAGCGCAAAAATCGGGACCCTTCAATTTATTTCAAAAGTTTAATTGTTTGGAACAGAGAAACGGTTCGCACAATCAAAATGAAAAATTACAGGGGTTTTCTGGGCATGTCAAGCTTGAAAAGTTATGCTTAACATTAGTCATATCATGGATATTTCCGATTCATCTGTCGACTTTCTCAAAAAACCATGAATTACCCTTTTTTTCCTTTTTTTTTCAAATTCATGTTAAGGTAGTTGGATACCGACAGTCTAGTTAAAAAGTTTGGAGTTACTATCCTTGTTTTCAAGAGACACGGTAGTGTCTCGCGCCAAGTTCACTGCGGAGCGAGATACACGTACCGTGTATCTTCACGCGAATATCCGAGTTTCAAGAGACCACTATGATGAGATCTCATATATGCACTAAATTTAGCGGAAAAATAATGGGCGCAATCGAGAGCTCGTGTCCAAATTATATGATAAAACTGATTTTATTATTTTCCTACATGCCGTATAATAAAAGAGGTATTGAGTTAAAGTTGATTAAAGTTGAAAACAGTCGATTTTCACGATGAAAAAAATTCAGTCTTGGTCGTCGTCGTCTGTTCGTTGTCCTTATTCAATATGTTTATGGTTACATAAGCTTGTCTCTCTCTAGTTGAATCGAAGTGTCCCTAAGTGTCCGGTTTTTTCTCGCTTTATGGCCTATGTGTTTGTCTTTCTTTAGTTCCGTTTTGGAAAGACTTTTTCTGATACACTCATCGCTATAAGTTCATCCTTTTCTGTCATGACGAAATAATTCTTTTTCTACTCTAGCGGACAACTCTAACACTAATCAAGATTATTATGAAAAATATAATAATTATTATTATTTCTCTACTATATAATTCTATTCTATTTACATACTCTAGCGATCGATTCGGTACTCTAGCGGTCGATTTCGAAATTAATCTATGAATTTGAAGAAATATAAGTTATTACCGACATACATACACATAACTATATATATTCCTATACTCTAACGGTCAATTTCGAAATTAATCTGTGATTAAGCAAATAATAAATTATTAATATTAAGAATTAAGAATAATTACGAATAAATTATCGACCAAAAAAATGTTATGTATAGCATGGTGATTTGTTTGCCATTATGAAGTATTTACTTTTTGTGGCTCCACATTGGACCACTCAATGAAATTTCACATATATAGTGATGTTATCTTTTATAGATTTTTATATAGATGAATTATATTTATTTTCTATATGTTTATTAAGTATAAATCAGAAAATATCGATTATCTTGGAAAGTTTCAATTTTATTTATTGTACTTGTAGTAAAAAAAGAAGTGATATCAAAAAAAGACAAACTTTTTTTTAAAAAAAAAAAAAGGCGCCAAGTTCATGTGTGGCAAAAAAATTGAATTACAAAAATTACTTTGCAAAAAGTTTATATGAAAAAGTTACTTTGAAAAAATTACTTTACAGAAAGATTTGATATCAGTCATTTGTTTACCAAGTACACAATATAAGGTTATACATATTTATATATAGACTTACTAAGTATTATATATTATATATTATATATTACATATTTGTTATACATTGTATATTATATATTATATATTATACATTATGGACTTACTATGTATTATATAATATATAATATATAATATATAATATACAATGTATAACAAATATGTAATATATAATATATAATATATGATACATAGTAAATCTATATATGTATCAAGAGACAGGGTAGTGTCTCGCGCCAAGTTCACTGCGAAGCGAGGCACTACGTACCGTGTATATTTACGCGAAACTCCAAGTTGTAGGAGACCACTATGATGAGATCTCATAACCCGAGTCGAAATTTTTATTCCGAAATAGTTCTGAATGTTCTGACATCCAACCAACTGCGCATGCGTTTACAACGTTAAATAAAAGTTCCGGAAAAGTTCTGGAAAGTCCGAATATTTCCATTTTCAGACCATTCGGAACTTTTTCAGAACTTCCAGATTCAGGACTTTCGGACCTTTTTCGGAACTTCTCAATACGCAGTCCTTGCATATATATACTCGATTGGAACGACGTCATTTGAAAATTGTCGGTATAAAAGAAATTCTCAATATCTAGCGACCAAATTTAAATTAACAAATATAAATTAACAATATGCATGCTGAAAAATACTTAAATATACATATAAATGAAATGATAGGATAATGAGAAAATTAAAGCATTGGATAAGATAATTTTTTTTTTATTCAATCACATTCATATCATTTTTTCACAATATATTCCCACTACCATCATATGTTCATCAAAAAAGACAACATGACGCATTTTTACTAGGAAGATGTGTAACAGTCATTAATTACGATATTTCGCACTATATAAAACTCAGATCCGTCTTCACTCGGTATTATAACTTGTAACGACGCTTGGTTCGTCCCTGAACTGCCAATCGCCGTTAACGTTACCTTGTGATTCTTGTCGATTGGGATGCCACCCTGGATCTTTTGAGTATCATATATAACTCCAGGGAAATTATATTTTATTCCTTAAATTAATTATCGAACAGTTGACTTTTCTTTATTCTTTATGAAATTAATGATACTTTATTTCGACACAATATTAATTGAATGTACTTGATGAACAAGAAAAATTATAATATTATAATGAAATAATAAATTCTGATTATTATTTTAGGCCGTGGTTATGACGGGTCTACGGCGACGCGATAAATTCCGTTGAACAAAATAAAAAGTAAATCTAATCATACAACAATCACAAATTATCATTATTACTTAATAATATTCACCAATATTACTTTCAATATTTTCTTATAATTAATTTTACCAATGCAAAGATTGCGCTGTGGAATGATAGTAACAATTATACAAAATGGCTCGCCGCGTGTTGCTTCGTTCAATCACGCTTTGAGTAATTTATACTTTAATTTATTACCTTTTCTTTCAGCCACACTCGCTCAATAATTACTACTTCTGTTCGCTTTACTTACGAACAATTATTCTCACGCAAATTACAACGTCGATTACTCTTTTTAACAATTATTATTTATCGATTACACGCGACACACATTCAACACGCATCCGTATACTATGAGGTTCGCCGTGGAAGTCCCGTCCAAAATGGCTCCTTCCGTCTTCTTCCCCTTCCAGCATCACCGTAGTAGTCGATTAATATCCATATTGAGTCAATTCAATATCCATAATACTTGATTTAGTACTGATCAATCATCATTGGTCCAATTCAAATGATGAAATAATCGACAATTATTTCATTGGTCGACAAATTGATTTTTAATATTGCCGCCAAAGTCAGCCATCTTAATTCCGGATTTCGTATTCCCATTGGAGAATTTCAAATATCCAAGATGGTCGCTTTAAGACTCAAGCGCCATCTATCTTCATTCGTCACCATACCTCTTACATCAAGTTGTTGACGTTTTGTTCATGAGAGGTTAACCCATGCTGAGTATTGTGATTGAACATTGTTGGTGTTATCTTCTTCATTTACTGTGATATTTGGGCTGCTGAATTAATAAGATTGGTCTGAGTAATTGATTTTGGATCCGGATATTTCATTGATGATTGATTATTGGACTGATTGCTGGATTATTTGACAGATCACTGCTCCTTTGAATGGACATGTATCCTTGTGTTGTCTCTGCGATACTCGGTGAGGCTCAATTAGTATATTTCACATTCACACTTACAATTTCCATCCATTCTTACTTTGTATTAATAATTTATATTTATCTTTCCACAGCACAACGAGGTTAAATAAAATGATAATATTAATAATGATGTGTGGCAAGCCACCACATCACAAACTACACAGGTTCCGTGAATATTATATTATTATGCGAAAATAATATTATACTTAACAAAACACCATATAACACCGACATAATCGGACGAAACGTACGAAAAAACATGCATAACAACGACACTCAACAGCCATATTGCCATTGTCCCTGTGTCATTGTAAGGCAATGGACGAAAGTTGCCGATGATTTTACGGAATTGACCGATCGATCACGTCTTATTTTTCCTCAGTCCATAGAAATAGGATAAAAATTTTTCTAAGTTCCGTCCACTGAAGATTTTCTAAGTCACATGTTTCGTGGTGGGGATTTCAGAACTATCGGGACTTATTCTGAACATTGTAAACTAGAAAAATGGTGTGGTGGGGAGATTCGTAATATTCAGAACTATTTCAGACTTTTAAAATGCTTACGTCACAGAAATTCAGACCTATCGGATCTGTTTCGGAACTTTTTCAGACGTTTCAGACCTATTTCGGAACAAAAATTTCGACTCGGGATATGCACAATATTTAGCGGAAAAATAATGGGCGCAATCGGAAGCTCGTGTCCAAATTATATAATAAAACTGATTTTATTTTTTTTCTACGTTCCATATTATGGAAGATATATTGCAATAAAGTTGAAAATTGTTGATTTTCACGATCAAAAAATTCAGTCTTGGTCGTCGTCGTCTGTTCGTCGTCTTTATTCAATATGTTTGAGGTTACATAAGCTTGTCTCTCTCTAGTTGGATCGAAGTGTCCCCTAGTGTCCTGTTTTTTCTCGCCTTATGGCCTATGTGTTTGTCTTCTTTTAGTCGAATTTTGGAAAGTCCTTTCCTAATACACATTATCGTTATATGTTCATCCTTCTCAGTCATGACCAAACTATTATTTTTTTCTCTACTCTAGCGGTCAACTTTAACACTAATCGGAATTAATATTAAGAAGCATACTATTATCATTATTATTATTATTTCTCTACTCTAGCGGTCAGTCCCAATATTAATCTGAAAATTTTTGAAGATGATGAGTTACCGACGAAGCGTAGTTATATATAATATATAGTAATAACCTTATCCTATTAGCCAAGTGCTTGCACCGTGCGTGTACCTGTTGCATTCAGATGTGAATTCCGGCGCAGCCTTTGGTGGAGTGCACCAAATTCATAATTATTTCATTGTTTGAATATATATGAGTGATTCTGTTCTAACTGTTATTTTTTTCTTCAAAAATTATTTCATTCTATAACCAATTTTTTTTTAATTTTTCATACATATTTTTGTTCTAATATGTTATAAAGATGAAAATACGAAAGGATTTTACTACATCTATAAAATGTCGAAAATGAAAAAAAAATTAAAAATTTTTCTGGCCACGGTGCTGACTCATTCATCCACGGTACTGACATAAAATACACTTAGTAGACATTCTTTAGAAAAATTATTAAATTTATTTTTAAATTGTATTGTAACATTTTTAAACTTTTTCGTACTGATTATTCAACACTTCAATACTCCACAGTAAATTATTTATAATAGAGAATCGATTATAATTTATATTAAACATTAACAGACTCAAACTGAACACATTTTGGGTAAAATAAATTAATTAAAATTTAGTTTTTAGATTGCATCACAGAATTTTTTTGATTCTTAAGCTTCTACGTAGTGATATGTTCTCAATTTCTTTTGAGTAATTAACAGCAACATTTTTCTCAAGACAATTTGGATTATCATTTATCTTTGGCGATTTTTCAACTTCTTTGGTACATTTCTCTGATTTTTTTTTTGCTTCAATTTATTGTTAACTTTTCTGACTTTATCATTCAAAACATAATCGATCTTTCCCATAGAGAAGTGTCTGCACACATTTGCATTGGAGCAATCAAAGCAACTCAATGAATTAAAGCGAATACAATTATGCTCTAACTTACTCCATTTGTATTGATGTACTTTCATTGTGCCCATAAACGGTTTGAAGCTGCACGGTAATATTGCATCAATGTTCGAAATTTCTTCTTCTGTAACACAGTCAATGTAGACAGATTTAACACGTTCACGTAAAATTGACAGCAAAGAATCGAAGTTTGGTATATCAGTGCCGTATTTCACTTGGTCATCTGCAAATTTTTTAATGTATCCTCCAATCCCATCAGCTGAACTCTTTCCGTGGCCAGCCTCACTGAAGTTATATGTAATATTTTCTAATTGATGATAGCATTGAGGCAAGTACTGGGTAATGAGATAAAACATTTTTTTATTGCGGTACTGTGTCGTTGGACCATCACTCATTACATGTAATTTTTTTATGTCTGGATTTGTCATAAGATACACATCAAGTATTTTTTTTATGTGGATTATTATCGCAGAAGGATCATGTCTGAGTGATTTTGATAAAGTAGCAAAGCCTTGAGAAAATTTTTGACTGTAAACCATGCCAGTGTGTAAAGTACATTGAACCCTACTAGCACCAAAGTGTACAGACTGAACTTCTGTCTCATATTTACAAGCATAATTTTCACTGAAGTCAATAAGTAATGCTAACTCATTGTTTTGTAAGGTATGGATTAATTTTTTCATGGCGTTATTTTGATGCGTAATTCTGTATTCATGTGCTATAAACAAATTTAACTCATGTTTAAAATGATCAATTGCTTGTTCTACCGTACATGAAACTTTTTTTTTTGCAGTAATTTTAACGGTTATTGTTTTTTTCGTTTTTTCATTCACTCGTTGTTCTGAAAATACTTCCCATTTCATATAAAACATTTCATCATTAGAATTAATATTTCTTAAATCAAATTCTAATTTTTTCATTTACATTTTTCGCATGTTCTTGATAGGCATAGCTCAGAATTATTGTTACATAAAAGACTGTTCAAAATTTTATAAGAAGAATTTTCTGTCAATATCTTATGACTGTGAAAAGCTTTTATTAGCAAGGAAAAATTTTCATGAGTAAAGCACGCACATGTATTTCGATTGGTGATTTTTGGTTCGATGCAATACCTTGGGCGTAATTTTGCGAATGTACAGTAGTTCACGCGATAAGTACTTTGCGAACAGAATTGAGCATGTAAATCTTTGATAGTAGCATTCATATAGCGCTTTGTTATTTATTTACCATTAATTTTTATACAAGCTTTTTTATCGGGAATTATTTTACTATTTTCATCATAAAACAGTTTCACTTGATCTTGAATAAAAACTTGATTCTTTTTTTTATTTTTAACATATTCCAGTGGATTATTACTCCTGTGAACTCTTGAAGAGATGATAGGCGCAATATTTTTGAAGTGAAACTTCTTAACCCGCGTCATGGATTTCCGATGACCGGAGTAAAACCGACTCAAGTCTCAAGACCGTCACGAAAAAACGTCATAGCGATCTGATGTGGTGGGAGCATCCGTGGCGCCTGCGCACTAGCAATATTTTTCTCACACTCTAGTAAGTGTATAGCCGTAGTCTCTGTATTTTCCGCGTGGAAAGGGAGATATTGCTAGTGCGCAGGCGCCACGGATGCTCCCATCACATCACTGCCGTTCGCCACTGACGAACGTCCTCTCTCTCTCTCTTCTCTCTTTTTCTCTCTCTCTTAAACCGTAGCCAACGACGCCACACCAAGCATCAGCTGCTTGGTTAGTATACTGCGCCGTGAGTGTAATACAACGAGTGAAATACATAATTGACAATGAAAATGTCACATGATTGCTAAATTGTAATTGTAAATTTTAATTATAATATTGTTGTTTATGTGATATTGAATAATTGTAAATAAATTGAATAATTGTAAACAGTATTCGATAATTCTGAATAAATTGAAAATTTTTGGAACTGTACATAAATCGAAATTCATTCATGTGTAACAAAATATTAGAAAGAAAAAATCTATGCTTCGTTGTTGAATTATTTAACATATAATCTTCAAACTAACCTCAGAGAGAAAAAAAGAGAGAATGAAATGAAAAGAGAGAGAGGAATACTATAAGTTTCACTTCCGTCGTGTGTATTTCTCGTACAGATCATTTGTTTTTTTTTACAGCAGACTGTTGTCGATATTTTTTAACAATTTTTCCACTTATTGCTCTACCCAATATTTGCTTAAATTTTAAACTTTTTGTGTCTCGATAAGATGATCGTAATTGTTGAACCATAACTTCGTGGAACAGCAATGTTTTGCGGACTTGAGAGTCTACGTTTTTATGTTTCAGTAGTTTGTGAACTTTATATTTAGGCGATGTAGGGTCAGATTTTTTCATTTTCAAACGTTGTAATTTTTTATTTAAGCTATTAATTTTTTTTTCGCAAAGTTTCATTATGATTGATTAATTTTTTGTAGTCTCTAAATCATTTACGTAGATTTCTTTGTATTCGTTTCTTTCCTAATCGAGCTTGCTTTGATTCCAAATGATTGTTATTCGAGTCTTCTTCATTTTTTTCCAATTCCATCATTTTTTTTTGTCGTTCCCGAGAATTTTTCTTCCATAAATTTTGTTGTTTCCGACGAGCTCTTTTTTCACGATCAAATAATTGATGAATTAGTTTTAATTTTCCTTCTTTTTTCCTTTTTTCATTTCTTATTCTTTCTTTTTCACAATATTTTTTGTGAGACTCTGGATCATCCCGTATTTTTTGTTTTCTTAATCTTTCTGTATCACGTTTTCGCTCCAAAAAATTTTTTCGTTCTTCAGTATTAGGCTTGTTTTTATACTTCCTTTTTTTTTTTCAATGGCGATTTCTCGTTTTCAACACTTTTTTTGCTAATATTTTCAGGTAATTTCCTTGTACGTAGTGTTGGAGCTATCTCGAACAAAAAAAATTATAATTGATAATTAAAATAAACTAATTATTAATTGATTATATTTATTAGGGTGTTTCATTTTTAGGCAATATTTTTTTTCCGCGGTCAATGAAAATCTGATAATTTATATAAAAAACAAAATAAATATTCCCGTTTGAAAAAAAATTCTGAGTTAATTAGAGACTTCGCTTATACAAAAAAATTTTTCCATGTTATTCATAGGTGAAATGGAATAATTTCATTTCACATATGAATAACATGAAAAATTTTTTTTTTTTATACTTCAACTCGATGTTTTAATAGTAAAAAATTTTTTATGTAAAAAATTAATGATACAGCTTTTATAGAGCATTAAATTTGCTACAAAAAAGTTATTCACCATAAACGCTCTGACTAGCAGTTTTTCGTGTTGTAGTGCTGAAAAGCTTGAATTTGATTATAATTGACAACCAATTTCCGTTGAAATATATAATTTATTGATCTGCCATTAATTATTATTCCACAATAAACTATATAAAGCTCTCACATCGTTAATTAAACATTATAGCGTTTACAGTAAAATAATAATTAATGGTAAATCAATAAATTCCAGTTCAAAGAAAATTTGTTGTCAATTATATTCAATTTTCACCTTTCCAGCTCTACAACTCGAAAACTGTTGATTGGAGATCGTTTGTGGTGGGAAACTTTTTCGTAGCAAATTTAATGCTCTACAAAAAATGTACATTCATTTTTTCAAAAAAAAATTTTTGATTACCGAAAAACTGAGTTGAAGTCGAATAAAAATTTTCTTGTGTTATTCATATAATGAAAATCGTATTTTTGAATTCTCTAAGCCTCTAATTAACTCATAATTTTTTTTCAAACGGGAATATATATTTTTTTTTATATAAATTAACTATCACATTTTCACTGACTACGAAAAAAAAAATATCGCCTAAAAATGAAACACCTTAATATTTATAAACATTTTTGACATGGTACTAACAGCCATGGTACTGACATTTCGAATGTAAATAGCAACTATGATTTTTCAGTCATGAATTTGATAATATCCAATTACCGTGTGATTTAGATTTGTGAAAAGTGAAGAAATTTATTATTTGTGATGAAAAAAATTAATTGTTAATTTAATTTACACAATACCACGGTACTGACAAATAAATTTATGACATACCTTTTTAAAATTTTCGTTTCAAAATGACACGAACTCGTTGTACTACTTCATCTGTTTAATGTTCGTAAACATTATACTCAGTTGACCTACTTTCAATAGGGCGAATTAGTTGTTTTGTTAATTTCGACGTAGATGGTGCACAAGTCACACAAATTCAAATTCAAAAACTTGCTTCAATCCGGGGATAAAAGTCATTGAGCATGAATCTACCATGAAATTGATATATTGAAAAAAAATTGATCTATTTCTTTCAAGTTGAGTTATATACATTAGAATTGATCAGTTACTCAGTTTGGATTATTTATTGCGATAAGAAAAATGAATAATTTACAGTCAAATTCCGAAAAAGGACATGACACGGTACTGACATTCATGTGAGGAATTACAAGTATTCTTTTGACTGCAACAGATATTATATAAAAAATGTGATGAAATATGTTCATGAGGGTTATAATGATACAAAAAATTGGTCAATAGATTAATAATATATGGTCAGTGAGAGCAAACAGTGTAGGACATGGAACATCACAGTTAGAATAGAATCATCCATATGGAAAAAATAATTAATTGATGTGCGAGATGAGCTTCATTCATAGATAATTTGCAATATATAAATGATATAATGGAATTTATGAATGAATCACAATAATCATTGACAGCATATTAATTATTTGAATGAAATATTTCAATATTACAATGGGATCATTTACGTGACCGTAGGAAATCAGATGTAAAAATAGTAATAAAAAGATTATTATTTCCTCATCATGTAATGTTAGTTTTAATCAATTGGTATTTATTGAATGAATACTGTATCTTATTTGCGCAGATGAGATAAAATTAAATAAAGCGCTTCATTTTCAATATTCATCCGATCATTCAGTCGTGATCGAGGTCGTGATTGTGATAAAAGAGAACGAAAATGGAGCAATATATAAATCAACAAAATTGTTCTCATTTAAAGAAAGAAAGAGTGATAAAGATCGACATCGACGCGATGATTGTGAGCGTGTTTGCTTTTTATAAATATATAAAATCATTCATCAACAAATATTGTACAATTTGTTGGAATCATTATTAACTCGTAATTCAATTTTTTTTTTCTTCACTTGAAATTTTATTATAATTTTTCAAATTTTTGAGAGATATTTTAAAATAATATTAATGTTTTTAGCTTAATAGTAAATTTAGTGAAATTAATTGAAAAAGTCATTTATTTTATTTTTTTTTCATTTGTTTTTATTTATTTTTTTCACTTTCTTCACTAAACAATGTTCTACTTTCAATTTCAATTGAAAATATGAAAAAATATAGTTATGATCTTAATGAAGTATTGAATTCGACATTTTCGCATTGGTATCAGTCACGTGAGGAATCATGTGGAAATTGTACGAGTAGAAATATAATGTTTAAAAATGAATTAGTATTGACGAAAGAGATAATTGTCGTTCGTTTTATATTATTTTCATTGCAAAATGGAAAACTGATGAAAACTAATAAAATACATTTGCGTGCTGTTCCGACTACTAAGGTATTGATAGCTGGACAGTCGTATAAAGTGATGAATGCTAAATTTCATCATGGACCGAACATCGAAGAAGGTCATTACACAAGCATGTGTAGAGGTTGATGATACAAATATTAGAAAAACTTCATGGCCTAGAAATGCTAAAAATGTTTGTATGCTGTTTTTACGGAAATTAATTAAAAAGTAGTTTTCAAAATTACTTAATAAATAATAACTGATGATCGTTGATTATATAGTTAATTAATATTTATGAAATGAAATTAATTTATGAAATTTTTTTATTTTATCAAAATTATTTGTTTGATTGTTTCGAAGAAGCCCGTTGTATTTTTTATACATGTTTATTTTTTATTTATACTTAGAATATAACGGGGGTGGTGGTAGGTTTGATTATGAAACCTATAATTGTTATTTAATTAATTTATTCTTTCACATGATCTATTTATATTTTTTTTCGAATAAGCCCATTGTATTTTTTATACTAATAATTGTATTGATACTTATACTTGGAATATGACGGGGGTGGTGGTGGGTTTGTTTCGTGAAGTTTGATCATTATCCAATTGACTGATTGATAATATACTTCTATGTGGGAATTGATGACATTTGTTATTACTTTTATGTTCCTTTATTTTATGAGAATTCGGAATTCCGTTTATTTTTCAGAGAAAATTTAAATTACGATAGATTTTTATATAGATGAACTATATTCATTTTCTATATGTTTATTAAGTATAAATCAGATGATGAGATAATATCGATTATCTCAGCAAGTTTCAATTTTAATCATTGTACTTGTAGTAAAAAAAGAAGTGATATCAAATAAAAAAAACTTTTTTAAAAAAAAAAGAAAAAAAGGCGCCAAGTTCATATGTGACAAAAAAATTGAATTGCAAAATCACTTCAAAAAAATTACTTTACAAAAAGATTTGATATCAATCATTTTTGCCAAGTACACAATATAAAGTTATATATACTTACTTACTATGTAATTATATTAGTTATCTATGTTTATAACAGAATACACATTAATGATAGGTGTCATTAATTGCCATTTCCAAGAAACCTCATCATCACCTATTGTATCAATCTAGTTATATATGTCAAAAATTTTTTGCCAATATCCCACTTTTAATACGAACGTACTTGGCGCGTTCGAAATAAGTATCACTTATCATGACCGTAGAATATATTGACGCATGCGCTGTGTGGCTGATATGAATGTTGAATTCTTAATGCTGATATTCATGAAAGACAGTGGTATGATATTATGAATATACAACAATGCGGATATTCATAAAAAGCTTTGGTATGGATACATTAATGCGGATATTCATGAAACTTTGAGGTATAAATGCAAAATAAGTGAATGCTCTGTAATTATATTATATGTATAGCGAATCCGCTATCAAAATGAATTATGCATAAAATTTTAACGATTATGAAATTCATCGACTGATCGGACGCGCCACGTACGTTCGTATCAAAAGTGGGATATTGGCAAAAAATTTTTGACATGTATAACTAGATTGACACAATAGGTGATGATGAGGTTTCTTAGAAATGGCAATTAATGACACCTATCATTGATGTGTATTCTGTTATCAACATAGATAACTGATATAATTACATAGTAAGTAAGTATATATAACCTTATATTGTGTACTTGGCAATAATGATTGATATCAAATCTTTTTTTGAAGTAATTTTTGCAATTCAATTTTTTGTCACACATGAACTTGGCACCGTTTTTTTCTTTTTTTTTTTAAAAAGTTTACGTATCTACGTTACTAATGTTTCAGGCCAAGTTTTCCTACTGCTACTGTACCCCTCACGCTACTGTATTTTTTATGCAGATACACACAATCACGGTTAATTTGTTTTTACGAAAATTTGGCAACGTCGTATATTCCTTTAACTATTTGCCTTGTGCTTGTCACTAAAGTCTTATTTCATGCTTCATTATGAATATATTGCTCAATATATTCTGTATTTTATATAATTTATAATAAATGAATAAATTATATGTTATGCAAAATATTTTTTAATGATTATTTTTAGTGATTACAATTATTATTGATCAAAAAATTCAAAATATTTTAACATGAATTTTCAGCCATTTCGTATTTTCGCGCTTTTATTTATACTCCGCCACTTCAACCGCTCTAACGTCGCCACTTCTTCACTCGCGACTGTTTCTCGTAACCCCTCTACTAAAAATAAACTTGAAAATGTAGAATTTATTTTGATTTTTTATTTAAACGACGTGGTGAATAATTTTCATTTTTTTTATTTATTCAATATATATTTTTCTTGAATATAATAGTATTTCGTCACAACGGTGAAATTCCTTCAAGGAAAAAAATTCAAAAATTTGTCATTTTCCCACTGTGTTCCAATGCTACCTGTACAAAAAACATCATTTTTGATTGCGAATATCTCTTGTTGGATGCGGTAAATCGTCTCCAAATTTCAACAGCGTGTATATAATGCATTTAATTACTTATATTCTGAGTTTGGAAGATTTCTTAAAACTTTGCTTGCGCGCCCCAACTACCTTGAAGATGTAAAAAAATTGTTCTTTTTCAAAATTCTAGCAGTATTTTATAGAAAATTCTTCCTAGTTTCCAAAACTACCCTTCAATTCTATGTAAGATCATCTGTCGCTGAGATATCGATGATTGAAGATAAAAGGACTCTTTTCCCTTGAAAATCTCATATTGCAGTGGAATATGGTCGTATCAAGGTTTTAAAAGAACGAAATTGAAGCTGAGTGTATTCACTTATTAGCTATCCATTAAAGTTGATGGTTTAGGTAAACAAAATTTTCCTAAGTTTGTGGACTCAAAAAAAAAAAAAAAAGACATAAAATTCGCTAATTTTTTTTTCCCGCTATTTCTTATGATCACGTAATAACCGTAACTACTGAATATTTTTTGCCATGAGGTCTGAAAACAAGAGACTCAGAGCTTCAAAATGCTTTTTTGGAAACTTGATACGACCATTTTTCACTGCGATACAGCCTGTCAAAAACCGCGAAAAAATTTCGTAAATTTTTTTGACCCTCTAATTTGTTTCTTTAGTGTATAAATACAAAAGTAGTTGAGAATGAAATGCACAAAAACTTATGAAAAAAGTGATACTTCCACTCGAAAAGATATATAATTATTATATCATTATTTGCATGAAATTTGTGTATCATCAATGAATTTTTCAAAACAATGTTTTGAGATTTCTGCATGGAAAGCATTGACAGGAGCATCATTAATTCTATTGCACATGTTCGATAGACGAAGAGCAGGGAAAATAGAATACATTGAAATTGAAGATTTCAATAATAAGGAATCTGTTGACGAGCAAGTTCATCCTGATTTATATTCCAAATCATCAGAAAAATCACGTGAATATGCTAAAAACTATGTACGTATTACCATTCGTGATAAATTAGGTCGTAGAGTTCCTGCTTTACTTGATGATAATTCAGTGAACTTCATACAAGTTATTATTGATAATAGGAAAAATGCTGACGTCAGAAGTAATAACCCATATGTTTTTGGAATTCCGACTACAAGTTCATATGCTAAAAAATATTTGAGAGCTTGTAATTTGATGCGCAAATTCTTTGAAGAATGTGATGCAACAATGCCTCAAACTCTCTGTGGCACTCCTTTGCGCAAGCACATTGCGACATACATTGCCATGCTTGGGATGGAAGAACACCAAATATCGGACCTTGCAAATTTCATGGAGCATAATAAACAAATTCATAAAGATATTTATGAAGTGCCTGTTCCCATGAGAGATGTAACCGATGTGTCTCAACTATTACAAGCAGCGGTTGGAGATGATGAGCAAAATGAAAATACCAATAACTCTAGTGACGAGGAAGATGATGATATAGACTAAATAAATACAGCATCTCAGCCTATACCACGTGGACAAAACAGAATAATCAGTTCTGACAAGTCCTAATAATTCTAAGAGTGAAGAAGATTTCAGTGCAATATAAAAAAAAAAACCTTAGTAGTAAGCTGAGTAAAAAAAATTTCCTTGATGAAGTTTCAGCCAGTTTACACATTCACAGTCTAGTCAGTCATGATTTATGTATTTATGTGAATAAATATGTATATGTGTAATCTTTGTGTGATTCTATATTACCCTCACATTATATTAGGTTAAAACACGTTTCTTCTCTATTGCAGTATCTCTTTTCGGTAAAACTAAGAAAAGAAAGTGGACGTATGAAGAACGAGATATAGTCTTCCGATGTTTCGAAGGTACGACTAAATTGAAAAAATTAACGACATTACTGAAATGTCAAGAGGTAATTAATTCCAATCTAGGACTGCAATTTAGAAAGCCGCAACAACTCAAGACTTGAATTGATAATCAAAGAAAAGCTGAATCGAGAAAACGAGGCAACAACCGAAAATCATGAGAAAGCTTCATGAATGTATCCATTTGTTGAACATAAATAAACATATGAAATCTGAATATTACTTTGTTTTGAAAAAACATTTCACATAAGTTTCTTTTTCATATTTGAATGTATGTACTAGGTGTCTAGGTATCTATAACATATAATACACAAACGAATGAAAAAATTCAAATAATACAGGAATAATTATACATCAAAGATTTTTTTTCATTATTCGATCAATTTTTTTTATTCTCCCACATATTACTCGAATAAAAAATTTTAATGGTTTTCATAATTCTTCCATAAGGATCCCACAAACTATCTGAATAGTGATTACGACAAATTCATAAATTAAATATATACCACGAGAACTGACCCTGTTCAATATTTTGAATCCCAGATTTCAGGACTACGTATATCATATTGCCGGAAGCCATTAATTGACAAATATTTTATGGAAGATGCATCTATACGCGAAATAATTTGATTTGAAATAATTATTTTTGCCTTAGCATGTTAACTGTCCATTATAGAAAAATATGTCTTAAAATTTTCTCAAAACATATAATTGACATGAAACTATACCATCAATATGAAATACAAGAGCTGAAAAGATGCATCCACATGTGATGAACATCATATATTGAACGCATCGTTTAAGGACCGCAATCGAGTAGAAGACTTTAGGGGTCCTGCGCATAAAACACGAACTAACCTCAAAAATTGCTTTTGACGCCAGTGTGCTGAAAGTATGCACTGCGTCATTTAAAAGGATATATATTGTTAGGTCCCAACACCCGAGTGACCTTTACCCTCATTTCTGACGTCACGCGCCTGCGCTCTGTCACAGCGCGCTTATTTCAAATAAATAATCTCGCATCTCGAAACATGTTCTTATTTTAGTAATCAATCGATTCATTTTATTGTATTGAATATTCTTCATATGATATAACTAGCAGACCAGGTCACGCGTTGCTGTGACTCTGTTACAGTGCGCCGGATCAATGTTGCACTAAACTTCCTAATGTAGTCAGATTAATATTCAATCATAAAAATGAAAACGTTTCAATCGATTTAAGAATTGAAAAGTAATTGGTAAAAAATTTCACAGAGATGAAGTTAATGAAAAACGAACTTAAACTTTTAATTTATATTTTATTACAAACTACTTCCTGAAAATATATAAAAATGGATATTTTTAAAAAACGAATGAATCATTACAATTTATAGTTCAAATTTATCTAAGTGCTAATTTATGTACAATATTTTTTGTTAGCCTGTCTTTTGCTAATACAAATAAATTTGAAGGTTGCTCCCCCCCCCCTTCCCCACGTGAGCAGGCGACATATAGTTGCCCATGAGAGAAACACGTATTTTTCAAATCCAATCCACAAATGGACATTGTTTGGCCTTGCGACTAATTTATGGTCATTGCAAAAGCCAAACGAATCGAAAATTGCAATCTTTTGAATGCTACTGGATAATCTGACAGTATGATAGGAATACGTGGCAACAAAATGATCTTTCCTTTAAACTTTCCCGTCAAAATAATTGTCTCGAGAATGTTTCCTGTTCTTCTTCTGATGACCAAACGTGTACCGTTACATAATTTTGGTGGATTCAAATTACGTAGGAGAATAATCGGTGAACCAATCTTCAATCGAAGATTGTGCGGTGGCATTCCTAATATATCTAACGAATTCAAAAACTCAGTTCGAAAATTCACGGCTTCATTTTCATCTGCAATAGTGTCTATTAATTTAAAAGACATCAAATCACCTGGCAACAACTGTTGTATCTGAAAGTTAATTTCGTCGACATCGACATTTTTTGCTGCCAAAATAGCACGATTACTGAGCCAATCATGACGTACGTAATTATTTGATATATCCGGAAACACACTCTCAATAAGTTCTTTTTTTGAGTCTACAACAGTGCAGAATTCATCGGGCAATTTGATGTATTGTGTATCCTGATGTAATTCCATTACACCGTTCCTAATATCCAGGAATTGCTTAGAAAATACTTGCGCCGATGGATCATTCTGCAATTGTACTCGCATGTTCATGGTCAATCGAAGTGTTTCGACATTGCGCCATAAAAACGATTGTTTCAAACATGCATTAACTTCATCGGCAAAAGTAGAGCGAGGAATGACTGGTAATGTCTGCGGAAAGTCACCCGAGAATAGTAGAACAATACCGCCGAAAAGTTTATCGTTGTGTTATAATTGTTATTATAGAGGCGCCCAATAAGTGCTGCCCTCATTAGTGCTTGAGGTCGAGATTGTAATTTTCGGCGCGCGCAACGTGCAACCAGCTCATGCACTTGAAATTGCTGCTCCTGTTGCATGCGACGCCGAATATATGAATAATTCGCAAACAAACACAACATACAGTACAATTTTAAAAATGGCAATGAATGAAAAATTTAAATGATTTGGTTATATTTGTAAACATAAACACTTATGTCTAATTAATTGCAGCATAAATAGATCAAAACGTAACGCCATCTATTGGAGGATTACCCAACCCAGATAACAAATTGTTATGCTGATTACTTAATTCACACCGCCATCTCTTAGAAAGTTATTGAATTTACAAAAAATTGCATGTCATTGTCCTATAACAAATATTTATTTAATATTTAATAAATATTGTTGTTGAAAATCGAGATAAATACCATCCTATAGGTCAAGTTGGACCAAATTACACATAATAAGCAAAGTTTCATCAAAATCGGTTGAGTAGTTCCGGAGTCCATTTGTTTCAAACATCGTGACAGGAGATTTTTATATATAAGATATTTCATTTACTTTATGTAATAGTAGCTTTTACTTTAGAAATATCTATTTTTAACTGAGTATGAATACCAATATCACATGAGAATTTCCCGTCAAAATCGCTTCTCGATGAAACAGAAGAAATTAAAACCACGAATAACTTTCTCACACTAAAAGCCTTATTCCACATAACGTACAAAATTTGAAACTTAACTAAAACTTCCATTAATTCGATTCCATGATTTTTCGAAGAAACATTGTTAACTAAAATAGCAAATTGTAAGGTATCCCTACCTATTGAACTGTTCGACCAATAAGAGTCACCCTTTCGTCACTCCCAACAAATTATTAAATTGTTAACGTAAATTCAACCAATAGAAAATAACGTTTCAAACTGCTGACAGAAATATTTCAAGCTAAGTAAAAATTTGTCTATAAAAACCAAAACACAACGAAGCTCATCAGTTTACTTTCTACATCTTTTACGACGATTACGAGTTCAAACAAATCATCAACTAAGTCAAGTCAGAAAATACTAAGTCGACATTCAAATAGCCTGTGTGGCAAATCAAGTACCCTTGGTGGCATTCAATAGCCTCAGTGGCAATCAAATAGCCTGTGTGACAAAGCATATAGCCTGTGTGACATCTTTAAGTTTTAAGTGATAACGATAATCGATAATCAAGTATTCCGTGAAATAACATCTTAGAATCGATTAAATTCAGAATCATCAAGTGAACTCAAAGAAGAATTAAATAGACAATAAATCTAAAAGTGTAAATTATCTGTAACAGTTTGAGTGAACAAATTCATAAATATCAATTAAAATTATAATTGCTCTCCGAAAAATATAACCATCTCTAATTCACTACATAACATCCTTATGCTTCAGCTACGCACAATAGTGGCGGGCAACGATCCTCTACCAGAATAAAATGATATTTCTGTTCTAAAAACCACGTCCAACAACACCTACGACGTAACAATATCTTATTATATTGACAGATAAAAAAAATACTCAAATTAATTTAACTCTAAGAAACATATGTTAACAAACGCATACAATAAAGAATGCATGTCCCAAAGTATGCATTGAAGATTGAAATAAGAATTATTATTTTTAAATTCCTCCTGACGCAGTCTGGGTCCTTGGCTGCCAGGTTTTATAGGCGAAAATTTAATTTTATTATAATTTTTATTGATGTGCCAATTAGTGAGCGCCAAATGATTTTTGCGCAAGAATCAATAAACTCTTTTATTCTTTTGACGATTAATTTATTTTATTTCATCTTTCCCGACTAGTACGCGACGATCCCAGGTGGATACCGTCGGATAACCCGTCTGACTAATTCTTACATATAATTGATAATTCGATATAATTTCATGGACAATGAATAAATTGGATGATATATAAAATGTATTGGACAAATGTTACATATAAAATGTTACACACAATAAGGATAGCTCGACATATATAACTAAAATAAATTTTTACACAATTATATTTTAATTTGACTTTATGTAATTATTATTTCACATTATTGAGACAGTAATGTCTAAATCAATTTTAGTCTTACTCACAGCGCGGTTGATATAATTATTAATATTTCTTTGACAATATAATTCCAGTAATCGTTCGTTTATCAATTTTTCCAATTATTTCAACAATGATTTACAATGATATTTCAATGGATTTGACAATTCCCTTGAGTTGGCTTTCCTTTGATACTAGATTCATTATAATTCGTCTATTGATTTGACGATACTTTTCAACTTCATAATTTATTATAATAATTCAACTTATCATTTTGCGAATGTGTTTTTCGGGCGTTGGCTTAACAGTTTGGCTTGTAGAGCAGAAGTGATGAGATATTTCGTCTATTGTCCGATTGTAGGGCTATTGTCCCTTTGTTTCAATACCACGTGATCCTCACGCATTGACAAGTTGGACTAGGTCCTAGTTTGGTGCGTTGACCGATTCAGTTTTGATTAGCATCTTCCATCTCTGTTTATGGAGTTCGACTTGCATTTAGACGGGATCTTCTCACTCGCTCTCGTTGTAAAATTTTATGTCGTCTCTGGAATTATATTACTTTTGGCGATATTTGCCGAAATATTCATTTCGATCCTTTCAATTATTCATTTATTGAGCCAGGAACTGTGTATCGACTGATTTCTTGATATGTCGATTGATTTTTTCGTTTTGACTTTTCATAATAATTAGTAAAATTTCACAAAGATGCTTTTGTTATTGACGCCCTAGAACCATATTTGAGCGTTATATGGGAGGTCGACGAATTCTCTTGTCGCAACATATATATTGTAACGTCGCTCAAGTTTGTCCCTTAAAAAAATACCTTACCGACGTTATCGTTGTCCTTGAATGGAAGGGATGCCACCCCGATTGCCTGAAATTGGCTAAAGATTATCGGGGAAATCTTTCTCAACAAAACACAAAATAATATATTCTCACAGTAAATAATTTTCAAAGTAATATTAACGATATTTATTTAATTGTTATGATGAAAAATCCGGATGACAAAACAAATATGAAATGATTTGAAAAATAATAATAATTTGAATAATAATAATGACTTGAAAAATAATACTTTCTTTCTTTCTTTTACTTTTATCAAATAATCAAATAATATTCTTTCTTATTTTTGACCGTGAATAATGACGGGTCTACGGCAGTGCGATTCGCTATTAATTTTACACAATATTCTTCAATCTAATATTTTCACTTAATATCATCTCAATTTCAATATTTTAATCACTTAAAATTAATTTCTATCCGAATATTTATTCACTCGTTGCGCTGTGGAATGATAGTAACAATATTATACGAATGACTCACCACGTGCTGATTCTTACAATCACGCTTCGAGTATTTTATAATTTGAATTATTACCTGATTTTCAACCACACTCGCTCAATAATAACTAACTTTATTCGTTCTGCTCACGAACAATTATTCTTACGCAAAATACAACGTCGATTCACCTTTTTTAACAATTATTTTAATAGATTACGCGGGACACACATTCAACATACATCCGTACACCATGAGGTTCGCCGTGGAAGTGCCGTCCAAAATGGCTCCTTCCGTCTTCTTCTCCTTCCCAGCATTACCGTAGTAGTCGTTTTATATCCAAATTAAGTCAAAATTATGTCCATAATAATTTATTAATACTGATTAATCATCATTGGTACAATTCAAATAATGAAATAATAGACAATTATTTAATTGGTCGGCAAATTGATTTTTAATATTACCGCCAAAGTCAGCCATCTTAGTTCCGAATTCTGTACTCCTATTGGAGAATTTCAAATAATCAAAATGGTCGCCTCAAGACTCGAGCGCCACCTTTATCATTCTCGCCATGCATCGATTGTTGACATTTCGATCATTTGAGGTTAACCCATGCTGGATGTGTATAGTGAACGTTGTGATATTGTTGTTCATCATTATTTATCATGATATTAGCTGCTGAATTATTATATTGGATCCGGATGATTATTTTACTGCTGCTTCTCTTAATATTCACTGCTGGATTATTTGTTGGATTGACTGATTGACCATTGGAATGATTTTCTGCTGCATTAATATCCTTATGTTGTCTCTGCATACTTTGGTGAGGCTCCTTTAGTACTTTTACATTCATTCTTACAATTTAGTCTCATTTATACTTTTTATTAATTACCCATATTTATTTTTCCCACAGCATAACGAGTTTATATATTATATGAAAAATAAATAAATGATGTGTGGCAAGCCACCACATCACAATATATATATTGTGACGTGACGTTTTCCACGTGCCACGCACAATATTTCAAAATGAACGACAATTGATTCTATTTTGGCAACAACAACACACAAAGGATGTCACTCCTGTTCAAATGATGATCCAATAAATAAACTGGGAGAATTTATTTATGGTAGAAAACTCAAAATGTTTCTTTATTTAACAATAATGATGATGAAACTAAATATTGCTTTATGGTCAAGATAAAGCCAATAATTAAATGAAATAATAAGAAAATGATTATAATGAGTGTCCACATTCTATTCTTCTCTACACCTTCCAACGCACTCTGTATATAATAACGCGACTCGATATCAATCAAAACATTCTTATTCGTAGATTCCCTGACTTAAAAAATGAATAAATTTGCAGCTAGAATGCAATTAGAGTCGATCGGGGAATGTACGAGGACAATGCATTGTCGTCCTCAACTCAACTTACTTTATACTCGGTGTAGGGGATCTACAGGGGTTCTCACGCACGTTCTTTTCACTCCTCATTCTTTCACCACGCACTTTCTTCTACCACTTCGGCGATTTCAGCACCTTCAGCGACTTCAGCAACTTCCTCGACTGACGATCATCTGCATCCTCGTGCGGCGTCCACCATGTAGCTGCCGCCACGTTATATCTCGCGATTCTCCCACCGCCTCACTCATTACGCTGCTGCGTACAACTGTTACACGTGCCTGGCACGTCTTCAAGAGACAGATCTCCAATCGACAGTGTCGTTCCCTTTGTTTTTGGAATTTTATGTAGAATTAGGTGCATACGCACCTATTTCTTCTTATTCCCTTTCTTAACACGCATAATTGGCACCGCCCGGGCCAATATCGTCATAAATTGAATGTGTCAGACGGCATTTTCCGGGTCCTTCTTTTTCCCTCTCAAACAAATAATTATTCGAGCCCTAAACTCAAATTTACAAAAAAATTCGAAAAATCCCCATTAATTAAGAAAGTATAACAATTTGAACTTGATTTAGCATTTACCGGGACTTACCTATAAAGGTGGTTTTCGGGTCATTGGTGGGTACCGGGACTTGCCTAGAAAGGTGATTTCCAGGAAATTAGTGAATTTCATAATTTGCCTGAAAATGTGGTTTCGAGGACACTGATTAATGCCAGGACCTTCTACGAACGGTTCATCCTGGGAGTTTGACAGATTTTCCAATCTCAATAATTTTCCAACTCTTGAATGAATCATTCTTTCATTCGCATAGCAGTAAATTCATGAAATATTATTTTACAGAATTGTACATTCATTCGGGATTCAATCGTGTGGTTGATACGGGAATTGATATCATTATATTTTACATGAATTCATGAATGTATTATTACTCCGAATGACAGTTATCAGGACATTCAGGAAAAGTTATCTGTTGGCTGCACCCATTCACAAATTCTGCGAATGGTACAATCATCATTAACTTCAGTACCATTTGTTTCATTCACTTCAATCGATATCCTCATCTTACATGAGTGATGACTAACATTGTGTTTCAAGACGCTATTCATAATAAAAATGAAGACAAATTTCCAGATCTCACGAGATTCGCTAGCTCAATATTTTATCGGTTTTTTTTCCTTCGCTAGCAATGAAAAAATGTTTTACAATGGTTGATTTTAATTTGAGATTCAAGAACAAGACTGATGATAGACTGAATATATATTCCATGTATCATGTGTTGGTTTATATGTATATGCAAGTAGTAAAATAAGGGGGATTCTAGCCTAAACAGCATCAATTTGGCCGCGAGGGGCGCCAATATCGGGGTTCTGTTCCAAGCTATTGTGTAATAGGGGAGGAGAGGGGCCCAATCTGCTTAACCATCACTCGGTTGATCTGGGTTACCGACCGGGTCCCTACTATAGTGCTGTATGTTCATGCTGTGCCCAATCTGTTTTTTTACCATCAGTCGGTGAGTTAGAGTAATCGATCAGCTTCGTACTATATTGCTGTATATTCAAGTGATGATGTTATCAATAGAAAGAGTGGGGGAAATCAGTGATAATCATCCAGAACATTTATTATCAATGGAAATTAGGATTACTGTTGGAGAATGCAAATTGGAAATTATTATAAAAATATTAACGCGATAATGTTCACAATAGTTAGTATAATTATTATATAGTCACTTAATATAAACAAATACAGATCCTAGTAAGCACAATTTAATCACAAATAATGGTTAACTTTGATGAGACAGCTGAATTAATTCTTTGATTAATTTTCGCATGAGAATACACAATGATTTCTTTCAATAATGAGTTTAACAATTATAAATTTGATATTATACAGCGCACTATACATACACACTATAAATGCATACATACACCACGTGGGTCGTAAAGCCACGTTTTTTATCAGATATTTGATATTGCAGTTGATAAAATATAATAATGATTATTACAATTGATTTTTACAATGTTTCTGATTATGACAAAAATTAATTGAGCCGACAATGATATTAATAATTAATGATGAAATGTACAAAGCACGCTGCAATGCACACGACACGTGGGTCGTAAAGCCACGAGTCTTACAAGATATTTTCACTTTTACTTTACTCGATAAGTACAGTCAAATTTACACGATGATGTTCACGATATTTTATACAGATTTATTTAGCATAAAACCACTAAAGTTGATTCACAATCACGATAATTTAACAAGTTGTAGAGTCAGTTGAATGCAATAATTGCAACACGATGTTCACAATGCAGTTGATTTTTCAAGAGTGTCTTGAGACGCTACGCGTAGTAACACCAGTTGCATTAGACAAAGCAATATATCTATACATATATGATTTTTGGCAGTTTGACCATGCGACGGCAGCACAATGCACGCTGCACTTGATTAGTCGTGCGCCCTTGTGGTCATTCCCGGTCACCATAATTGATGGCGATAATTTAAATATTTATATTGATTGAGAAGGTGCATTCCCAAACAATTACCATGTTTTTTTTTTCGTTCCTGGTAATCATTGTTAGATGATGACATCATCAATCGAAGGAGTGCATGGTAATAATATTATGCAATTGGTGATGAAAAAACATTCTATAATGTTGTGGGTATATTGAAGGAGAGTGGGAGCAAGTTATGCATTTCTTCGTAATCTCCAATGTATAAATTGTGTATTTATTTTCACCTTTATCATTACAGGATTTTATATGACAAATTTCAATGGAAAGATTGGGAGGTAATATATTATGCGCAATTGTTGATGAAAAAAATTAGTGGATTCGGATTACTCCCCGGTTCTATTTGGATCGCCGAAATGTTTATAAATAATATTAGATCAACGAAATTCATTTGGTGGGAAATGTTTTCATTAATAACACTTCTTCGGTCGTTCCTCCATGATCTACTGTTGTTCATGCCATCTCCAATGCGTATTTAATTTCTCATGTATCATATCTTCATAGAAGTAAAATAAAATATTTATTGTTCAAATATTTTGTCATCAACAGGCCGGTTTAGTATAACCATAATGAAATAACAAGTACGAAATTTTTTTAATGAGGTTCCAGGTTAATTGATACAAATTTTTTGGTAATCTATTGTTTTTCTTCAACGCATATAGCAGTTAGAAGTTCTTTGATGATATTTTGTCGATCATCCCACCCTTTGCGCTCCGTTTTGGAATAAATGGTGAGGGTAACACAAATTAAAATATCATTACACTCGGAAATTTAGAAAGTGGAGTTGGAATATAATTAGTGGGAGTTTTAATAAAGTCACTGAGTGAGTGAAGTTCAATAAAATTACTGATTGAAGTTATTGAGTGAATAAACTCATTAAGAAGTATATACTTCTTATTCAGCTTCACTTAATGAGTTTAGTCTTTCACAGATATGCAATGAGCTCTTGCTTGGCAATATACATAAGTCCTGATGTGGTACAACAATGTGAATTTCATCATTGTTATTGAAAGTTGATGATGGATATGGTTGATGCGCATAAACAAAAGAATCTCATAATGTGCAATGGCTTCATCGAAAACGATTGGTTTTTGTATCGTTGAGATTTTTTCCATGGTATCAGACAGATGAAACAACAATAATAAAATTTCATTGTTTTCCACGTAATTTCAGATCTAGATTCTTCAACAGTTGAATGTTCCGAATTTATTTTTTTCATGGTCTGTTAATGGTTTTATTATTATTTTTGAGTAAATTTGGTTGATCTGAGGTGCAAAAACATTGAGTTTGTCGACAAACCGTTCAATACAATTGACATCTCGCATCAATTCAAATTTACACAATGAATTGTCATAGGAGCTGTGTAAATAATAGGATATGCTGTGTGCAATATGTTTTTGCTGTGCGTTTGTGGTTGGCTCCAAGATACTTTCAAGATCGGCATAAACGACAAATGGTGCAGACTCTTTGAATTTGTAATTGCTGAATGATAATTGATTGTTTTTTTCATTTGGTAATATCACTCTTGCCATTTTATTCATATTGATGTAATCTTGTCGATGATTTTCATAAGAATATTGAAATTGAAAGCGACACAAACATCGATCACAAATCAACGAATGTGTTTTATGTTTGGATATTTGCATTGATATTAAACGTGTGATAGATTTCGAATTAATGTAAAATGATATACTTTTTCTGAATCGTTATTATCAATTTCAATATCACTTGCGATCATAAGCAAGTGAATTAATGACTTATTATTCGTATTGACATGTTTACTTATATAATATGGAACAATTTCACTTTTCTGTTTATTATAATCGCATTCGATACCGTAAACATTCATTGACAAATTATTCATTGCCTCGAATTTGTTAATATCACGTAACGCACATGGAAAACATATTCCCTCGTAGTTTAGGTTAACTACACTAAAATGTGGATGAGATGACGTACTGTCTACCTTTCGGGAAGCTGGATGAAGTGCTGTTGTCACTGCCCACAAGAAACAAAATTCATCGTCATTCTTGATGTTCACAACGGCTTTCTTTAATTTAATGTCACTTGGCAGATCTACCCATGTTGATAATCCACCTCTTAATGGAATGTATCGATTGATATTCACCATTAAATTAATTATCTCAAACATTGTCCATCCTGAATCACCCTCTTCAAACTCTCCTGTTTTTTTTTAAAAGGCGTTCAACAACATTTTCATTGAACCACCCATTCATGTCTGTAATGGAATTGTTCAAAAATGATAAAAAATTATAGTTGATAATGATAATGATAAAGGAAGTGGACTGTAAATTGGTTGATTGGATTTTTGCTGGATTGTAGCTCAAGATTTTTGGTATTGAAAATAAATGCACGTGGTTTAGTTACGTTTACATACAAAAATATAATCTCTGATTTATTTAAATGGTATCACTTGAAAAACACAGCACAAATTGTTTATTTTTACTGGATATTTGTGATGTTGATGAAGAGTAAATTGAAAATTGATTTGCATAAAAGTGATACTTGATTTTTTGTTAGGTTAGATGATGAATTCTATGTATCACCGGTCCACATACACTCCTTTCACGTGGTTGTAAATCACGTAGACCGGCGAATTGATTTGCTCTGTGATTAAATATCGATCTGATAATTACTCGTATTGATTTTTGTTTCTATGTGATTACTCGTGGTGATGTGGCTGGTTGATTGGTTCTTATTGATGAATTTTACTTAATAACAATGATGAAAAGATAAATTTTCACAAATGAACATATAAACTATGTCTATGCACATTGAACGTTACTTTTTGAGAGAGAGCAAAAGTAGTTCCCTTGCAATATGCATGCTGCTTGAATGTGCGCCAGTGAATTTAGGCGTTAATGCAAATGGGGCACTGCGCATCTGCTGTTATGCGCAACAAGTGTGCGTAGATGGTCAGTGACTGTGCGTGTAGTGTATTGTTACGCGCTTGCACTGCTCTATTCACTAGCATACTAGGCGATGCACTCAAACTCGCATCAACGAATAGTGCATAATGTATTGTGGCTTGGGAAGTGCTGCCATGCATTGATCATTCCCCAAGTCAATAGTTTGAATCCGCAACAATATCAGTTGATGGGAAAATTGGTGTATTTTTCGTATCAAAATATTTGATTTCTTCGATTGATTCACCATTCCTAATTCTTTTATAACGACATGCCAATACAACATTCAATTTTACGTTACCATCATTTTGCAATATTGGTTTCACTTTATCGATCATCATTTGTTTAGTGTCCGATAAAAATGCTGATAAATCTTTGTGCTGTAGATTTGTAATGATGCCAGTTTTGATTCGACTATTGAATGCCGTTTTAGCGTTATCCCATTGAATACGATAATCATTAATTTCAATTTTACCACCGACGATATTAACCTGGCGACGGTTCCGTTGATGCTCGCGGAATTTTACACTTAATGATTTGAGATGCGCTATACTTGTCAGTATGTGAGATTGCTCAGCCACAGTCAGGTGTGCTGGTATCAAAAGTCTATTTGAACACTGAATATTTCCAGAACTGATTCGTTCCCAGGTGGTAATCAACGGATCATTTGATGTATCGGAATCAGTCGAGAGAAGTGCTCCATATGCACTTTTCATCGAATCGATGAGATTTTCGGAAATCTTCTTATCATACATTTTTCACCAACACTTTTTTTTCGAATGAGCTATTATGTACTCTCAAAAAATCTGCAAGTAGAATGATATTTCGACTTTAATCATCTTCACTATTAATACAAGAGCGAAATGCAAAGAGTGGAGAGTTGAAGGTTGAATATCATTAAAGAACTTGTAGCCGCTCTTTTAGTAGAAAACTCGAAGTGTGGTAATCTGAAACCTCCCTTTTGATAACATATGAGTCATTGAATATGAATATCACGTAATCAGTATATATATATGTCGGCGCACGGAGCCGAATAACCAAAACCGGAGGTGGCAATTTAGTTTAAGTTTATTTTAACAAATTTTTGTTTGTCATCTGTATTTTTTTTATATTTTTATTTCATTTCGCATTCCTTCATAGATTGTAAATGCACATCTGCTTAGGATTATAATGTTCACAGACCCTTCTGGCCTGTAATAAAAGTATGTCCAGGTTTATGATAAGGACTAATAGTAAGTGTCCACGTAGGGTATGCACTCACTGAGGTATACAAAGAGTGATGCGAGAGAGAGACATGCATTTTTTTATGACATTCCGTCTCTTCTCGAACGTAGCCACGGGCCGGACAGGAGTTTTTGGACAGTCAGTCTATCCTGAGCGAGACGAGCAGAAAGATCAATCAATATCTAGAAAAGTAGAACTGTCATTGGTTTGGTTGCAAGAGAACTGTGTCGAAGGCCCGTGGATTCGTTGCGCATCATTTCGCGTGTCAATTGTCATATTCACGTTAGTGTCAACTGGGTGATCGTTTTATATTAGCTGTGTGCCTATTGTTACTATTAACTGTGCGTTTAAATTCATATTGTGAAATTAATTTGTAGAAAACTGGTAATTAAAACTGTGAATTAAACTTTTTACCATTGGATATAGATTTTTGTGTGCTATTCATACTACCTAATAATTATATTACTTTATTTAATAATAAATAAGAAAAGAGAACATAATAATGAATAGTGATAATAATTTG
Source organism: Microctonus brassicae (assembly GCA_918226075.1). NCBI lineage: Eukaryota > Metazoa > Arthropoda > Insecta > Hymenoptera > Braconidae > Microctonus > Microctonus brassicae. The sequence goes on along the minus strand of OW445486.1, from coordinate 3,164,480 downwards.
CATGCCGACGAGCCAATGGAACATTCAAATGAAAATAATAGTGTTCTAACATATATAAATTATGCCCAATCATAAAGCGGCGATATCCATCTTTAAACATGTTCAAACCAATCATAATTCAAGGCTAAAGTGGTCAACCATCATCAGAAAACGTATAGCCGCTTTTTTCTTGAATGTAAACAAAACCCTTAGTAACACGATACCCTTATTGATATGAGTCATTAAATATAAACAACATCAAAGGATTAGTCACCGTTTTTTTCCTGGAAATCTTTTTCTAATTTCAAGATATGAGTAATTAAAAACAAACATCAGAGGACTTGTCACTGTTTTTTTCCTGGAAATTTGAATCATTTTCTGTTTATAATGTGAGTCATCTTCTTGCATGTAACTAGGAGTAATAGGGGGGAGATAAGCACTATATATGAAGGAGAGAAAATATTATATGACAATATTAAGTTTTTGATTCTGAACAGAGAAACCACGTCGTTGCAGATTCATTCAGAGGAGGAATATCAAGATTTAATTGATAATCTGTGGGCAAAAATGGATTTTTCCAAATGAAATGAAGTTAGCAATTTGGAAAATTTTCTACCAACAAAATCATTGAATGAACTGAAAGACGAATCACGAAATCCAGTGACATCTGTGAAAATGGTTGAAACTAAATTTGGCCAAAGCATTATTGCCACTATAAATGATGAATTCACTGTGTTTCTACTGAAAAGGATTACTGAATTTGTTATTGAAGGATGAACATTTGTACAAACAAATATCAGAAGCAGCAAATAATTTGAAACTTACCCTCTATTATATCGGTGGTAAATATCATCAATGTGAATTCCAGTATGAGGAATAAGAAAAAAAAAATGAATCGATTGTAAAAAATGTTTTTCCAAAGTAAAAACAAATAATATTGAAGAAGTTGCGTTTTTTTCATTACTTTAATTAGATAATAAAAAGAAAATTCTTATCCCATCTTTTGCCCTTGAATTCATTCACTCTATTGTATTTTATATCGACTTGATTTTGTCCTCAAAAAATTTTATATTATGCTTAAAAAATTCTCTGGCTCGAATATACAGTAGTCCTATGGATATACCAGTAAAAACATATGAATTTAATAACCACTCATTATTTTTTCCTCATTTACTAGCCCCATACCGCGCTATAGATATATTAGTATATGGAGTAAAAAAAATAATACATGTGAATGATATTGAATTTTTTTTTGTTTTTCCAGCATACAAATATGATCAGTTATTCTTCTTCTTTACACATTGAACAATCTTCCATCAATGAAATAATTCCTTCGAATTCATCGTAATCAATGGCGATAGGATTATAATGTTCGTGGCATTTTCGATGAGCAATGATATCCTCATCCTTTTGAAAATTTTCCGGTAATTTATTCCAAATCCTATCAATTTTCGTTGATGCAAATTTTAGAATGAACTCTTTCGTGAAATATGCGATGTCTTGTGGGTCTCATGTCTTCAATTCTCTCCTCCAATTGATAGTATAGCTCTATTGATCTGTCAATCGATGGATTCTGCATTTGTGTCTGTTTTTCCATCCAACATTCTGATTGTTCAACATTTTCAAGAGCACAATCATATATAAAATTAGATTTTCTATATTCGTGATAGTGACAGCTAGTAATTTCAATATTCTTCATCGATGGACAACTCAAATTTTTCAGATTTATAATTGTTTTTGTTGCTCTAATGATGTCAGAGAGCCATTGTTTCTTCTCCGATCCTTTAACATAGATGTAAGCCACATCTTTCAGAATGATATCGAGAACATCGTTGAGTTTGTTTTATGGAATATCTCCAGAATCCCACAAAATCCCATGATAATTATGCATTACCCATGAATTCAAGGTTTTGTAGTGTTTTGGTAATTCTTCCTACTTGAACAGTGATTTGAATAGCATTCTTGATACTCCATGTATATTTTCAGCTTTATCATCAATCAGAATCATTGCTAGCTCTTTCACGATAAAACGATTAATTGGGCATTTGAAACCCTGCACATTCAATATAATTTCCATATTTCTTCACTTACTGTCACCCAACAAAAATGACTGAATATCTATGAAGACTTTGATATTTATAATGTTATCCTTCCCTTCTATCGATGACGTCATCAACATGTTTTTGTGACCGTGTATCCTCCTCGCGTAGTTGACCAATGGGGGGTTTTCATTCAACTGTATCAGGAATGAGCAAATAATTAAACTTGTATATTTGTTCAGCAATCATTGATATTTTTCAAAGTATCTCATCAAGTAATTGATACGATCACCATCATCATCATCATAAGCAGCGGTATTGACAACGTCTTGAGATTCATCAACAAATCTTTTTTTTTTCTCCAACAGTTCTTGCTTCACTTGTTTTAACGCCCTCAGCGATTCGTCCGCACGATATTTGAGTTCATATGTCATTCTTGCGATGGCAGCATCACCTTTTTTTAGACATTCACATTTTGCACAAACTTTTTCTTTGCGACCATTCATTCAAACCTCCTCACGTAGTCGTGCGGTTTCGCATTACACTTTCATGAAAATTACATAAATCCCCGTGTAATTGAACCGCCTCTAGTGATGGTTTATTACCAAAATTTTTCACTAGTATTTCATCGCAATTGAGTGTGTGTGGTGGCAAAAACTTCAAATATCTAATTTCTTCAGAATTAAGATGTTTTACAGTATCAATAGCGATATTTTTGTAGACAACGTGCACAGATGAGAGTAAACTGAATAGCTCGCATGAAAAAAATTTTCAAGTACTTATAGTATGACCCCCTCCAACAATAAGCATAATACTACCCTCTGCACTCTTTCCATTGATGATAGCATCACTTGAATACAGCACTATAGTATGAAACAGATCGATAACCCTGACTCACAGACTGATGGTCAAACAAATTGGGCACGCATTAAATACAGCACTATAGTAGGGGCCCGGTCGGTAACCCAGCCCTTCTGACTGATGGTAAAGCAGATTGGGCCCCTCTTCGCCCCTATTACGTAATAGCTTGGGACAGAACCCTGAGTGGCACCTCTAGCGGATCAGTTTTGATATAGAACCCGCCTCATTTCACTACTGGAATGAATCGTAAAGGAGTATCTAGATCACATCGCAAGAAACGTCACGTTAGTACGTGCTTCTCCTAATTGGTCCATATCGAAAGAGTTATGGGCTGAAAGTAGGGCTCAAAATTCAACTCGAGACTTCGACATAAAATTGAAATAAAATGTATTTTGATATCAAGTTAGCCGAATAATACGGAGGAGTGTTGATGATAAAATTAAGTTTCTGTTGGAACTGGAAAAAGTTTCCGCAGAAAATAAGAGGTAAGATGAAGTGGTTGCTGAATATTTATAATAAAGATTCGTCAAAAGATAATGATTACATTTTCTGAAGTGCAACGGATGAATGATTTTCGAATATTGGCGCATTTGATGAGACGCAGCCATACTGGAGTAGAGAAAATCGTTCGCAACCTAACAATATCAAACACAAAGGTGTATATTTGTCACATGAGATGTTGTTCTACTCAACTGTATGAAGTATAATTTTGTGACAAATTTAGGTCAGGCTAACCGTTCATGACATGAGATAAACGCTAATAACCTGATTTCTAAATTGTTTCAGTAGCTGCACCATATGATTACCATCATGAAGCTAACATCAAGTTTGCTCACAGTAGAAGCGAACCTAGACTATCTGATAATACCAGTCCTAATATTCGAAAGAGGATCAGTCGGCGTGGTCAAAGTATGCATCATGTAAACTGCAAAAAAGGCAACGCATTTTTGGATGTACCAAATAATGGATCTCAATCACAGCCCGAAAAAGTAATCAAGAATGATGACAATAGTTATAGACTCAGAAGTTTTAGTCTTACCAGTAAAGGTATGGAATATTCATATATTTTATTGAGGTCTGTTACGATTTTCTATAATACAGACGTCATTTCAGTTCAATCACATGAAAAAAAAGTAATGGTGGAATACAACAATACACCAGTGCATACCACTCACACTGTGATATGTAAATATATTTGTTGCTGTCAAACTTCTCTCAGAATTCGTTCACTGCTCCTGATTTCTATAAATTTCAATGATTTTATTCCTTTTCCTATTATTATATGAGTTATCAATGCTCATGTGAATAAGTACATTTCTTGTCAACTCAATCAATTAAAGTTCCCTAATCATAATTATATTTGTTTCCCTTCACTCGTGAGCATGTCTTAAAAGCACGGCCGACGCTATTGTATGCATACATTGCATTATTCTATTAGTTGTGAATCACAAGCTTTGCAAATGTCACATTTGTAACTAATTACATTGTATAATCAGTGAAAAATGTATGAATGAAAACGCGTATTCATTTCAAATTCACATTATGTTTTTTTTTGCATTTATTGTCATTCACAACTACAACTGAATGCAGTTTCCAGTGCTAGAAATAGAGTATTAGTTGAGTACGAAATACACCTTATTGATGAAATGAAAAATATAAATATACAAATGGTTACAAGAATAATATATTGTGCGACGGAGGAGAAATAATGATGTCTTCTGACTAGTGTGAAGTTCGTCTGCCCGAGCAGAGCAAGGGCAACAATCATACAAGGCAAAAGTACACGTTTCTCCTGAAGTGCACAACATATCTTCGTCAATGAATACACGGAATCTGTGACTTTTTGGATGTCATTTGTGGTAATAACATGGCCATTTATCTGCAAAAAAAAAACCGAGATTATGTTTTATCTCTGGTTTAAAACATAATATGAAAAAAATGAATTAGTAGAGATGAGAAATTCACGTTTGTTTGCGATATTACCAAACTTAAATTAATGCCAGGAATTTGTCGAGGATGTGGGACAAAAATACGATCGACTAATAAACTTCTATTGTTTTTACAAAAATGAAACTCTTAATTGTTTATTTTAACAGTTAATATCACACACGAAAATACTGATAAACAATTAATAGTAATTTGATGAATGAATAGTAAATGAGTCGTACACAATAATGAATGATCCAAAATAAATTATAAAGTTTTTCACAGGTTAAATCGTTTGAGTAGAACGATGATAATGCGGTGTAGAGAAATGATATCACGTGTATCTATTGTCCACGTGTTTAACCTTTATCGAGTTATGAATTGATATAAACGTATAATTACAACTGATGATTCTCAATAAGTTAATGATGAAGTGATCCGATGAGTGAATGAGTATTACAATTAATAGTATTGAATTTACACAAATTAAATAATTAATGAATGTTTTATGCAAGCGTGTTGGACAACACACAGAGCACACATTATGATATGTTGATTAATGGCAAGTTCATAATTTACGAGCTTTACTAATTATTATAATGAACATACGTTGTATGAATTATTACATGAACAAACACGATTAATAAATTATAGAAAAAAACGAAAGCGTAACACAAAAAGACACGTGCACTTAGACGATCAAACAATGGTGAATGCTCTTTGTGGTCAATTTGTAGGAGAGACGTTGACGAGGCATCGGGCAAACCCCCAAAAACTGTAGCATGTGCGTCAATCATGCGCGACAGGGAATATTGAAAAAAACACAGTCCAGGGAGTACTGCCATGAGTGGTCAGCGACTGAACAGCGTTCTATGATTGATCGATTTCCTGATCTTCCTCTGACATCATGTGGTTGTGTACCAGAGATGAAATATGATGTCAGTTATTCCATCAGAATGACATAAGCCTACATGACTACCTCAAATGATGTGGTAAAAGTTGCCATATTTGTACACGGATCAAGAGAGAAAATTTTTTCTGCTCCTACAAGCTAAAATGCCAATTGACGACGAAACGAAATCGTCCCAAAAATAGGCTGAGTAGCTCAAGTTTGATGAAATAAGATATGCAATTGTCATAATTAATGCAATAATTGAAAAAATATACATAAAAGTTGTGACGTATTTCCCAAACATACGGGAATATCACGTCAATGTTACTTTTTGGCCACCCAGATTCTTGCAATGAATAGAAACGAGAAAAATTATTGTTGAGCGCCAGGTTCCTTACGGGAACCAATCGTACCAAAAAAAATGTTTGCCCGACACCCCAGTAATGGACACACGTCCGCAGCAGCGTCACAGGTCTTTCGAGAACCAAGTTATATCTTGAAAATCACCAATCTGAAAAACGCAAAAAATGAGGATTGACGAGACGCAAAATCTGGAATAAAACACACAAGAAATTGGAGGTAAAATAATCAATGATCGTATGCGAGTAACGGAAATTTAAGTAATGAAAAAAAACAGAATATCGTTTATTAATGAATTGAATAATATAACATCGAAAAAAAAAGGAATTATATTTGGAAAGGAGTTAATTGATCGTAATAATAGTTGAAATAATTATTCATGAAGGAATTATTTGTCGCTACTCGTGGCTTGAGTCAGCAGAGCTATAGCTACGGCCGTGAAGCGTACCGTGCTGTGGTATATCTATAGCGAGGCGAGTATGTTCGCCTTTAGAATACCGTACTTTTCGCTAGCCACTTACGGCGCAGCGTTTAATTTAATTTATTACTTGTTTTTGTCTAATTATTCTGGAACACTAATTAATATCGCTGCAACAGTAATGATCTCAAAATGATATTTATCTTATTCGGAAAATTGTACAGTGGTGGTAAACAGTGGTCCACATCACACGAGACGACACAGTTGTGCACGAGAACATCTCCAGGAGCCTGTACGCCAATAGTGGGACATACCACGGCCGACGGATCCCGAAATCTGCACAAGACCAGCTTGGTGAGTCTCATTGAGGTAATTGGTTGCAGAGACAATTATTTAATATTTTTGAACATCACTGGTTCTCGTGTTCGCACGCTTACGAGCGTCAAGTCGAAAGGGAAGTGATTGCAAATATTAAGTAAACGACCGAGCCACGCGCACGATACGCATGCTTTGTGTGACTGTATGAGTGTGAGAACGTGCCGCAGACGAGCGGTCATAATAAATAAATCAAACGTTGAAGGTTCAATAATTTCAGGAAATAATTTATATAACCGTATAGTTTACATATTTTGATATAAAATATCCTGTACGATTTTCCGAATAAGATAAATATCATTTTGAGATCATTACTGTTGCAGCGATATTAATTAGTGTTCTAGAATAATTAGATAAAAACAAGTAATAAATTGAATTAAACGCTGCGCCGTAAGTGGCCTTTTGTCTAGTGCAATATTGCCCAAAATGCATAGGCATAAGTATAGCGCTGTCTTTAGTTTATGCGTAGCCCGAGCCACTCGCTCCATCGCACACGCACGCATACGCTCATCCTTATTCCTCATTCTCTCACACACATTCATTCTTACAAGACCTTAGCGTTAGACCGACCGCGTACAATGTTTGCGTTTCGAGTTCTCCGCTGGTTCCTCACGTCCCTCGTTGTCCAATACATTGGCGTTGTTGCTGCGCAGTCCATTGTCGTCCAATGTAGTTTTCCTAGGCAATTTAATTTATTCAACGCAGCATCGTGATCAAAAGCTTATGGCGCGTCTCTTGACGGTGGAATATAGTATATGCTCGTAAAACACTGTTCATCGAGTAACGTGACGTAAATCCCACGTCACAATACATATGGATCCATAGAGGATTGAAAGTGATAGCAACTGAATGAATACGCATGTTTCAATTTATATCAACTGACAGCAGAGAGAACTCTAAAGTTGTTTTCTAGCTTGTGAGTAGAATGAGGAGAAATATGGAGCAGTGCTAAAAAATGAAAAGTACAGAGAGTATTAGAGAATGCACGAAATAAGTCAGATAATAAATAATGAACAGGCTGGTTGATATGGAAATATAATTGTTCATCAAATGAAGTCAAATTCGATTGCTGTTACACAATTTTACACACTTAAAACAATAAAGAATATCTGGTGAGCGCGATTATTGCAGTCGGCGGGAATGCAATGCACGTCTCGCACACGCGGTATGCGCAGTTACACAATACGTGGGTCGTAAATCCACAATATTGCGTTTCGATTATTACAGATTTTATTTTCAGCGATTCAAACGGTTCAAGATTGATTCTAATGCGATTGAATGAAAGATGAAATATGAATGTACGTTTTCAGATTTAAATGAACACTGTGACGTGGCGTTTTCTAGGCGCCATGCACAATATTCGAAAATTATGCTTAATTTATATTTTACGGCGACAACAACCACCACAGCACACAAGGGATGCCACTCCCGTTCAAATGATAATAATTAATAAATAAACCGGGAGAATTTATTCATAATATGCAATTTAATATATTTATTTAGATGAAAATGGAAATGAAATAATACGAATATTAATACGAAGAAAATAATAATACTGAGCGTCCACATTCCAATCTCTCATTCGCTTTTCACGCTCACAATGAATAATAATGCGACTCTATATAAATCAAAAATATACTTTCTTATACACTATAAATTCCCAGCGACAATATAATAAGTATAGAGCGGAGCGGGAATACATGGGGACAATGCATTTAGGCGCTCAACTCTATTTACTTTATATACGGGACGGGGGATCTACAGGGGCTCTCACACGCATTCTTTCCATACTGTACACCTTCTATGCGCACTCTCTTTTCACCACTTCAGCCACTTCAGCTTCTTCCGCAACTTCAGCATCTCCACAACCTCAGCAATTTCCTTCCACCTCAGCAACATCTTTGACTGACGATCTTCAGCTTCATGTTAGACGCCCTCCATCGAATTACCGCCACGTTCGGTTACTACGACGCTCTCATCGCCTCACTTACTACGCGCTACGACCTATTGCACTGGCTTGGCACGTCCTCACACGTTGCAACTCCGATCGACAGTGTCGTTCGCCTCATCATTTGGAATAATTGTAGAAATAGGTGCAAATGCACCTATCCCCTCTTCTCGCACGCATAATTGGCGCCCGGACGAATTTCCTCACAACGCACACACACGATAATTCAATGCATTCACCACGTGGGTTGTAAGGCCACGAGGTTCACAACGATTGATACAGTTTAAATGCAGTTATTCACATACAATTACATTCACGATTATTGCATAATGCGATTTACAAGTTTATCGATGAGTTCAATGCGTTACTAATGACAATGATTCGATTCAGTGAAAATTACAAAGCGATAATTACAGCGAGGTGAATTCACACAGATTGATGACGTCAAAGTTATACGAACAGTGAAGCGGCGGACGAATTAGGCATAGTAAAATAGCCAAAAATTGCGTAGTAACAGATAAAACCAAAAAATGAAAAATAATGACCAAAATCAATGGCGTCAATCCAAATCAATTAATACCATAGATCTTCCTCAAACAAGTTGTAGTAGAAACATGGAGATTGAAAAAAAAAAAAAAAATACAAATGTGAAGGAAAATGATGACTCCGAAACAAGTGGAGAGAAAATTTGCAAAATTGAGGCGGGTGAATGAAAAGGCAGAGAAAAGTGTATAAGTGAGGTGGAAAAGGTTAATGAAACACGAAAAATCACTAAGGAAATGAAGATCGGAAACTTACCGATAAAGGAAAGAATCAATGTGCTAGAAAAGGCGATAGTTAGAATTCAGAATGATTATACAGAGTGTCTCAAAATATGTGGGAAATCATCTGGATGCAGATAGAACTCACGAAAAAAAAAACAAGTTCACGTATCCTTTCCATCTTGCTGTCCCTCCTATGGAAATACGGCTCATATCGCCCCTGAAAATTATTCGTTTTTGAAGAAATTTTGAACAACTGAGTGTAATTTGAAAATTTTCTAACATGGTGATTAATAGGTACGTTTACTTGGAATGAACCCTTCTAATCATATTTGGCTCATTCAATTTGTCAGGAACAGATCAGTTTTAACACAGCGATAGTTTTTTTTCCTTATACCCTGCACGATAAAGCTACAACATTAATATTTTTGTAATGCTTAACCCTTGATTTAAAAAGAAAGTACTCTTAATCGACATCGATTATGTGAACTGTTCTGGCAATTAATTTTTTCGTTCGATATAGCTTTTATTGAATAATTTTGTATGTCAGTTCAGCATGAGCTCTTTATATTCTTATACATTCTCTAGTGGTGAGAATTTAGGATGGTTGGACCCTTCAAAATACGTCTCCATTATGTACAATTTGCCAGGACTTTTAGACAATCTATCTTTGGCGATACAATCTGTTATGTGGTTTTATAAACGATAGGGCCCTGCCATATTTCAGTCTCGTTGTTTGAAAATACCCAAACAAGAATTCGAAAAATCGTTGGATATGAAGAGGAGAACCAGTGGCTTGGCTTTTTCAATCACCTGATCCAAATTCACAGGATTGTTTTAGTGGGTGTATAAAATATGATGAATATATTTCATGATAATAATAATTGTGTTTGCGATTATTGCCAAGGTGTTTTGTATGAGTTTAATGATCGTATCTACAAACTTGTATGATGGTGTGAATGTATGATAAAAAAAAAGTGAAATTGGAATAAATGATTTTTTCTGCGTGATTGTGTAACTGTGTGATAACGAAGACTAATTGTAAAATTTTTCGATGACGAAGTTTTCTGAATCTGTTTTCGTAGTGTAGACACGATGATGATGAAGAAATTCTTTGGATGTGTTCTCGAAATGCACAATGCTGAAATTTGAGGTTTGAGGTGGTTTCCATCGTTTTTTGATTATATTAATCTCACGAATTTTATCCACTGATGAACTTATCACTAAATTGAGGAGTTAACGATATTATTGATCGTGAATTATTCCATGTGAGACAGTGATGAAGTCCACTTAGATGTGGATTAAAGTTGTAACTAGAATATACCGATGCAAAATTTGTCAAAAACGTAACAGTAGAGCTACCCAAAAGCTTGAGTCTATGCTAATCCTATATACGTTCGGGAAAACATATCAGAAATGATAAATTCCGTTTGTCGCGAAATGAGGACTGGTGTTGATTCATTGTGAAGTATCTAACAATGTTCAATTCTTGCAGCTAAGGATCAGAGTATCGTTGATTTAGAGTATCTTTTTCTCAACTCAAGGATCGAGTTGTACAAAAATATTATTACTACACTCTTATCGTGAAGGGTGTTCAAAAAATAGCATCTTGGTGTTGGAGCTAATCCGTTCTTGACAAACGAAATCAGCTGAATATAATTGAATGGGTTCATTCCAAGGGGACTCACTTAGTAGTTTTTATATTGAAAAATTATGAAAAAACCTTGAGTAATTCAAAACATATTCGAAAATGAACGATTCCGAGGGGTTTTCGTTATGAACCCGTATCCCCGTAGGAAGGACCGCAGGAAAAGAAGTGTATATGAAGTTGTCGTTATTATTTTTACGTAATCGATCTGAATCTGAGAATTTGCCCACAAATTCTGGGACACCCTGTATATCACCCTGCTTTTTCGATGAAAAAAATTCAAATTACGATGGATTTTTTTATAGATGATTTATATTCATTTCCTATATTGTTTATTAAGTTAAAAACAAGAAATATCGATTATCTTAGAAAGTTTCAATTATAATTATTATACTTGTAGTAAGAAGAGAAGTGATATCAAAATCCAAAAAAACCATTTAAAATGTCACGTCTTCTGCTCAATTTGTGGACGAATTTTCACTACGCGCATTTTTCTTTTCTTTAGTCATATCTTTAGTCGGTACCATAAATCAGGCCCCAAATTGGAAAAGCCTGTACTTTTAAGAGTTGATATCGATCTCGATGAGGACGCATTCCAGATTTTATGACTTTTCACAAGAACTCAATGACTCACAGGATGCGCTAATAGATTTTTCTAATACGCATTAGGTCACGGAAAATGGAATGCGTCGATAAGGGCAATCGATGGGTCCGTCGCCAACGCTAAGTGCATATGTGCGTTAAATTCATGATAACGCGAAATTTATTTGTCTACATTCCAACCTTAAAGTCACACACTCCCTACCCAAAAATGCTCTAGTTTGAGGGATATATAAACCCCTTGATCGTAGCAGCATTTGTCTCAGTTTCAGTCTTAGTTTCAATCCAGTCCGGTCAGTCTGATTATTACCGAACGTAGTACAGACAAATAGCAACGAATTTGTTATTGGTAAATGGCAAGCACTGGTATTGCCGTCTGGTGGCCCAAGTTGAAACTACTCAAACCAGGTCAGCTGCCATAATAGCATTATAAACTGTTATAGTAAACAAACGTTATATTTGCAATTATAACTGTATTTAATACTTTTTCAATTAAAAAGAAAGTATATCTAATGATGGAAAGTGTCGATGATTCGTTGGGTGTACGCTTTTTTCCGAAACAAAATAGAAGTAAAACATTTTGTAGTGTATATGGGTGTAACAGCAAGGCTTGCAGAAATTCTTACGTTCGGTTCCATTATTTTCCTAAACAAAAAGAATATTTTCTTAAAATTGAGAATGCTCTCGGAGTGGATGAATTAATTGACGGTCGAAAACTGTGGCAAAAAGTTTCAAAAATAGGAAAAAATATAACAGATAATATGCAAGTTTGTTCCTTGCACTTTAAAAAATCGGATTATTTTTTTCCAGGTAATTGAATTTATTTTTTAGCTCATTAATAATGTTTGTTCATTTGTAAAATTATTTTCAAAAAATTATCTTTTACATAGATAATGGATCAAAAGGCAAGAGACGTTTAAGAAGAACTGCAGTACCTTCTTGTAATCTACCTCGTACTGAAATAAAAACAGCATCAAGCGTCAAAAAAAAAAATAATGACAGAGAGAAAAGAAGAATTCAAAGAGACAAGCAAAAAAATACCATAACTTCGGATAGTCCAGCTACTTCATTGGATCCAACTGCAGGTTCAACTACTACTGAATGGAATTTAAATTTTAATGGTCAAAAGAATTCAAATGCTTTGGATTATACTTCACCAAGTTCTATTACTTAAAGAGAGAATAATAATGGATTTGTTGTAGCTATGTTGTCAATGGAAAATGATGAAGCGTCTGAACAAAAATTTATTGATGTTGGTATGCAGATTAAAAGTGGTGATTTAGTGAATGACTTTTGTGATATAATTGAAACTGAAAAGGAACTTAATACGCTTACAGGGATTGTGAGCTTTTATATCTTAAATACCATCCTCGATGTTGTTAAGGCAGGCTTTCCTAAATACGAGTCCGAAAGAATGCATCTGCGAAGCAAAATCATTATGACATTTATGAAATTAAAGCATAATGTATCGTATGCTATCTTGAAGGTTTTATTCAAATCTTCTTCTGACTCACATTGTCGTAAAATCATTCTGCAGATGATCGACATGCTTTACGTTTGTTTGCAACAGGGAATACCTTTTCCAGACAAAGATGAAGTTTCTAGGAATATTCCTTTATGTTTTAATGACTTTAGAAACGTTAGAGTAGTGTTGGACTGTACTGAAATTTTTATACAAAAACCAAAGTCACTGTGCTGCCAACAAGTAACATATTCACGTTATAAAAGTACATATACCATCAAGTTTATGACTGGAGTGACTCCAGGAGGCTCGATATCTTACATTAGTCCAATGTATTGAGGGAGATCTTCGGATGACGCTATATTTGAGCAGTCTAAGATTTTAGACTTATTCGAGGAGGGTGAAGCGATAATGGTCGACAAAGGATTTAGGGTTGATAAACTGTGTAAAAAGAAAGATATAACTCTTATTCGTCCTCCATTCAAGAAAGAAAAACGACAATTTTCTCGAGAAGAATCGCGATTAAGTGCGAAAATAGTCAGAGCACGCGTTCATGTTGAACGTTCTAATCAAAGACTTAAAGTATTTAAAGTGTTGGGTTTTCGGATGCCAAGTGGTCTTGTTAACAAGGGCAAAGAAATACTCACAATTATTGGTGCAATTGTAAATTTAAGTTCTCCAATTTTAAGTAATGATAAATTTATGTCTAATGATGTAAATTAATAATTAAGATACAATAATGAATGTTATCGAGTGAAAATTTATTAATATTTTATAATAAAAATTGTTAATTTCAAACATGAACATAGCTAAACATATTTGTAGTGTTTAACAAGTTTCCGACCTTTAACTACTTCTGTAAGTTTCTTTTACAGAAGTAGTTGCTTTCATACAAATTATCGATTATTTTCCTCAGTTTCGCAAGCATAATGTAACATTTGATTGAAAAATATTGATTTTGAGGATAGAAATAAGTCTTCTACAAATTTCTTATCATAATCAACAGATATAATTTTCATACTTTTGTCGTAAGAAGAAAATAGAATAAAATCTGTTTTTTCAACATTCAAAATCACCATCCCAAGTTGAACCTGACCGTAATATTTATGATTTTTTTTCAACGAAAAATTATTATTTTTTGGATTCTTTTGTATATAATTTATATCAGAAATAATCTCATCTATACTGCGAGATTCACCATCGTGTGGGCACTTGATTTCAATCAACTTGTCAGGTTTGTTGTCTTTGAATAAAGCTCCGTCGGGAGAATAACCAAGCCAAGGGTTATTTTTTGGAACTACGAGACCGCATTGAAATACATTTACTGCAGCACTTTTTTCATAAGCTATTCTTGCATCCGATTCAAATTTTAAGCCGTGATTTACTGCTGCATTAAAAACAGTGCTTGGATAAAAATATTCAAGCGATTTTTTTTGCCAATCTGGTTTTAAATTTTTTCGGTAGGTGTACAATTCATAGCACTGAGAGCCCGTGATTCTAAATTTTCGTTTGTCTTGCCATATACTGTAAAATATTCTTGTTTCTTTACAAATATGAAAAGGATCGCCCATTAATTGTTCATAAGTTTCTTGACAACATTCTCGTAGAGGTCGAAAAGTGTGTTCACATAGAGTAGAGAGGATTGGTGACGAGGATGAGTGTGATATTAAGCATTCAATCTGTCGAAGGTACTCAGGTGATAGATTCTCAACAATGTGAAGTAGTGGAGAATGTCTCCCAGCTCTATTATAGATAAATTCCAAAAAAATGTATAAAGTACAAAGTATAAATAAAAATATGTCGAAAAAATCAAAAAGCCTCATGAAGTAAATATTCTAAAAAAATATATAAAAATAAACTTTTGCAAATGAATTGGTTGACATATAAATTGCAAGTATGCATAAAAAATTAATTATATTATACGATTAGAAGAAAGTAGAATTTATTTTAATCAGCAAGTATATACAAAATTGATAAAATTAATACTTTTGATTAGTTCATAGCTGAAAAAATGAATCATAAATATATTTTCAAGTATATTTACTTCATCACAATATTTAATGTACAAAAAAATAAGTTATTCAAATCAATCATTCACGGCCATACGCATGCTCTGATACAGATGACTTTAGATGGCTGGAATACAATTTTTCCTTGATCAACTTCTTAACATTCTTATCTAATTCCAGATGATCGTTTTTGATCTTGAAACAGCTATGCTCACTCAAAGGCTTTGCATCATATTGCTTTAGACAAGAATCCCGTGGTGCACTCCAAAGACATTTTCTGTCTGTTGATGTTACGATTTTTAATTTAGTTAAATCATTACTAAAAAGATGAAAATATAAATAATTAAACTTTATCAAAATAATAATTAAATTTTGTCGAAAATTTTTTAGAATGTTAATTACATAATCTAAACTTACCGTGTACAAAATCATGATACTGCAGCACAATGTTTACACTGTTGACTTTGTCCAGCTGTACAACTACAGTTCGATGAAATAACTTTTCCGGTTTTGGCAATTACCGTATTTATCTCATGCGGATCTTCTCGATTTTTCGAAGATTGTAAACAGTAAGACAACAAATCATATTGGTCATTACTTTCACTTAATATTCCTCTATAGAGTAAGTGGTTAGAATTGACAACTTGTTCGCCTTCGATGAAGTTTCGGCTTTTGGGTGTTGAACCCAAATAATCCAAAATCTCGTTTACTAATAAAAACATTCTTATTATAATTTTTAATAATATTTTGACTAATTTTGATAATAGGAAATGTTTAGAATATACGTAAACAAATGGATTTGTTCACATGCAGTCCATACACTGATCTAATACCCGACCTGGTTTCACTAGTTTCAACTTTGATCACCAGTTGGCGTGACCGCAACTCCCATTTACCAATAGACACGGTCGCAGACTCGCGAGAAAGTCTGCATTGATCCAGAATCGGAAGTCAATCAGCCTCGCGTAAAACAATAACTAACTTGGTCTCATCTACCGAACGTAGTTAGCCCAAGTCCAAATAGTAAAAATTAGATTGATCTACCGAACGTAATTCAGTTAAATATAGTAATAGTCACGTTAACGGCAGTGGACCCGCGAAGTGCCTACATTTGATCGAAGATCAATTAGAGTCACGTTATATAAATATAAAACTCTCCAGCACTATAAGCAGAAGGCTGAGAGTAATAAAATAAACTATCAAATAAATTGTCGTATTTGTGACAAGTGAAATCGAGTATTGTTTAGCCTAAATTCAGTTCGCTACGTGAATCCACGTATAATCATAAGAAGTGGCACTACCCCACAGCGCCAGTACTTGGTAAGACTATAATTGTATTTTATCATGTATGTATTTTAATTTTTCTTTATTGCATCTATATACATAACACTGTCTTTAACCATTCTTTATTATTTACATCCTATTCCCATATATAATAATAGAAATAGAAAACGAGGCCTCTCGAGGCCTTGGTGAACAAACTACCTGCTCCTTGACCCTCTACTCCCTATACCTACAAGCCACGCGGGTTGTCATTAGACAAGGGAGGAGAAACAAGCACATACCGCTCGGTGCAAGTAACTCAATATAAAATATAAAAGAGGGTTATCATTTCAATAAAAGGCGTCCAACTCCGGACGTCACAAAAAAAAAAAAGAAAAAAGTGCGCCAAGCTCTTGTATGACAGAAAAATTTAATTGAAAAAATTACTTTGAAAAAATTACATTACAAAAAGATTTGATATCAGTCATTATTGCCAAGTGCACAATATAAGGTGTTAGGTCCCGAGTGACCTTTACCCTCAATTCAGATGTCACGCGCCTGCGCTCTGTCGCATCGCGCTTATTTCAAATAAATAATCTTGCATCTCGAAACATGTCCTTATTTTAGTAATTAATCGATTTATTTAATTGTATTGAATATTCTTTATATAATATAATATTCCATTTACTTTATGAAATAGTAGCTTTTACTTTAGAAATATCTATTTTTAACTGAGTATAAATACCAACGTCACATGAGAATTTCCCGTCATAATCACTTCTCGATGAAACAGAAGAAATTAAAACCACGAATAACTTTCTCACACTAAAATGCTTATTTCACACAACGGATAAAATTCGAAACTCAACTAGAACTTTTAATAATTCAATTCCATGATTTTTCCAAGGAACATTGTTAACTAGAATCAGCAAATTGTAAAATATCCCTACCTATTGAACTGTTCGACCAATAAGAGCCACCCTTACGTCACTCCCAACAAATTATTAAATTGTTAACGTAAATTCAACCAATAGTAAATAGGGTTTCAAACTGCTGACAGAAATATTCAAAGCTAAGTAAAAGCTTGTCTATAAAAACTAAAACACAACGAATCTCATCAGTTCTCGATCTACATCATCAATACGACTAAGTTCTCGATCAGCATCATCAATACGACTAAGTTCTCGTTCTACCATCATATACGACAAGTTCTCGATCTACATCATCAATACGATTAAGTTAGTTCTCGATCTACATCATCAATACGATTAAGTTAGTTCTCGATCTACATCATCAATACGACACTTCTCTAACTACGACTACACCTAGTGATATATCAGTTCACGAATACCAAGTGCGATTAATAGGTATTTTTAATCAAGTTCACGAATACAGTCATTCATAATTTACGTCAGTTATAATTCATAAATCTCGAAGTCCAGTAATCCAAGTAATTCAGGAGTTTTGTGTTCATTGTTCTTGTGAAGGCAATTCAAGTTCAAGTCAGTAACGGTATCGGAACAATCATAATTTGTTTTCAATTATAATTTTTGTCGTATCGAGAACTCAGTTTATAATTAATAATCATAATTTAAGTGCATCAAAGACAATCATAATCATTACACAACATTGTAATTCACCAGTTTATGTGTTTAATCAATAAATCAATCAATAAGTGTTTCGAATAAAAATATAACCATCTCTAATTCACTTCATAACATCCTTACGCTCCAGTTACGCACAGTCGCGGCGGGCAACGATCCTCTACTAAAATAAAATAATATTTCTGTTTTAAAAACCACGTATAACAACACCTATAACGTAACAAAGGTTATAGACTTACTATGTAATTATATAAGTTATCTATGTTTATAGCAGAATACATATTAATAATAGGTGTTATTGATTGCCATTTTCAAGAAACCTCATCATCACCCATTGTAATCAATCTAGTTATATTGTCAAAAATTATTCGTCAATATCCCACTTTTGATACGAATGTACTTGGCGCGTCCGAAATAAGCATAACTGACGATGACCGTAGAACATCTTGACGCATTTGCTGTGTGTGGCAAATGTGGATGTTGAATTCTTAATGTTGATATTCATGAACGACTGTGATATAAATGCAATAAGTAAATGCTCTTAATGATATTATATGTTTAACAAATTTGCTATCAAAATTAATTCTGCATAAAATTTCAACGAAAACGAAATTCATCGACTAATCGGAAAATTACGAAGTCAGGATTACGATTCTCACTTTACACTTTTTTCCGGCTAGCCCTATCCCGCCAAGCGTCTACCGTGAACCGTGCGATGAGGAACTTCGTTCCAAAAAATGTTTGCAAGTTTTCCACATTTTATTTTCTAGTCCTGGTCGTATAGCAAATCCAAAGGCAGTTTCGAAATCTGGAGGAAATTTCCTACAGGGATCTATCATGTTCTTTTGATAGAAAAAATTTTTTTCATCCCAAACGTTCAGTTGAAAAAAGTACTAAAAAGTGACTTTTTCCACTATCTTGGTAAATCGACTGTATCTTTGCTAATACTGAGTGGAATACTAAGGTTCAAAGAAAATTTTCCAGCCCAATGTATCTCTAATGACCCTGTGAATTTCCAGATCGATCGATTGGACGGTTTTTCTAGATCGATTGATCAAAATTTGGAAAAAATTAAAGTGTTTCGATCTTTATGAAACAAGTAAAGCATGTGCCAGTAAATGATCTAAAGTGGTCACAACAATTAAATTTGCACAAATGATTATTAATAAATATATATTAATTATATTATAACAATTTTGATGTGAATATACATAAGTGTGGTGTAAATTAATGTTAACGTGTTACAAAATATAAATAAACTGATGAATTGGACTGAATGATTGTTGAATATAACATAAATGATTGTTTCAATTGAATGATTCATTTGTTTACTTGCACTTTTAAAAATATCTTGAAATAGGAATTATTTGTCTTGATTCCTCCTGGCGCGGCCTGGGTCAAGTGCTGCCAGGTTTCATGAGGCGTTAATAATGAAATTTTATATTTTCGTGTTAATTTTAGTTTGGTTCAATATATCGAACCTAAATTGTTGAGCGCCAATTGATTTTCGTCGAGATAAATCAATAAACTCTTTTATTTTGACGATCATTTAATTTATTTAATTTTATTTCTATGCCAGCTAACTCGTGACGATCTCAAGGTTGAGTACCGCCGGACGACCCTTTTGACCAATATAATTTCAATAATATTTTATAATAATTTCGTCAATGATAATTTCGACAAAATGAATAATATGCAAATGGATATGACACTTAAGACGATCACACACAATTTGGATATTACATATAGATAATTTAAAATAACTTTTCACACACAATTTTATATTATATATCATTCAATTTTAATTAATAAGAGATTTGATTCAATTTAATAAATAGCTCAATGGTTGAGACAAGAATTATGCAGATTTATATAAATGTTAACTTACAGTTTTGGCTTGGCTTTACAATTATTTCTTTTCGACAATTATTCCAGTTCTTTCCAGAATATTCCAATTACAATTGTTTCAATATTTCAATTAGTTTTGACAATTTTCCCTTGACTGAATATTTCTTTCCAGACAATGACTTTGATATAATTCGTCTATTACTTTGACGATAATTTTGTATATTGTACTTTTACTTTTATAATACCTTTTATATAAATTTTATAATTTTGCTTTAACGCGAATACAATTTTCGGGCGTCGACTTTACAGGTTGGCTCGTAGAGCAGAAGTGAAGAGAAGTTCGGCTATCGCCTGATCGTAGGCTCATTGTCCCTTTGTCTAATGACCACGTGATCCTCACGTGTTGACGAGTTGGTGCGTTGACCGTTGCAGTTTCGGCAAGCATCTTATATCCTTGTCTATTGCATTGGATCGCCATTAGGAATGACCTCTCTCGCTCGCTCTCATTGTCGAATTCAATGTCGTTTATCTGGAAATTATTTTCATTCTCGGCAATATTTGCCGAATTATTATTTTTGATTCATTAATTATAATATTGTCTAGCCAGCCAGGAACTGTGTATACAATTTTCTTTCGACATTTATCATTATTTAATTTAATTAGTATTGACAATATACGTTAGTCATTTATGTGATTCGATGATAAAATATAATTAACAATTTTATAATTATTTTCTTTCGACGATTGACGCCCGAGAACAATATTCGAGCGTTATGGGGGAGGTCGACAATATTTCCTGTCACAATCTAATGGGAGGCCAGAATCAAATGAATATTAGCCAAGCAATTGAATAATCGCTAATTATTCTACAATTCGAATTCAACCAATACGAAATAACTAATATAATTCGGATAATGATGGTTATAATTTTGACTTATTTGGATATGAGATTGACTACTGCGGTGATGTTTGGGAGGAGAAGACTACAGAAGAGGCCATTTTGGACGGCACTTCCACGTTACACGGTGGACCTCATGCGAGTTGTATGTATTGAGTGTGTGTTGTGAAGAAGTAAAAAATAGGATATATAAAGTATTTGTTAAAAAGCGTGGTTATTGGCGTGAGAATTATAATAAATAGACGAGAATAGAGTTTAAGAAATTGTTTGGAGAAATATTAAGAGAGTGAATGTGACATTCGAGGTAAATTGATAATTTATTTAAGTAATATATTCGACACGTGGCCGAACCAATGTATTATCGTATCACTACGTGGCGAATAATCATTGTTATATCTCCGTTTCCACAGCGCAATGTTCTTTTATTATTTTATAAGGGTATTAGTAATAATTATAATAGTAATACGCTGAATAAGTCTTGCTCAACATTGGATGAACAATTTGGTTAGCTGTTTGAATATAGTCGCATTGTTGTAGACCCGTCATTCTCTACGACCAAAAAATTAATAGAAATAATATTGTTCAAAGTAAATTTATTATTTGTCGTTTGAATTGAAAAGAAAATTATTTATTTACTCAACGATTTTCGTTCATCATTATTATTCACGATATTATCATTTTTATTTTTCATATATAAAATAAATTGTTTCAACATCCGGAATAATTATTTTACGTTTTTCAATAAAAATCATTATTATTTTTCAATACTTAATTTGCAGTGAGAATATTATTGTATTAGTTTGAGAAATTTCTCCGATAATCTATAGCCGGTTTCAGACAATCGGGGTGGCATCCCTTGCAGCATCAAGGACAACGATAACAGTGGCTGATTTTTCAGGGGCGAAAATCAAGCGCCCTTACAAAGTATACTCAGCAATTGTTATTGTCATATTCTTTTTGAATTTTCGTCATAGCGTCTAAGTTTGTAACACATACGTATGTATATATATGAAATAATCAGTTAATTTAATGAATCAATTGATCAATTCATATTTACTTGCTGACGTACTCATATTTATCCAAACGTATTGATGAGTGTTCATATAACAAATTCATGTCTATGTTGAATTAAATAATTAAGTAAATGATGAATTAATAGTTGATAAACATACAAACCTTTTCCCAGTCGAATTCCAGATAGAGTAGTAAATAAGCCGGTGTCAGTGATTTTATTCTATGTTTCATCATCAATTTTTTCTGTGTTATTACTTAATATCGATAATCTTTCGGTGTCCTCATTGGAAGATTCTACTCGTTTGCTTTCAAAATGATTATATGTATCATTGATACGCACTTCCACCGAAGATTTTTCCTGAATTTCCATATCAGTCGATTGCTGAACTGAATCACTATAAGGCAACGTATTAATTTCATTATCATGTAGTTAATATGACAGTGGGTTGATTAATGTAATTGATTCGGACACTGTAGTCACAGGAATTAATTTCACTAGTAAAACGGGGAGCTGCGTTTTTGTCATCTCGAAGCAGGATGACACTTTTGCTTTATTTACTGAACAACAATTATTGTAATTCGTTACATCGACGAATTCTGGTTCGAAGCAATTATGCGTGGTTTCAGTTGTTAAATTTATTGGAGATGTATTTGAAGTTTTGTCATCAGCATATCGATGCATAGAATACATGTAGAAAGTGAAATTGATTTATGCGATCCATGAAAAATAGGAAGATCCTGTTTAATTTTTTCTATAGCATGGATCTTAGCAGATCACACCATACTGTTTCGTAATTTTTTGTTTTCTGCGAATTTCTTATTGTGGCTAAGTACCTCCGAAGTAAAAATTTTATTTACTGGATCATGAATTATATTCGATATATTAATATTCAATATTCGATGCAGCTCAGTCTCATCATCTGCAAAGCAAATTGTATATATTATATTGAATACGTTGATAAACAGGTTATCTTGATTACATCATGTATGGCAATAATGATATGATGATATAACATTTTAGCAATAAAGAATAAATAGATTATCACTCACCGCCAATAGCGAGTATTTTGGCATCATGTTTTCGTGAAGTTCTAGCAGCATTATTCACCCACTTGAGATTTATCGTACTTTTCACTTTACGATTGTTTTGGGGAATGTTTGTGAAAGAAATAACATATTTTTTCCCACATTCAATCCACCAAATAAGCGCATATTTTTTAACTCTCGGTGGCATTGTAATTTTCGAAATAATATACTAGTTATTACAAAACAACGGAACATCAATTCCTATTGGCGGCGAAAAATCTATGAGATTCCCACAACTTTATACACCAACAATAAGGGCACAATATACATATGTATGTAAATTGTGCATTTCTGTAACGAAAACTTCTAAGATTTGTACATTTCTGTGATGTCACACAAATGTTTTTATATGGTTTGTGCATATATGTGACGTCACAAAAAGGTTCAAATTATCGAGTCGAGTGTTTTTATCATTTATGCATTTCTGTGACGCTACAAGAAATCAGTCGACCTATGCAACACGATTCAATTCCATCGTTTCTATGCTTTTGAAGCGAATGATAACATTTTTTCTGAGCATCTACGAATAAAGAGAGAATAATTCTTTATTTTATTGAAAACAATCAAAAACAGCAAATATATTTAAAATTCATTTCTTGAATATGTTGCAAATAAATCTTCTCTTTTCCATCAGTCATGAATAAATAATCAGTGATTATTTGAATAGGATAAATTGGTTGTGATGATCTCATATTATCAAATTCATGTTGGCATTATTTTATTCATTGTCCATCTAATATATGGAAGATTTTAAGAGTTATACATTTCTGTAACACCATCAGTCGAACTATTCAATATGATTCTATCATATCGTTTCTAAGTTTTCGCAGAGTATAATAGCATCTTTTCTGGAGATCTACAAATGAAGAGACAGTATCTTTTGTTTCTACGAAAAAAATCAAAAAGAGCAAATGCATCAAATATTCATCATTGAACATGTCATACGTTAATCTTTTCTCATTCATCAGGCATGACTCAATCATCAGTGATTATTTGAGCAGAACAGACAATTTCTGATGATTTCATATCATATAGTTCATGTTGATTGTTGACATTAATTGTCTCATTGTGCACCTGATATACGGCAGTTTCAACGAATTATACACTTCTGTGACCACAAAAAAAATCAGACGGACTGTTCAATATCATTCAATAACAATTGTTCCATCTTTTTCAGAGTGATAGCATCTCCTGTTAAGATCTATAAATGGAGAAGAATTTAGTTTTTCATGAAGGAAAAAATAAACAATAAATCGAAACGAGTTAGTGAGATTTGAAAGTATGAATTGTCGCCTTGCAGTTCGGTTCACTGACAACTGGTCGAAAGGTACTTGAAGATCAGAAGATATTTTTTGAACACGTTAATAATTTATCAAAAAATAGGTCACATATCAACTATTTCCTTTTTTAAGGGGCATGAATACATCATTATAAATTGTTTGATTGAGACAAATTATTCGTAACAGTCCTATGTCATATATCATTCTATATAAAAGTTTTTACAAATTATGAATTTCTGTGACACCACGAAGAATCAGTCGAAGTTGCTAATATAACTCAATTATATCATTTCTATGTTTTTGCAGAGGAAGATAGCATATTTCCTGAAGATCTACGAATAAAGAGAGAGTATTTCTTGTTTCAATAAAAAATATCAATAGCAGTAAATATATGAAGAATTTATCATTGAATAGGTCGCAGTGATTATTTGAACAGAACAAACGATTGGCAATGATTGCATATTGTATAGTTCATGTTGACATTGCATATTCCATTGCTCACCTGATAAATGAAAGTTTTTACGGATTATACGTTTTCATGATATTTTGTGAAATCAGTCGAACTATCCAATACAATTCAGTTATATTGTTTCTATGTTTTTGCAGAGAATGATAACATCTTTTCTGAAAATCTGCAAATAAAGAGAAAACATTTCTTCATTTAAACAAAAAAATCAGAAACAGCAGAGTATTAAGAATACATTATTCAAATACCTCACACATAAATGTTTTCTTTCACATCAGGCATGAATGAATGATCAGTGATTATTCAAATGCGAGAAACTCATTATGATGATTCGATATAATGGAATTTTTGTTGACATTGATACACTCATTGATTACTGAAGTGATCAGTGATTGCTCAAATAAGACGAACTATTCGCGATGGTCCTGTTACGTCCTGGAACACGCGAACTATGGAGAGAGGCTTACCTTGATGTTGATTTCTCATTTGTAGTTGCCGCCTCTACTCCTAGATTGGTTGAGGGCCAATCACTGCGTTGATCGGAAGTATTTTGGTCAACCTTACTATAATGATTGTTTGTTTTGTTGAATTGTAGGAATTTTATTGTTCTTCGGAAAAATAGATTCTTTTCAGAAACTAGTGAAATTGTGAAGATAGTCGTTAGCGGGTTGAAAATGAATGTTTTATGCGACACAGATTTGAACTTAATATTATTTATTTATTCACTTAGTCACACAAGAATGAAATTTTATTTAACGTCAAGTCACTTAACAATTAGCTAATTATAAATAATTCTATTTTTATCTATTTGATAATGTTTATAATATTAGAACTTATCTAATGAGAACTCCGATCGATCAATTTATTGTTTGTTTATTATCTTCTATTCATTTTATTTTAAGCGAAACAAATCGCACACAATGTCACTCTCAGGTTTTTATTACTGAGCGAGAACTTTAACTTCGCTCGATTTTATTTAACCCCGGAAACGTGATATGCCGTTTGTACTTGAATAATAAAATTTATTGATTTTATAGATCAACTGGGGATTATTTATCTCGATATTTATTATAAAACTTAGACTTCGAGTAATCTCGGATAGCTAATCGATCTGATGATTAGCAGAGAACTTTCCTTCACAAGTTGATGTTTTAAAGATTACTTTTGTCCTAGTGTAATTTAGTCGGAGAATTTTTCTTTTTGGTGATCGTCGTAGAACTGATTTTTCTATTTGAATTCAGTTATTAGATGATGAAGTTTAGGTGGAAGGAGAAATCAAAGTTTCTCACGATCCAAGTAACTTTATCATTAGTTGGTTTTATTTAAACAATTCCCTTTTCTGCTTTTTATTCATTCCATTTGATTCTATTAGTTTTTAAGATGAAATGGAAGGGATTTTATTCGATATAAGTAATTCTATAAGTGTTGTGTTAATTTCATATACGTTTATCATACTTATATACTTCTAATTTTTATTCGTGTATGTCATTCATATTTCATCGGGTACTTTCTTTGAGGTATATTATTTCTTATTTATTTTCCGAATGGTACCCTTAGTTTTATTGCTTTTCTTGGCATTTGATGCCAAGTGTTCTGTTCAACTTATAGATTTCGTTTCTGTATTGAGATATACATATATAAAAAGATATTTATTTGTTTGACATTTATGTTCAGCGCATGTGCATTATTTAGAGTTTATAAAAGTGCATTTTTGGTTTAATGTTTATTTCTGTTATTTCTAAGAGCGTTAGTGTTTGAATATTTACTCATATTATATTTTGTTTTAGCTCTGATTTCAAATGAGGGTCTGTTCGTTTTTCTTGATATTTCCTGGTATTCATTTCATACTGCTATTATTTATTATAGCGTATGGTATTTGTCAGTTCTAGTTTTTAGTTGCATAATTAAATTATTTTATATTTTATACGTTAATTGCAATGTTCATTAAATGTTCATTAAATGTGTACAGATATTTGATTATCAATTTGAGTTCAAAAGTCTAATTATTTGATAGGATTCTGTACTATCGATCGTAGTTCTCGTTTATCTTACCCCATTAGCCAAGTGCACGCACCGATCGTGCACCGTGCATGCATCTAGTGCATTCTCATGTAAATCCCTGTATAGCCTTTAGTAGAGTGTACCAAATGCTATTGGGGTACTTATATATAGGTATATACGTTATTTCTACCTTCACTTAAAGTGTAGTTTCTTATAGTCTACTTATTCTATGCTTAAACATATTCCTATACGGGGGATATAACAATCCCATATCATCGAATCATGTTGAAATTGATTCACTCATCAATTACCAAATATATAAAATGTTCACAAATCATACATTTGTGGGACACCAGGCGAACTATTCAATATGATTCAGTTATATCGTTTCTAAGTTTTTACAGAGAATAATAGGATCTTTTTCGAATATCTATGAATGAAGAAAGAATGTTTCTTGTCTCTACCGAAAAAATCAGCAACAGTAAATGTATCAAAAATTTAACATCGAATATGCTACACGTCATTCTATTCTCATTCATCAGGCATGAATCCTTCATCAGTGTTCATATCAACAGAACAAAAAAATTCGCGATGATCTCGTATCATTGAATTCATGTTGAAATTAATCCACAAATTAATTACCAAATCTATGAAAGTTTTTACAAATTATGCATTAAAGATTTATGCAATACATCTTTCAGCAGTATCAAAATAATAAATTTGTTTTTCGGAGGTATTTTCTTCATGTTATTGTATCATTCATGGAATATTATACTTCAAAACGATGAAAAAAAAATTTTCTATCGATTCCCGAACATATATATATTGTAACGGCGCTCGATTTTTGTCCCTGAAAAAATGTTGCTCTTGTTATTGTTGTCCTTGATACAGCAAGGTATGCCACCCCGATTGCCTGAAATTGGCTAAAGATTATCAGAGAAATCTATCTCACACGAAAAATAAAAATACCAATAATGACGTTTACAGCAATTTAAATGTTGAATGAAATAATAATATCAATTTATTACACAATGAAAAATCCGAATGACAAAAAACAAAAAATAATATGAATTGAATAATAATAATATATCTTTTTTCTTCAAAAGCAATAATAAAGAATTAAATGATAATATTCTTATAATTTAGGTCGTGACGATTGACGGGTCTACGGCAGTGCGGTTTGCTCTCAATTTATTCACAATATCTTTTGATTTAATTTTCTTAAAATTATATAACATCGATCTCACTATTTCAATCGTTCAATTTAATTATTTACCGGAAAAATATGATTACTCGTTGCGCTGTGGATGAGTGATAATACTGTAACAATGATGACTCGCCACGTGTTGCTTCATAAAACAAATCTTTCAATCACGCTTTGAGTACTTTATAATTCTTAAATTATTACCTGAAATATCAGCTACACTCGCTCAATAAATTCGAATATTCTTCGCTATACTCGCGAACAATACTTTTCACGCAAATTACAACGTCGATTCAACTTTTAATGATTAATTATAATGGATTACACGCGACACACATTCAACACACAACCGTCTTCAATGAGGTCCGCCGTGGAAGTGACGTCCAAAATGGCTCCTTCCGTAGTCTTCTCCTTCCCAGCATCACCGTAGTAGTCATTTTATGTCCAAAATCAGTCAAAATTTCATCCGTATTATTCCATTAATTATGATTAATTTATATTGGTCCAATTCATATGATGAAATAATAGATAATTATTTGATTGGTTGGCAAATTTGTTTTTAATTTTGCCGCCAATGTCAGCCATCTTAGTTCCGAATTCTGATCTCCCATTGGAGAATTTCAAACAAGCAAGATGGTCGCATCAAAACTCGAGCGCCACCTTTATCTAGTTGTCGCCACGATTAACATTATCATCATGCATCGATTATTGACATTCCGATCATGTGAGGTTGACCCATGCTGGGTATTTATAGTGAACGTTGTGATATTGTTGTTCATAATTATTCATTATTGGTTGGCTGTTGAATTCTTCTATTGGACTTTAAAATTGGATCCGGATGTTTTTCATTGACTGCTGCTTTGCTCCGTATAATTCATTGACCATTGGATTAATTACTGATTATCCGCATGACTTCATCGTATCCTTATGTTGTTTCTGCATTCATGGTGAGGCTCATGTGGTATTTTTTCATTCATTCTCACATTCTATATTCATTTATACTCTTATATTAATCATAGATATTTATTTTGTCCACAGCGCAACAAATCATAAAAATGATAAATAAAAAATATGATGGGTGGCAAGCCACCACATCGCAATATATATATATGACTAGATCCATTACTTTTCGATGAAACTGGGCCGGTGGGGAGGGGGGGGGGGGGGGTGAATTAATCGATTTTGCTGCCGATTTTTTCCCTTGAAGTACCTTATGAAAAAACCTCTCATGTCAAATTGCAACCCTCTATCATCCAATAAATCGAGAGAACGAGGTTTTAAAAGGGCTATAAATCACCATTTTCATCCTACCTTTAAAAATTTGTTTCTCTGATACTTCAAGCTCGATTCGATTCGTTGGGATCTGATTCTCTTTATTATATTTTCTAGTATGTAAAAAAGATATTTTCAAACCTCTTGATTACTTACCCTTTGTTTACAACAAAATTGCAAATGATGAAAATTTTTGTAAAATGACCATTTTCAAATGGCTGCCAAACATTTAATTTTCAACTGAATTCCTTCTGTTTGGGCTCATTCTTTTCGTTGATGTATGCCCTTTGAGCAAGTGCCTTCAGAAAATTTAATTGTGTTTGGAAATCGGTGATATTTCGTATCAAACTTAACATTTTTTCAAAAATTGTTAACTTTAACCCTCCATAACTTTTTTCTATCAACTTCAAATCTCATTAAAATTTAACTGGACGTAGTCCATTATGTCTAAATTAACCCCCAATAAGGATTTTTTTAGCACAAACTTTTGTGATTTTATACAGCATGCTGAATATTGGGAAAATTCACAAAAATACTGTCATTTGAATTCAATCATGAAGCCAATAATTTATTTTTTTGATGCTCATTTTGCAGCATTTTAGGGGATGAATTCCTGGAATTGAGTCCGTGCAACGGAAATGACTCAACGTCCTCCAATTATTTTTGAATTTTTAATTCGTATATTGTAGTTAATTTTTACCATTTAAACAAATTTCTTTTTTCAAATTCATTACAATCTCGTTCATATGTTCATAATCATCATTTCATTTATCAATGTTATCCGCATTATCATCATTATTATTTATAAATGTATTGTAAAATGAAAATAATTGAGAGAAAATAATTTTTTTTCGTTAGTTATTTTATAATAAATTAATAAATATAGGTATACAGCGCCATATATTTATGAGTGCGCATGCGCTAGGATTTTATCTTTAGCACATCACTGATCGATGATTGAAAATCCATAATTCATGACTATTGCCATCTGGGAGTTAATGGAGTTACTACAATCCTTTGAAGCATTTACTTAAGCCATAATTTGTATGCCTATACTAGTAACGGATATCAGTATTCAATGCAATATATTTTCATTCATAAATTCCATAACCTCAATTTTCATACAATAATAGTTCAACCTGTATAATTGAAATTTTGAACAAATCATTAAATTTTATTGAAGTTTTCGAAGTTGAATTTTAAGAAAGATGGAAGATTGTGACATAGGAAAACTTACTGATACTGTGTGTCATTCAAATACTTATTCTGAGGTAGCAACTTTACATGATATCAATCAGTTTTCAAAGGAAGATATTTTACTTTTGAAATTCAGACTCGACAATGCTGATAATATTTCAAAAATTTGTCATAATCATAGATGTCAATATTTTGATTATTATAGTTGGCAATTTCGTAAATATACGAATCACAAATTCAAAAATAATTGGAGGACGTTAAGTTATTCACGTTGCACGGACTCAATTCCAGAAATTCATCCCCTAAAATGCTGCAAAATGAGTATCAAAACAATAAATTATTGGCTTCATAATTGAATTTGAATAACAATATTTTTGTTGATTTTCCCAATATTCAGCAGGCTGTATAAAATCACAAAAGTTTGGGCCAAGAAGTTCCTTGTCAGAAGTTGTTCTAGACATAATAGACTATGTCCAGTTGAATTTTGGTGAAGTTTGGAGTTGGTAGAAAAAAGGTATGGAGCGGTAAAGTTGACAATTTTTGAAAAAATGTCAACTTTGACACAAACAATTACCGATTTCCAAACACGAATGAATTTTTTGAAGGCACTTGCTCAAAGGGCATACATCAAAAAAAAGAATGAGCCCAAACAGAAGAGGATTGGTTGAAAATTAAATATCTGGCAGCCATTTGAAAATGGTCATTTTACAAAAATTTTCATCATTTTCAATTTTGTTATAAACAAAGGGTAAGTGATCAAGAGGTTTGAAATTTTTTTTCTTACATACTAGAGAATGTAATGAAGAGAATCAGATCTCAACAATTTGAATTGAGCAAGTTGTTTCAGAGAAACAAACATTTAAAGGTAGGCTGAAAATGCTGATTTTTAGCCCTTTTGTACAGCGGCAGCATTTTTATCTCCATTTATTATTCGTCAATTCATTTTCATAACGTTCCGGATATTTCAATCTATATACAGTCGACTACAATGGACTTGGTATTATTGGACTCTCGCATGGTTGAGTAGCAGCAACGTGATCGATGATATAGGCTCACAACGTGATGATCCATAAGTACGTCTGCTCAAACACGTATTGAACATGCGAAAATAATCCGATTCTTCTACTGGACAATATTATGCATCACTCGTTTTCTTGGCAATAACATAATTCGCCGCTTACTGAAGACATCTTCTTAGGATAATTTCACCACTATCCTCATCACCACCCTTGTCTAACTCACTCTTTATGCCACGCACCGTAATTTATCGGCGTCCATCTTCCCAGACAGCAAAAAATATTGCAGCAATATTGCAGCAACATTACTTTGCAATATTAAATCTTGCAGGGAATATTGCTACAATATTGCTGCAACATTCCTGCAATGTTGCTATGTCCGCCTCTTTGTAACTTGCAGGAATATTGTGGGAATATTACACCCAATATTGCAGCAATATTGCACGGATATTGCAGGAATATTGCGAGTGTTGCATGGATATTGCAGGGATATTGCATGGATATTGCAGGGATATTGCACCAATATTGCGATCAGTGTTGCATGGATATTGCAGCAATATTGCAGTAATATTGCAAGTTTCGCATGGATATTGCATGGATATTGCAGGGATATTGTAGGAATATTCAATATTGCCTTAAGTCTTTTATAATTGATTCGACACATCAAATGTAATTACATAATGTATATTTATTTTAATTTTCTTAATTCTCACTTCCATATTTTGTTAATTTATTTCATATACCAATATTTAAACAAATTTATATAATTAAGAAATAAAATTAAAGATTAATATATCGTCCCCTTTCTGGGTATATCTCGTAACTACAAAATCGTAATTTTTCAGGAATCAATAAAAACAGTTTTTAATATCGAAAATACATGAATATTAATAAAAAATATCAAATTCAGACGATATTTTCGTGTCAATTTATGAAGATAAACGAAAATTTCATGATTGCCATTGGCAATCAAGAGCTAGATTCAAAACAACGTTCAACTTTGCAAAGGTTCCAATTTTCTACATCTTCAGGTAAATTAGCAGCTTTTATCAATTTCTCTAATGTATTTAGTGATTTAATATGGCTTGGCCACAAACTTTCATCTTTCATCTCATTCAACCAGCAGGTTGGAATAATTTGTAATCCGTCCTCAAATTGAGCGATTGTATATTTGTTTTTTAGATTTATATTCATCATATACCTGAAAAAAAGTCATGAAGAATGATAAAAAATATTTATGTCTACTTCTACATAGTAATTTAACGACAATTTACATTTTGTACTCACCGTTTTTCTATGAAAACACTGAACAAATATTTTTTTGGTTTCTGGACACATGTTTAATGCAGTGGGTTATGAGGTTATATAAAATCATGTATTTTTAATTACACACTTCCATATCAAGAGACACGGTAGTGTCTCGCGCCAAGTTCACTGCGGAGCGAGACTCACGTACCGTGTATCTTTACGCGAAAGTCTGAGTTTCAAAAGACCACTATGATGAGATCTCATATATGCACTAAATTTAGCGGAAAAATAATGAGCGCAAGTGGAAGCTCGTGTTCAAATTATGTAATAAAACTAATTTTATTTTTTTCTTACGTTCCGTATTACGGAAGATATATTGAGTTGAAGTTGAAAACTCTCGATTTTCATGATTAAAAAATTCAGTCCTGGTCGTCGTCGTCGTCGTCTGTTGGGCATCCTTATTCAATGTGTGTATGACACTATAAATTTGTCTCTCTTCAATCTGTACTGTAGTATCTTTCTCTTACTTCTAAAACTTCCTATCGTTTTGGCTTTTATTATTTCAAGTTTGCAACGGCCTTCTTCCAACACACGTTGTATCTATAAGTTTGTCCTTTTCTTTCATGACAGAATTTTATTCTTTCTCTACCCTGGCGGTCAATTTTAACACTAGTCATCAGAATTAATATCAAGAAACATAATACTATTATTATTATTTCTCTTCAACTCTAACGGCCAATTTCAATACTAATTTGAAAAATTTGAAGGATGATGAGTTACCAACAAAGCACAGATATATAGTAATAATAAAAATAAAATTGGGAATTTATTATTGGTGAAATTTATCATGTGTGGCAAAAAAATTGAATCGCAAAAATTACTTTGGAAAATTTATTTTGATTAATTATTGTATTTGTAGTGAAAAAAGAAGTGATATCAAAAAAAAGGCTAAACTTTTTTTAAAAAAAAAGAAAAAAAAGGCGCCAAGTTCATGTGTGGCAAAAAAATTGAATTACAAAAAATACTTTGGAAACTTTATTTCAAAAAAATTACTTTGCAAAAAGTTTATTTGAAAAAGTCACTTCGAAAAAATTACTTTACAAAAAGATTTGATATCAGTCATTATTGCAAAGTGCACAATATAAAGTTATAATTTAGTTATATTGTCAAAAATATCCCATTTTTAATACGAACGTACTTGGCGCGTCCGATCAGTTGATGGATTTTATATCAGTTAAAATTTTATGTATGATTAACATCATCAGTTACGCTTATCTCGGACGCGCCAAGTACGTTCGTATTAAAAATGGGATATTTTTGACAATATAACTAAATTATAACTTTATATTGTGCACTTTGCAATAATGACTGATATCAAATCTTTTTGTAAAGTAATTTTTTCGAAGTGACTTTTTCAAATAAACTTTTTGCAAAGTAATTTTTTTGAAATAAAGTTTCCAAAGTATTTTTTGTAATTCAATTTTTTTGCCACACATGAACTTGGCGCCTTTTTTTTCTTTTTTTTTAAAAAAAGTTTAGCCTTTTATTATAATACTATAATAATTTTTTAGATCACTTGTACTTTGTGTAATTGTGTAATTGAGATGTATGTAGACTTAGTATCCACGGGATTGTATGAATCGTCGTGAATAGATATGCAAATGGCGATATATCGACAACACGTGGAGTTGCACACAATACCCAATTAATAATAATATGAATATATTAATTGCAATCAACTATCACTCAAATGTTGAACAGTGAAGTTCAGTGCGTTGCACGGAATTAAATTATTATATATAGAATCACGTTGTGATGTTCATTAATATACTGTAATTAATAATTGTAAAAGCAAGAAGAGCACGATGTACTCGTAGAAGCCGGTAGCAATAAGTATCGATTCTCTTTCATAGAGAAGATAGAGAGAGACGGCTAGCGATGCGTCGTCGACAATAATGCATGTACATGCGAGTTTCGCGCAGTCGACAAGCCTGTGTGAGTAGACGCACAACATGTCTCAAGTCGAATATTATTTTTTTATGTTAATGCTACATGTAGTGAAGACAGTAAATGTATTTATCAATAAGAAAAATTTTCATTCTTGATATCATCATTTCACTTTTTATTTATTTACGAGTCAAGTTAAAATTTTTTTGCAGCAATATTGCAGGGATGTTGCTGCAATATTCACATTGCAATATTGCCACTGGAATGTTGCAGGAATATTGCTGCAATATTCACATTGCAATATTGCTACTGGAATGTTGCAGGAATATCACTGCAATATTTAGAATATTGAGCAAGGTTCGCAACATTGCTGCAATATTTCATGCTGTCTGGGTTTCTATCCCACACGCCTCGTGGTCTCAGCTTTCACTCACTTCGTTGTCTCTTACTCGGCGTTCGCCATGGTAGTTATTAATTTCCGTCTCTATGCACGCACGTGCCTCGCTCCGTCGTCTTTTCCGGCGTTCGGCCACGTTGGTGCATCTTCGGCTCGGCTCTCGCTGCTCACACTTACACTCATCCATCCATACTACATTTACACTTTACATTATCGATGCGTGGCGAGCCACCACATCACAATATATATATTGTGACGTGGCGGTTTCAGGCGCCACCCAGAATATTTAGGAGTAATATTTAATTGATAATTTACAGCAACAGCAACCACTACAGCACACAAGGGATGCCATTCCCGTTCACATAATAATAATTGATGAATGAACCGGGAAAATTTATTTCTAATATGAAATTTAATATATTCATTTAGTTGTTAATGAATATGAAATAGTAAGAAAATGATTGTAAAGATGATAATTATAATGAGCGTCCACATTCCAATCTCTCATACGCTTTCCACACTCACAATGAATAATAACGCGACTCTATATGAATCAAAAATTTTCTCTCTTAAAAATTTGGATTCTTCGACCTAGTATACTATAGATTCACAGCGACGATATAGTAAGTATAGAGCCGAGTGGGGAAATGTATGAGGACAATGCATTTGGGCACTCAACTCCATTGACTTTACACTCGGGATTGGGGATCTACAGGGGCTCTCATACGCATTCCTTTCACCATTCATACCTCCCACACACTTTCTTCCACAGCTTCAACCACTTCAGCAACTTCAGCACCTCAGCAATATCAGCAACAACTTCGACTGACGATCTTCTAGCTCCACGTTAAACGCCTCCCATCGAGTTACCGCCACTTTCAGTTAATACGATACTCTCATCGCCTCACTTACTACGCGCTACGGCCTATTGCACTGGCTTGGCACGTCTTCACACGTTGCAACTCCGATCGACATTGTCGTTCGCCTCGATCTTTGGAATTTGTCTGGAAATAGGTGCAAATGCACCTATCCCCTCTTCTCGCACGCATAATTGGCGTCGCCTGGACGAATTTTGTCACAATATATATATATTGTGACGTGGCGTTTTCTAGGCGCCGCGCACAATATTTAGAAATATTGTTTAATTAATAATCGGCAGCAACAGCAATTTTTCGGCAACGGCAGCAACCTCCACAGCAACCCAACACAAGGGATGCCACTCCCGTTCAAATAATAATAAATAAATAACCCGGGAGAAGTTGTTTATATTTCAAATCAAAAATGTTCTCTTTATTCAATAATTATGAAAGTAAACGAATATGAAAATAATGGTAATGAAAATAATAATATAAAAATAATAAAGGGAAAATAATAATCGTTCACATTCCAATCTCATACGCTCTTCACGCTCAACAAAAATAATAATAATGCGATTCGATATAATATATAATGTATTCTTATACACGTGGATTCGTTGACCTAGTATACTATAAATTCGCAGCGACAATGTAATAAGTATAGAGCGGAGCAGGGGAATACATGGGGGCAATGCATTTCGGCGCTCAACTCTATTTACTTTATACACGGGTTAGGGGATCTACAGGGGCTCTCACACGCATTACGTTCTACATTCACACCTTCATACCTCATACACTTTTTACAGTCCTTCCTTCGCCACACTCTTTCTTTCACCACTTCAGCTACTTCAGCATCCTCAGCATATTCAGCACCTTCAGCGATCTCAACGGCTCCAGCGACTCCATATGCTTCGGCCCCATCATCACCTTCAGCACCTTCCATAACCTCGGCTACCTCAGCACCTCAACAGCCTCCACCTCTACAACATCTTCTTAGAACTAGGTTGACTCTTAACCGTCCACATCTCTTGTGAGGCTGCGTCCTCAGCCATGTCGATGCCGCCACGTCAGACTCCACGACACTCCCGTCGTCTCGTCACGCGTTCCAGCGCACACCGGTAACACGCGCCTCGTACACACGACCTCACTCAATGCAGCCCCGATTAACAGTGTCGTTTCCCTCGTCCCATGAATTATTGTAGAAATAGGTGCATACGCACCTATCCCCTCTCTCGCACGCATAATTGGCGTCGCTAGGACGAATTTCGTCACAATATGTTATTTGTGCATTTCTGTGACGTCACACAAATTCTGTTCATATGGTTTGTATATTTATGTGACGTCACAAATAGGTTCAAATTATCGAGTCGAGTGTTCTTTTATCATTTATGCATTTCTGTGATACTACAAGAAATCAGTCGACCTATGCAATACGATTCAATCACATCATTTCAATGTTTTTACAGCGAATGATAACATCTTTTCTGAACATCTACGAATAAAGAAAAAATATTCCGTTTTTCAATTGGAAATAATCAAAAAAAGCAAATATATTAAGAATTCTTCATCTGAATATGTTACACGTTAAACTTTTCTCATTCATCAGGCATGAATCAATCGTCCGTGATTATTTGAATAGAATAGACAATTTGTGATGATCCCATATTATATAGTTCATGTTGATTGTTGACATTACTTGTCTCATTGTTCACCTAATATATGGAAGTTTCTACGAATTATAAACTTCCGTGACAACACAAAAAATCAGTCAGACTGTTCAATACCATTCAATAATGATTGTTCTATCTTTTTAAGAGTGATAGCATCTCCTGTTGAGATCTATAAATGAAGGAGGATTTCGTTTCTTATGAAGGAAAAAATAATCAATGAATCAAAAAGGCGTTAGTGAGATTTGGACGTATGAATTGCCGACTTGCAGTTCGACTCACTGACAACTGGTCTAAAGGTACTTCGAGATCAGAAGATATTTTTCAATATATTAATAATTTATCAAAGAATCAAAAGACACGGGAGTGTCTCGCGCCAAGTTCACTGCGGAGCGAGATACACGTATCGTGTATCTTTACGCGAACATCCGAGTTTCAAGAGACAACTATGATGAGATCTCATATATGCACTAAATTTAGCGGAAAAATAATGGGTGCAATCGAGAGCTCGTGTCCAAATTATATAATAAAACCGATTTTATTTTTCTCCTACATGCCGTATAATGGAAGATATTTTGAGTTAGAGTTGATTAAAGTTGAAAACAGTTGATTTTCACGATGAAAAAAATTCAGTCTTGGTCGTCGTCGTCTGTTCGTTGTCCTTATTCAATATGTTTATGGTTACATAAGCTTATCTCTCTCTAGTTGAATCGAAGTGTCCCCTAGTGTCCTGTTTTTTCTCGCTTTATGGCCTTATGTTTGTCTTTTTTTAGGTCCATTTTGGAAAGTCTTTTTCTGATACACATTATTGCTATAAGTTCATTCTTTTCTGTTATTACGAAATAATTTTTATTCTACTCTAGCGGACAACTCTAACACTAATCAAGGTTATTATGAAAAATATAATAATTATTATTATTTCTCTACTATATTATTATATTCTATTTATATACTCTAGCGGTCGATTCGGTACTCTAGTGGTCGATTTCGAAATTAATCTATGAATTTGAAGAAATAAGTTATTACCGACATACATACACATAACTATAACTATATATATTCCTATACTCTAACGGTCAATTTCGAAATTAATCTGTGAATGAGCAAATGATAAATTATTATTATTAAGGATTAAGAATAATTACGAATGAATTATCGACCAAAAAAATGTTATGTATAGCATGGTGATTTGTTTGCCATTATAAAGTATATACTTTTTGTGGCTTCACATTGGACCACTCGATGAAATTTCACATATATAGTGATGTCGTCTTTTATAGATTTTTATATAGATGAATTATATTCATTTTCTATATGTTTATTAAGTAAAGATCAGAAAATATCGATCATCTTGAAAAGTTTTAATATTAATTATTGTACTTGTAGTAAAAAAAGAAGTGATATCAAAAAAGGACAAACTTTTTTTTAAAAAAAAGAAAAAAAAGGCGCCAAGTTCATGTGTGGCAAAAAAATTGAATTACAAAAATTACTTTGCAGAAAGTTCATATGAAAAAGTTACCTAGAAAAAATTACTTTACAAAA
Source organism: Microctonus brassicae (assembly GCA_918226075.1). Classification (NCBI taxonomy): domain Eukaryota; kingdom Metazoa; phylum Arthropoda; class Insecta; order Hymenoptera; family Braconidae; genus Microctonus; species Microctonus brassicae. The sequence continues at coordinate 3,125,395 of OW445486.1, read as the reverse complement.
AGATTTGATATCAGTCATTTGTTTACCAAGTACACAATATAAGGTTATACATATACATATATAGACTTACTATGTATTATATATTATATTTTATATATTACATATTTGTTATACATTGTATATTATATATTATATATTATATATGGACTTATCATGTATTATATAATATATAATATATAATATACAATGTAAGTAGTGGTATAGGCTATGTTCTGAGTAATAATTCAAATTTCGTACAATAGCGCGCCATATTTCACAGCAGTCGTAAGTTAGAGTTCTATATTTCCCACGGTCGGTTTTATGTGACGTTACCGATCGGAAATAATATGTTATACTATAGTACTACGTATTATCGATAGAATATCATGATCGATCGATTTTTATGTGGGAAACAATATGGCTGATTCTCATGTACTATAGTACTGCATATAAATATTTTTATATGGGAAAGAATATGGCTGATTCTCATGTACTATAGTACTACAAATAAATATTTGTATATGGTTGATTATCGTGTACTTTTGGGATTTTACCTAGAGGTGGAGTCTAATATCTCATATCTTAGGGATAGTTCGCCGAAATGCCACCAGTGTCGCATGACCAAAGTAAAAATCCCAATGTAATTTTTCCATATGAGGAAACAATATAGCTGATTCTCATGTACGATAGTATTACATAGAAAAAATTTTTACTTGGGAAACAATATAACCGGTTCTTATGTACTATATATAATTATATATTATCGATGAAATTCATGATCCACCAATGTGCATGCGTCAATTTTAGCGTAAAAATATTATGAACACATTTCAAAAATGAATGGTGAATAATTTTACAACTACTTCAATCAATCGAAAAAAGGAGGAGGTGATAATAGTAACTATATCATAACATCTCATACATGTATTTCCCCCACCCCATTTACCATTGTTATCCAATGACAATGTATCCCTTTTCTCCCACCTATCTATAACTATATCCAATCACGTTAGTTTTGAAAGTATCCTATATTCTCTCATCCAATTATATTCAACTATTATAGCATCATTTTGATGATTATTATATTATTTTAACCGTTATTTCATCAGTTTGACCGTTATTTCATCATATTAACCGTGATTTTCAACTACGCAGCAACTTTTCTGGTTATGAACAAAGAAATAGTTATTACAACCGTCATTTTATGTGCGCAGTATCTTTATATCATGAAATACTAAGAGTAGGGATATTACTATGAGAGCATGAAATTTTCTCCCATGAAGAATATTCAAGTTTTCACAAGTGATAAATATATTTCAAAAATACTCTCAACATGAACGATTTGCCTGTGCCATTAGTATCAGAAGAAGTAATATTATTAAAAACATTTCCACCACATAAATTACGTTTATCTGATATCGTTTACAAGCATTTTGGTGATCAACCTCAGGTGAATATATCAAATTTCATGAACGATGTTGTGAATTATCAAAAAAACGTTCAAAAAATTATACATTTACGTGAATGTGAAACTATTGAAAACTTGGGAGAAGTATGTTCAAAGTGTTTATACACACATGATGGTCTCAGCTTGATGGTTGGAATGTTCAAACAAATGTCAGAAAGTGTGAACGATTTAATGATGTCAATTTTTCATTTGAAACGTGAATGTGAAGATTTAGAAAACGTTTCATCAAATGAAATTGACGATTCTACTATTGTGAACGATTTAATGAACAACATAATTGATATGTCATCGAATGTATTTCAAATGTCGGAACAAATGAAACAGTTCATAGTGGATAGAAAAGATGAATTCAATAATAATTCATAAAAAACGTAAAACTGTATTCAATAATAATTCATAAAAACGTAAAACTGTATTCAATAAAATAAATTAACAATATTACATCAAACTTCGTTTCTATTATTTACCATATGTTTTCCCACATTAATTATATTTAATTGTTCTACCCATAAATTATTTTTTACAAAATATGCATCCATAAAGAAATTGAAATCAAAAATTTGATTGAGTATTTCTTTTATTATTTATCCTCAACAAATGAATAGATTACATAATAAACACTTTCTTATATATCAAATTGATGGGTTATATAATAAGTACATGATGAAATAAGTTATATCCCTTTTATTTGAAAATAAATCAACATACAATTACATACAAATATCATTTAATATGTATGAATTCAAATTCTCCATACTGTGTACCAATATAATGAATATTGAGATTCCCATTCGTTGCTGCGTCTATTAACAATTTATATTGCTCTCGTTCTTTCAACAGAAGTTTTACAATCCTCGATGGTAGAAAAACAGTGAATTCATCATTCATTGTTGCAACAATGCTTTCTCCAAATTTTGTTTTAACAGTTTTCATTTCTGTTACTTTATATTTTGTTTCAACTTCTAGCTTATTCCATGGCTTCGTTGGTAGAAAATTTTCAGCTCGACAAACTTCATTTAATTTAGAGAAATCCATTTTAAAAATATTTGAAATGTATGTTTCCCTGATATCACTCAAAGATGAAATGTTAATAACGGATAAATTTTCATGTTTTTATAACTTTCACCCCACTCTCATATCATAAGGATAATAGTGGAAAGTGATCATAATTGGTTTAAACATGTTTCAGAGATGACGTTATCCTGCTTTCTGATTGGTTCAAACAAGTTTGAACACGTTCGGAGATGACGTCATTAAAATGCTGCTCTATGATTGGTTGAAACAAGTTTGAACACGTTATTATTCTTCCATATCATCGATCCCCCACTCTTTCAAGAAAAAAAACGGTTAGAAGTTCTTTGTTCTACAGTATTTCAGAGGTTATATAAAAAATGCTGCTCTCTGATTGGTTGAAACAAGTTTGGACACGTTCAAAGATGACGTCATCAAAAATGCTGCTCTCTGATTGGTTGAAACAAGTTTGAACATGCTATTCTTCCAGATTAATGATTCCCCCACTCTTTCAAGAAAAACCGTTAGAAGTTCCACAATATTTTTTAGAGGTCATTTCATCTTCCAAAATGTAAACAAAATAGTTGAAAGTTCTTTGTTCTACAATATTTAGAGGTCGTTTCATCTTCTAAGTATAAACAAAACCGTTGAAAGTTCTTTGTTTGTCTCCCCCACTCTTCTTTTTCCTTCCATTATAAAAGGATGCTCATTCGAATGATGAATTACTTAAGAAAAAATCTCAGCACGAAAAGTTCACACTAATATTTTATTCAAAATGAAAAAACAATATGATGAGTTAATAAAAGACTTGGAAGATGGTTTTAAATTATGCTTAAAATTAAATAATACAACCGAAAGTATTACTTATGCTAACAAATGGCGAAGAATCGGTGCTAAAAATTTACAATTGCTTAATAAGATTTTAAAAAAATGTAAAGCGCGTAGTGATAAAGTGCAAGTGTTAACGTATATTTCACAGTTGCAATCATTGATTGTTAAGTTCAATAAATTACATAGAAAAAAATATAATATAATTGGTGGTAATATTAATGTTGATGAAAATAATATACAATGGAATGATTTGCAAACAGTTTTCAACGGAAGAATTAAAACGGGTGTGATTACGAACATTCAACATATAGATTTGAAAGCATTTTTAAACGATGCAAAAGATACATTCATAACAAAAGTGAAACGAACAATGCATGAAATAAATAATATAAAAGTGAATGTTGTGTTAGCCTGCAGATTTGAAAACATGAAAAATGGTTGTACAGTTGAAGAAGTTACATATTTTAATACACAAAATATACCTATACTAAGATCAACGGATATTAATGAGTGATATAAAGACAATATTATAGATATTTTAACAGTTAAAGTTGATGAATTTGAAGAACGTGATTCTGGCTGGTCGATGAATGAAATAATTAACTTAGTTGTCAATTTCAATAAATATATGGTAATGAGTGGTGGTATTTCCATATTTGTAGAATTACCACGATACATCCAATTGAAGAAAGCTGTAGTGAACATTAAAAACAAGGATGAATATTGTTTTTTATGGTGTATTGTAGCATCTCGAAATCAAACAAATACAAAAAATCCAAGTATAACATGTTCATATCCTCATTATAGTGAAACAAATCTGAAATATGAGGGACTTAGATTTCCAATGACATTAGATCAAATACCTAAATTTGAGATGATGAATAATTTATCAATCAATGTATATGGTCTTGAGGATGAAAATCAAGAAAAAAGTGATATAGTTCCATATTGCATAAGCAAAAATGTTCAAGAACCAAGAATTCACCTATTAATGATTGGAAGTAATATCACAAGTTATAATGATGATTCTAAAAAAATTTATCATTTTGCATGGATACGCAACATTTCACGATTAATATGAAGACAAATAAGTAAAACAAGACGCACCCACATGTGTGATAGATGTTTATGTCATTTTAAATCATTCAATGCTTATGAAAATCATAGAATGGATTGTCAGAACATCAACAAGACACTTCGAGTCATTCTACCAAAGGAAAATGAAAATTTTTTATTCTTCAATAACTATAAATATAAAGAATCTGTACCATTCGCTGTATGTGCTGATCTTGAGTGTATTTTAGAATCAAACGTGGATGGATCTCAAAAACATGTACCACACAGCATTGCATATTATGTTCATTGCTCATATGATGATTCATTATCAAAATTTGAATTGAAACGAGATATCGATTGCATCAAATGGTTCACTAATGAAATGTATCAATTAGCAATTGAAGTTAATCAAATATATTTCCAGCATCAAAAACCTATGAAAGCATTGACAAATCAACAGAAGCATGAATATAATAACGCAAGATTGTGTCACTTATGTGAACAGCTATTCAATGAAACGGATAAAAAACATAGAGATCACTGTCATCTGACTGGAGAGTATCGTGGTGCAGCACATGAAAGTTGTAATATGCAATATCAACTTCCACATTATATCCCCGTTGTATTCCATAATTTATCTGGATATGATTCACATTTTATAATCAAATCAATAGCTAAAGATTTTGAAGGGGAAATATATTTGCTACCAATAAATAAAGAAAAATACATTTCATTTAGTAAAAAAGTGAAAGACACCAAAATATCACTGAGATTCATCGACTCATACAGATTCATGGCAAGCAGCATTGATAAATTATCATCAAATATAAATTATGATGATAAAATAATAACTCGCAATTATTATAAACTTGATGATGAATTTAAATTAGTTACAAGAAAAGGTATTTTCCCCTATGAATATATTGATAACTGGATAAAACTTAATGAGAAAGAATTACCAACGAAAGATAAATTTTTTTCAAAATTAAATGATTGTGGAATAACAGATGGAAATTATGAACATGCGAAAACTATTCGGGATAAATTCAAGATTAAAACATTGGGAGAGTATTCAGATCTTTACCTCAAGACTGATGTATTACTTCTAGCAGATATTTTTGAAAACTTTAGACATAGCTGCTACTCAACGTATAATCTAGATCCATTACATTATTATACAGCACCAGGTTTAGCTTTCGATGCAATGTTAAAATATACCAACATAAAATTAGAGCTGTTGGCAGATCCGGAAATGTTATTATTCATTGAAAAAGGAATAAGAGGTAGTGTATCACAATGTTCAAATCGTTATGCCAGAGCGAACAACAAGTATATGGGTGATCAATTCAACTCAAATGAAGGAGAATCATATCTAATGTATTTTGACGTCAACAATCTTTATGGTGCAGCTATGAGTGATTATTTACCATCTGGTCGATTTAAGTTGTTTTCAAAATGCATTCACTAATGAAAACGACATAATCAACATTTCAAACGATTCATCATTTGGATATATATTTGAAGTTGACTTAATATATCCTGAAGAGCTTCATGACACGCATCGTGATTTACCATTGTGCCCTCAGCACTTCATACCACCAACAGGAAAAAATTCAAAACTGATGACAACACTTCTACCCAAAGAAAAGTATGTAATTCATCACAAAAATTTAAAACAATGCTTGAGTTCGGGTATGAAGATTAATAAAATTCATAGAAATCTCAAATTTGAACAATCACGTTGGTTGAAACCATACATTGATTTGAACACCCATTTAAGAAAAAAAGCAAAGAATGAATTCCAGAAAGGATTTTTCAAATTGATGATCAACTCAGTGTATGGTAAAACTATGGAGAATGTACGGAAACATAAAGAAGTGAAATTGGTGACAAAGTGGGATGGAAGGTGTGGTGCACGAGCACTTATTGCGAAACCAAATTTTCATAGCTGCACCATCTTTGATGAGGATATGGTTATCATTGAGTTGAATCGTGTTAAAGTTAAGTTTAATAAACCGATATTCGTAGGATATTCTATTTTAGATATATCAAAAATATATATTTACGATTTTCATTATGATTTTATTAAAAAAATGTTTCCAAATCAACAATCTAAATTAATGTATACGGATACAGATAGTCTCATCTATCATTTGATTACACCCGATGTTTATGAAATCATGAAACGTGATATTCATAAGTTTGATACTAGTGATTATTCACCAAATAATAATTATAATATGCCATTAATGAATAAGAAAGTATTAGGTTTAATGAAAGATGAGAATAATGGAAAAATTATGATTGAATTTATAGGACTACGTGCAAAATTGTATTCATTTAGAGTATTGAATGATGATCATGATCATAAAAAGGCAAAAGGTATTAAAGCATCATCATTGAGAAAGATCACGTTCGAGGATTATAAACAATGTCTATTTGAACATCATAATTTATCTGTAAATCAATATTCAATTAGAAGTAAAAAACATGAAGTTAATACGATAGCGCAAAGGAAAGTAGCTTTAAGTTGGGAGGATGATAAGCGAATTATTTCTGAACAAACCACAGATACAATTCCTTGGGGTTATGGTGGTTTAATTAACCAAAATAATTGTGATGATATAATGTAAATAAATTATATTAATAAATAAACATGTATATATTTGAAAATATTTTATTTTTATTTTTACAAATCCTTTTCTTTTTTCACAAATCCTTTTCACTTATCCAACTATTATGTGAATTATCAAATCCTAACCACTTTACATAACATTTATTTCCCTGTTTTCGTAATACTTTTTCTATAAGATAAACGTCAGGATATTTTACTTTACTAAGCTCTTCTTCATAGAAGCATCCCATAATTGGTTCATTACGAATATCAATTAGTTTATATGTTGGTGGAGTAGTATTTTTCACATCGTCGATGGTGAATATTTCTGTTGTCCAATTTGGTGTATATCCTTTTTCAAATATATGGTTATATTTGCTTACTCGAACCTTATCACCAATTTTAAACTTATATCGATGCTTTTTAACTATTTGATAAGATTTATATACTGTATGAAGTAACAATTTTTCATTTTCCTTTGTAACATCCTTAGGTTTCATCTTTATTGTTCTATGTTTTGTATTATTATATTCATCTATGAGATTTGGCAAAATATCAATCCATTTATATGTCCCCTGAAGACTGAATTGTTTTGGTATTATTTTTACATGCTTCATTCACTGCAGCTAGTTCAGAAGTCAGTTTAGAAATGGGATTTATCTGTTTAGATAGTTCCTTTTCTATATTTTCACGGTAACTATTGACTGTGTTACGCATATTCATTTTATAATTTGTTATAAGATCATTGCATTCAATAATATCATGACGTAAAATAAATAAAGTTTGATTCAAGTTATCAATTTCTTTTCGTATGTAACTTTTTACAATCTTCATAGGTACAGCATCATTATCATGCAGAGGATCTGCAATGTTACATAGCCTTTTATCATCCATATCATATTGTCCATCGGATGTAATCTTGAAACCATAACCAGGAGGTCCACGATCTGATTTTGCATTACTTTTCACTAACTTTCGTCCAAATATATCAACACTCATCTTGTCACTTTAACTATCGAGGTATAAATGATGAACTTTATGAAATCATTGTTAATATATAATTTTTGCTTCACGTAGTTCTTCAATAATCGAAATTATTTCATTTGTATGACTTGGGTTGCCCGCAGATTGAGATGCTAAAAGTAATCGTAAGCGATCAACAAGTTCATTAGGATTATCCCAGTATACATAATCCAAAGGTTTACTTCTTCTTTTAACTATTTTATAGTAAGGTAGTGCTCTTCCAGATTTCTGTTTTATATTTTTTTCAATATATTGTTGATATTTCAAACTCTTATCCATCATGAGACTACCATCAGGATCATAGCGTTTATAAAGTGCATTTGTTGATATAATGATATTCATATAATTTTCTTTATCTTTATCACTTATGATTGATTCATTTGGTGATTTAGTGAATAATAATTCAATTAATCCAGGAGTTTGTTGAAAACGTTTATTACCAACACTTATAATATTATCATTAAACTCAATATTGGTATCACCAATTTTCAATTGATTATTAGTTGTCTTGCGTACACCGAATCTAACATCCAATTTACTATTACTCTGTTTGCCCATAAGCATTTTCATATATAATGTTAAATTATCTTCATGCTTTAAAGGTGAACTTTGAGATGTAATTTCATCATGTTGGAATCGTTTAATAGTATCATTATTATCAAATAATATTCCTTCTTCATCATAATTCATAGCAGTTGCAAACGATTGATCTGGTTCATTCTTTATACGAATATCAGCCAATTCATCTTTCATTTCTTGCTTCATCTGATTAGATGTTGTCACTAAATTTTCCAATGGTTGCACAATAGGTTTAAAAGCATCCTTCATAATCTGTTCTGATATTTCTTTACCATGCTTTATCATTCTATGCTTATGACGTATTGCATCACCTGCTTTTACTATTTGCGTTAATGTATCGATGTTTGAAGCAGCCATGTTGACGCATTTGAGTCTATAATAGAACTGTAATATCTTAAACATTTCATTTACTTATAAAGCAGTCAAAACCTTTTCTATATCTTCCTGAATTAATGTCACTATCTTTGTCAATAACTATGAAACTATATTTATCATCATTCCAACATGATAAACATACACCTCTGAACTCTTTATATGTCATATCAGTATTAACATGATCATCATAAACATGTTTGAGATTCATTTCATCCTCGTTGAATAGTACTATCAAATTTACATTATCACGTATCAAATGCTTTGGTATACGTGTATACGTTTGACATAAATAAAATGAATCAACATCTCTATGTCGACCCATACAGAAAAAAGCTCTAATATTATCTTGCTTCTCACAAGCTACATCATCAAAAATCATGATAGAATTTGGTCGTGCCTCTTCAGGTGTAACTACCTTCTCATGATCACTAAATGGAAAATATTCAACACCCTCTACAGGTTTTAATATATTTTCCAAGTATTTATACTTTGGTTGATTCAATGATTTTGAATAAACATAAATATTTTCAAATCTCAAACCATTAGGATGAGTAATGAGTGCTAGAAGTGCATTCGTTTTACCACAATTTGATGGATCACAAAAAATAGCTCGCATACTATTTGGTAATAATTCACCATGTCGTTTCTCTTTATTATTTTGTTGAGGAATTTCATTATCGAAATTCATAATAGGTAATGTTATTGTCTGCTTCTTGAACTTAACTGTGGATAACTGTTTCTCGCACGCCATTATGATTACAACTAAACGTTAATCTATATGGATAATTGCTTATATATCTGTGATGATGGAACAATTTAGTTAGTTATCTAAAGACTACCATTGTATTCACATGGCACCACGTTCTATTCGCGGTAAAGGTTTCATCAACAATATTATCAACATGCTACCTTTCGAAGCACATATCCCCGGTTATCAATATTGTGGTCCCGGCACTAAACTATCAAAGAGGCTAGCACGTGGTGATTCAGGGATCAATCCCCTTGATGCTGCATGTAAAGATCACTATATTGCATACTCTCAAAATCCTGATGATATCATTGAACGAAATAAAGCTGATAGAATATTAGCTAAAAAAGCATCAGCACGTATTGTTGCTAAAGACGCGAATATTGGTGAGAAGGCTGTAGCTTGGAGTGTGACCAACATTATGAATATGAAATCTAAACTCGGTGCTGGTATGAAGAGGAGAAAAGTTACTGCTGCACGTAAAAAGAAAAAACCTGTAATATGTTTCAAGGATATTATGAAAGAAGCGAAAAATTCAATGCATTCAGATGCAGATATTTTCAAGTCAGCATTGAATGGTGCACGAGCTGCTGTGAAAAAAGCTGGTGGTAAAAGTAAAGTGGGTGCCCCACCACGTATATTACCAGTACCAATGAAAACAGGAGGTATTTTACCTTTCCTCCTACCAATTTTTGCTGATTTGAGTGCTGCTGGTGCCCTAGCTGGTGGTGTTGCTGGTATAGCTAAAGCTGTGAATGACGCAAGTGCAGCAAAACGTGAATTAACAGAGAATAAACGTCACAATGAAACGATGGAATCTATTGCTTTAGGCAAAGGAATGTATTTGAAACCATGTAAAAAAGGTTTATGTCTTTACTTGAATCCTGCAAAAAACTTATAGACCTACCACATCGAGCATTAATCGATGGCGATCTCATGAAGTATGCTAAAATTATGAAAATTCCATATTTTCGTGGAATATTCATGAGAAATAATCTACCAGAATCAGGTCCATGGAAAAATGAATCTGCTATTATCAATCTTGATGATAAAAATGGACCTGGAACTCACTGGGTAGCATATACGAAAAAGAATAAAGATGTTACATACTTTGATAGTTTCGGTGATTTGCAACCTCCTAAAGAATTAATGGATTATCTCGATGTTGATAGGGTGAAATATAATCATAACAGATATCAAGACTATAATACTGTAATATGTGGTCATCTATGTTTAAAATTTTTAACTCAGCAACTATAAAAACATAGTGCTGTAGGGAATTAATATCAGTCATGGACGATTCGTTGACATTAACTTTAACGGGGAGATCCTCTATACTGGAGGCTCAATATTTTCCATCAATTGAACTCTCACCAAATAAAACATTTATGTTGGGGCTTATTGAATTGCTGACTTTTAATTCAATTCCTAATGTTGATGAGACCAACAACAAATTTGACATAATTGGAGGTGAAAATCCAACAATCATTCCAACTGGTAGCTATGAAATCGAAGATATTGAGAGTTATGTGCAGAAAGCATTATCAAACATACAATTCACATTCAAACCTAATAATAATGAATTGTGTTGAGAGATTCAAAGTAATGTTTCTATAAATTTTATACCTAAAGATTCTATTGGACGATTGTTGGGATTTGAGCCACGTATACTTGAAGCAGGCAATATCCATAAGTCTGACTTGCCAGTGACAATACTTAAAGTTAATGCACTTCGTGTTGAATGTAATATCACCACCGGAGCTTATATTAATGGTCATCGTGTACATACAATACATGAATTTTTTCCAACTGTCCCACCAGGATATAAGATCGTTGAAGTACCATCACATGTCATTTACATGCCAATCACTGTTCAGTCAATACAACATTTACAACTAAGAATAGTTGATAAAGACGGTGAACTTGTAAACTTTCGCGGTGAAATCATAACTATTAGATTACACATAAAGTCAATAAAGTGATGGGTATTGTATATGATACAGTCATTCAACCATCAAAGTTCATAGTAGTGGGAGTTATAAAAGCAAGTCAACATGTCGAAAAAGGATCAGTCATCACGAACCACACAAACAGCTAACACCTCAGAACATTCAACTGCTGAAAAATCTGGTATTGAAACTACGTGGGAAACAATAAAAGTGTGTTGTTTTTGCTTCGTATGTCTAATACCATGGCGCAAATCTTAAATATTCAAAAAGCAATTGTATTCGATGAATCTATTGCACATTATGAAATTCATGCACATCTACCATATGCATCGTCAACATTCAACAACAATGATGAAATTCGTATTGCTGTACAACATCAAGACTTATAGTCCAGTCAAAATAGACAAAAAAAAGTCGAATCTTAGACATAATTCGCATGGAGCTGAAAATTGGAGGAGACGTTATTTATATCATCACTAATGGAATGTCAAAAGTCCCCATCGATTCTGCATGTGCGAAAAATTTTAGCCAAGGTCAAAGGTTGCGAATTCCGGTTTTTTCCATTTTTCTCGGAAACCGTAAGTTTTATCGTGAAAATAGGTTAGATAAAAGTTGTAGATCATATAATTCTCTACAAAAATCGTTCAGACACTTTTTTTCGTATGACTCACCATTCGTGAGATATCGCGGTTTTAACAGGTGAAAAATTGATATTATATACATAATATGCACATATTTCCACACCACCTATGAGGTAATGTACTTGGCGCATTTTTTTTAACGTGGTTTCCCCAGTAGGTATACTCCACGATCTATTGTGATGAAGAAAACTTGGTAAAATTGTATCTGATGGATTGAACGAATGGTACTATCGCTAATGTTCAGAGTGAAATCGATTGATTTTTCCGACTTCTTATGCCGATAATAAATAATGGTCTAAATTGACTTCAACCATTATTTCTTCATCTTTACTTTCTTTTTCTTTTTCTTCTTCTTCTTCTTCTTCTTCTTCTGCTTCTTCTTCTTCTTCTTCTTCTTCTTCTTCTTCTTCTTCTTCTTCTTCTTCTTCTTCTTCTTGATGAATATCTGTATGTTGTTCTAAGAAAAGAGATGGATCATTTGTGTCTTCATTAATATTGTAACTATTGTCATCTGTTATATCTGCTTCAGTGTTTCTCAGTAATAATAATTTTATTTCCATACTTTAATTTTAATCTTCTCTTAATTGTGTTATCAATCATAGTTGGATTTTTGCAAATGTCTTTTAATTCTTCCAATGAAAATTGACAATCATCATTATTTTCAATATATTTATATATTTCCTCCATCGCCAAGTTAATTGAATCATCTTCGGGACGACCGACTTTATGCCCTGTAGTAGGCCTCATAAAGATATTATAACATTTATAGTGGTATTTAGCTTCAGCAGCAACTAAGTCAAACTCATACTCAATGCGTGTAAGAACAGCTTTTGCTAAATCATCAGAACGAGTCCGAGCTATCTGTAAAATGGAATCTTTAAATTCAAGTGTAGATACATTATGTATTTGACGACGAATATGTTGCGCTCTTTTTTTTTCAGCTTCTTCATTTGCTTCATCGCCGCAAAATAAGCAATATCTTTTAAAACAAAAACCTGGCTCACCTGTTCGTGCTCTAGTATGAGGTGGACTTATACTGGATGTACTACCTTGTTCTGTTCCACGTGGTCTTTTGGCTGCAACAATACTACTCTTTCGAGTGTATATTTTACGACACTGCACGTGGACTGTTACAGATTGCTTGTCTTTCAAGTATTCATAAAACTTATCATTTCTTTCAACACTTGCATCAATCAATGTTTTCAGTCCACGATCAACAACAACAACTTCACTCTCTTTCAAAGGTTTATCACAAATGAAACAAACTTCCGACATTATGTTAAAATTATTTAACAGCGCAAACAGAAATTGAAAATATTACAAATAAGCACGTCTACTCACTGCAAAGTAATATTCGAAACTAACAGTATATACTTAGATATTTCGTTAATGGCTTTTGGGACTAGGCAGGTATACGACCCTCCACACTCGAACAATGACGTAGCCGGCAGATGTTATTCAAGGTTACGAACGAAGGGAATAAGGGACTGAGAGTATACTTTAAAATATACATTCGATTTGTACAAGGCTTAGTGTGTGAGTAACTCAAACCAATAGTTTCTTTTATATAGTTATATTGAACGTCCAATGACGTATACAGGCTGCATACAAGTACATATTATGTATAATATCAATTTTTCACCTGTTAAAACCGCGATATCTCACGAATGGTGAGTCATACGAAAAAAAGTGTCTGAACAATTTTTGTAGAGAATTATATGATCTACAACTTTTATCTAACCTATTTTCACGATAAAACTTACGGTTTCCGAGAAAAATGGAAAAAACCGAAATTTGCAACCTTTGACCTTGGCTAAAATTTTTCGCACATGCAGAATCGATGGGGACTTTTGACATTCCATTAGTGATGATATAAATAACGTCTCCTCCAATTTTTAGCTCCATGCGAATTATGTCTAAGACGAATGTCTATTTTGACTGGACTATTATGTTTATTACCAAGCAAAAGCACATTACATATCTGTGGACGATTGATTAAGGGTGAGAATGCTGCAGTCGCAACTACATCACTAGTAAACCTTGCCATATGTCATCTATTTGAGGAGATACGTTATGAATTGAATGCAGTTGAAATTGATCAAAATAAAAATGTTGGTATAACATCTCTTATGAAAGGATATGTTTCCCTATGCTCAGGACAGAATTATCTCTTAGAGAATGCTGCATGGTTAACTCAAGATAATGATAAAATAATTGATGCCAATGGATATTTTGATATATCTATTCTGTTAAATTTATTGTTGGGATTCGCTGAAGATTATCAGAAAGTTATTGTGAATGCTAAACATGAATTAATTCTCACGAGAGCGAATACTGATTCAAATGCTATTGTGCAAACTGTAGTAGAAGATGTGAAGCTCACCCTTCAGAAAATTGAATGGATGATACCATATGTAAAAGTCTCAGACACACAAAAAATACAATTGCTCAATTAAATAGCTAAAGATCCATCTATTTCAATGAGTTTTCGTGCATGGGAATTATATGAATATCCATTGCTTCCAACATCTACAAAAAACGTTTGGGTTGTGAAAACTACAACACAATTGGAAAAACCACGCTATATCATACTAGGATTTCAAACTGCTAGAAAAAATAATGTAAGGAAAAATGTCAGTCATTTTGATCATTGCAAATTGAGAGATGTAAAAGTATTTCTCAATTCACAATCTTATCCTTATGGAAATTTGAATTTAGATTTTAATAAAAATCAATATGCTATATTATATGAAATGTATACAAATTTTCAATCATCATACTATGGTAAAGAATCAAATCCTATGTTAACAAAAGCTAAATTTGTATCACATGCATCACTAGTAGTGATTGATTGTTCAAAACAGAATGAAAATTTAAAATCAGGACCAGTAGATGTACGAATTGAAACTGAATCTGCTAATGAATTTCCTACACAAACAACAGCTTATTGCTTGATGTTGCATGATCGTATTGTTGAATATAAACCTATTAGTGGAATTGTGAGGAAATAAGTTTAAGAAATATTCATGTGTGCATGTTGTGAAGAAGCAACTTACGATTTCAATGAAGAATTAAGTTAATGATAGAGTAATTAAATATAATTGATAAAAGTATTTAGAATATAATTGTATATGCAATATAAATAAAAAGTAATAACTTATTCACCATGTACCTTTTTTTAAAATATATTTGACCTTTACTGTTTTTTATCATCAAGGATTGTGAAAATAATTCAAAAGAATATAAGCAACTGGAAAGCTTAAGATATATTGGTAAATGTAAATCCATCTATGTTGAATTTTTTTTATTTTATAATTTGAAAAAACTTAATTTATCATATGCTTATTATATAAAAAATGAAAATTATATTTCATTCTTCATTTTAATAGGAAAAAACTTTAATATATGGAATAAAAAACATGAAAAAAATGTTTAAATTTCAATTAAATTTATTATAAAATATTATTATTATTATTATTATAAAAAACTTTTTTATTTATCATCTTGAGTTGATGAAATCTGATCATCCATAATAATTTTATTATAATCATCATTATTATTATCATTAACATTATCACCATTATCATTAACAATCTAATGCCACTCTTCCTCCAAGGACGGTGGTGCTAATTGAGGATAATAGTGTGCGGTTGCTGGACGAGGATCATCCTCGATTCTGATCCTCTTAAACCATATTATCTGCGCTGCGATGTTAATAAATAGTGCAGCTTCTATTCCAACAATATTTATGACTAATCCATCATATGTTTGATTAATATTGAAATATTCCTCGATGGTGTTCATTAAATAATTTAATAAATCCTCATAAGTCATATCACTGACCAACCATTCCATTGGGATATGTACTGTGAAGATCATGTATGGTTGCGCTTACATTCTTCTAGAAAAAAATATACATACATAATTATTAATACAATTATTAATACAATTATTAATACAATTATTAGATATTATTATAAGATTAAGAAAGAATGGTACAAGAAGTTACTTAAAAAAAAAATGTTTTAGATTATTTATGGAAATCAAAAAATGATGAGACTTAAAAAAGTTAATTCAGGTTACTTATGATTTTTTTTTTTTTTTTTTTTTTTATTGAAAAATTAATTCATTTATACATATATGTATATACTTATATTCTATTTTTTCACTGTTTTTATTTTTTTTCAATGTTACTTTCTTTCAATAATTTTTTTTTCAACAGCACTTCTTTTTATATATTTTCTTTAACGTCTTGAAATTGCGTGTTACTTTATTGATAGTTTTAAATAATATGAAAAGCCTCATGCTTTGTCTTGAAGAAAAATGATTGACGTCATCGGAGGAGGTTATTAAAGGATCCATATCCAATAAAAATTGGGTATTATAGGGGATGATGCGCGCTCATCCTGTAACGTCTCTAATATATAGATATATTTCATGGTGGTGCTACTGATTCCTTTGTTATTTATATTTGAATGAAATGGCGCGTGTCATAACAATGCTACCTGTGAACCTTTTTCACACCCGTTAGCAAATAATGAAAATTAGCGATTTAAGGGATAATATGAGGATAATTATAATGAGGATGATTATAATGAGGTTTAAAATGAATTATAATATATATTCTTTTGGTTAATATTCATTTTATTTATAAATTTATAATAAATTTCTCTTGTCAAAAAAAAAATTTTTTATAATAAATTATTTTTTTCTTTAAACCAACTTTCCAATTGTTTAACATTTTCATGAGCACGATGGAAGCCCAGAAAATTCTCAAATGTATGATAATTACAATCAGAAGCAAACACATTTTTCATTGATGGACATTTATATTTTTCAATATTAATAATTTTCTTCTGTGTAAATCCAATAATATTATGCAACCATTCTTTCTTCTTAACACCTTTGATATAGATATAATTTACATCCTTCATGATAATCTCAAGTATATCACACAATTTGTTGTATGGTATATCACCATCATCCCAATGTATTCCATGGTAATTGCGTATAACCCAAGAATTAATTGCTTTATATTGTCTTGGTAAATCATCCCACTTGCATGGTGGTTTGAATAATATGTGTGTTCCATGATCATCTTTGTTATCAAGTTGTATCATTGCAAACTCTTTAACAATAAATTCATTGTTTCTCCATTTGAATCCTTGCATATCCACGATTACCTCCATTTGACTGTCGCGCGCGTACCTTGAAGTTCTCTTAAATATACTGAACACTATATTTGGATATTCTTCCCATTTTATACATTCATCCCCACCACTTTTGATTAATATAATTATGAAATTATTATATAAAAGATATTATAATTATTCATCAAACATTTTTGGAATGTGTTCATAATATTTTTTGCGTTAAAATTGACGCATGCGCATTGGTGGATTCTGTCGACTATATCGTTTCCATATAAAAATTTTTTATATTTAGTACTATAGTACATGAGAATCAACCATATTGTTTCCCCATGCGAAAAATTACATTAGGATTTTACTTTGATCATGCGACACTGGCGGCATTTCGGTGAACTATTCCTAAGATATGAGAAATTAGACTCCACCTCTAGGTAAAATCCCAAAAGTACATGATAATCAACCATATACAAATATTTATTTGTAGTACTATAGTACATGAGAATCAGCCATATTCTTTCCCATATAAAAATATTTATATGCAGTACTATAGTACATGAGAATCAGCCATATTGTTTCCCACATAAAAATCGATCGATCATGAAATTCCATCGATAATACGTAGTACTATAGTATAACATATTATTTCCGATCGGTAACTTCACATAAAACCGACCGTGGGAAATATAGAACTCTAACTTACCGACTGCTGTGAAATATGGCACGCTATTGTACGAAATTTGAATTATTACTCAGAACATAGCCTATACCACTACTAATGTATAACAAATATGTGATATATAATACATAGTAAGTCTATATATGTATATATATAACCTCATATTGTGTACTTGGTAAACAAATGACTGATATCAAATCTTTTTGTGAAGTAATTTTTTCAAAGTAACTTTTCCATATAAACTTTTTGCAAAGTAATTTTTGTAATTCAATTTTTTCGCCACACATGAACTTGGCGCCTTTTTTTTCTTTAGGTCACACCTCAATTTTTTTCTGTTGAATTTTTTTCTGTTGGATTGGGCATTACATCATTACATCATTTCAAATTCTTTGATTAAGACAAATTATTTGTGACAATTCCATTTCATATATCATTCTATATAAAAGTTTTTACGAATTATACCATTTTGTGACACCAATAAAAATCAGTCGAACATTTCGTTATTATTCAATCATATCGTTTCTATGTTCATGCGATGAATGTCACTTGCAGAAAAAAGATAGCATCTCTTCTGAAAGTCTGCGAACGAACAAAAAATATATCTTGTTTAAATAAAAAAAATCAAAGACTGCAAATGTGCAGAGTATTTATCATCAAATCTGTCACACATCAATGTTTTTTTTTTCGTCAGACATGAATGAATCATCAGTGATTAGTTGAACAGAACAAACGATCCGCGATGGTTACATTTTATATAGTTCTGATATTATAGAATAACAGATCTGATATTATCGAATTCATGTTGAAATTGATTCACTCATTAATCACCAAATATATGATAGTTTTCATGAATTGTACATTTCTACGACACCACGAAAAATCAGTTGAATCGATGAATATGATTCAATTCTATCTTCTCTATTTTTTGCAGAAAATGATAACATCTTTTCTGAAAATCTGCGAATAAATAGAGAACATTTGTTTATTCAATTTAAAAAGGTCAGAAACAGCAGTAGATAAGTAATGCGGGTTCTGGCTCAAAATTAATCCGCGAGAGGCGCCATTCAGGGTTCTGTTCCAAGCTAATACGTTATAGGAGAGGGGATGGGCCCAATCGGCTTCACCTTTTCGGGAATTTCTACTGTAATGAGGGCGGAGAGGGGAGGAGAGGGACAGAGGGAGAGGGGGTTCTGCTTTACGACGACGGGGTTCTCTACCATCTATCAAACTGGTGCCTACCTTACCGGCGAATGGTAAACCCCCGGGTGAGGTGGTATCTACCTCACCGACGAGAGGTGGGGGGTCTACGCAGCTACGCACTTTGATGACTCATGTGTTATCACATAGGGGGGTTTTACACGAAAAAGAGCGGCTACATGTTCTTTGATATTGTTTGTCCGATTTGACCTTCAGAAAACTATTGTATGCTCATAATTTACTACTAACGTGATGGTTATAATCAATGACTCATGTATTATCAATAGGGAGGTTTCAGATTACCACGCTTCGGTTTCCACGAAAAAAGCGGCTACGATTACTTTGATGATATTTGGCTTTCAACTCCCCACTCATTCTATCTTGCTCCGGTGAGGGGTGGGGGGCATCCTATGAGAACTCATGATTTTTCATGTGAACTATTCAGTCGACTCTCATAATTTGTGTGTACAAATTTTATTCATTGCAAATATGGATACTGGTGTGAATATTACAAAAGATCTTTCGTCTAGAGGAATGAAGTTTTCAGAGTTCGTACCACCACGTACTCGAAACTATGATGCGATACTCGAAAAAATTTTCGGCAATAAAGCTGGACCAGAAGCATATCAATTTCGCAGAGATTCAATTGAATTTCATTATAGTGTAATGCGCATGGGATGACTATGCGGGAATGAGGTGAATGAATATAATTGTAAAGTTTGTCCCAGATGTTAATATATGGAAAAAAGTGATGCTACCATCGAAAGAATGACCAAAACGATCACATACCTTGCACGTGAATTGAAAATGAATCTACAACATATGAATCAGGAAGTGCGAGAACTTCCGGAAGAAAAATTAGCGAATAATGCTGTTGGATCTCAAGGCATCGTCGTCAGTGCTGCTGGTGTCAATGGTGATGATGATGAAGGATATGATATTGCTAGTAATGAATATCCAATGAGCCTACACTACGAGAAGCAGAAAAACGGAGAGGATATGTGCTGTAGTGCAACTATTGCTGTTGACGAAAAAAGATATATACAATGATAGATCTTATCATCCATATGATGAACGAAGCTGAAAATATCTTCATAATGGCTGAACAGATATATAAATTTGTGAAATATAAAATGGAATGGAAAAAAAATCAAAATGTGAATCAAAATAATTTTATTGAACAAATATATACTGATACATCAAGTGAATCATAGATTACCACGTGAGAAGAGATGAAGGGTAGGGCGTATTCTGTGCGTATTCTGTGACTGTGCAATACAACGGTGTAGAGGGGCAAGTCCCACTTTTCTGGTAATCTATTTTCAGACGGTGGCGTCATCATCGGACCGAGTGGGTGTAACATTATAAATATAAGAGTTTATCAGTCTAGTTCAGTTATTTCTGCAAATATACACACATATTGTTGACAGTGAGTGAAAAATATGGAAATTATATTGGATGGGCAGGGTTTCAAATGTCCAATTAATCGATTCATCGTGAAAGAACTGGCAATGATTTTGATTGATGACAAGGCTGAAGATGTACATGTAGTAACAAGAATGCTATTCAAATCACCATTCAAGTGAGATGAATTACCCAAACAACATAAAACAGTGAATTTATGGGTAATGCGTAATTATCATGGTACTTTGTGGGATTCTGGAGATATACCATATGACAATCTCAACGATGTTCTCGATATCATTCTGGAAGGTTTGGGTTATATTTACGTTAAAGAATTGGAGAAGAAAAACTGGCTCTCTGATATCATTAAAGGATCAAAAACAATTATTAATTTGGAAAATTTGGGTTGCCCATCAATGAAGAACATTGGAATAACCAGCTGTCACTATCATGAATATAGGAAGTCTAATCTCATGTATCATTGTGCTTTTGAAAATACCGAACAATTAAAATGTTGGATTGAAAAAAAGACACAAATGCAGAATCCATCGATTGGTAGATCATTGGAGCTATACAATCAATTGGAGAAGAGAATTGAAGACATGAAACCTCAAGACATCGCATATTTCGCAAAAGAATTCATGCCGTATTTTTTACTATTTCTTCGTGAAAATTTTATATAATATTCTTCGAATGTCATACTTTAATGTACCATTGGTTGTTAATGAAGAGATTTTAAATATGTCGTCACAAAAAATTCACAAAAACATGCCTTTTTCTGTACGAATTAACCCCCCCCCCCCCTCCCGCCCCTCGTCCTCAAGTGATTATACATTAATCATACAACTATTTTCTTTTAATTTTTTTTGTGTTAAATTATTTGGTAATCATTTATTGCATTCTCAATCATTTTATTTTGGGATTGAAATCGATAGATATGTTCCGTCGATTAAACAATGTGCAATCCATTTAATTTTGAAGAATACAAAATTAGAGTACAGGTGAAAAGGATACATCATTTGAATACTTGACCTCAATCAAGTTCCATATTTTCAACCATCCAAGTTTTCCGACTGTCATCATAATATTGCTTGTAATCTACTGACACTTGTATTATAAACTGTTCTCACAATCTATAATGTCACGAAAATTACTATACATTTGCTTCACCAAATGAATTGTTTGATTAGAAAAATGTCTAGTTGAGAAGCTGAATATAAATATCATGAATAATTAAACATGTTATTTCCGAAAAATTGAGTGTCTAATTGTTTACCGATGAAAATAATAAAATGAAAAGAAGCTTAATAAATAACAATTACAATTTGAAGAAAAACGAAGATGAGCTTCAATTCGTCATAAAAAAACATTGCTTCTGATATTGACATCGACTGTAATTTTTAGAATTCTACCACATTGGCATCAATGTATTGAACAAAAAAAGTAAAATTAATTCAAATTGCAACTTAACCTCATATGATTACACAATTCTATTATTCAATGAGGAAATTATGAGAAATATTTGGTATATTCAACAATACAAGTGTTTTTATTTTATAAATATACTTGATAGTATTGATAATTATATATAAATTGAACTTTGAGCTCCAATAACCTTCGAACCAATAGACTTGGCGAAAAACTATAGGGGACCTTTTTTATAGAGCGTTTGATTCCACATTAGAATATGTGTGTCTCACAATTTTAAATTCGTGTGTCTATTAGTTATAAGATTCTGAAGAACGAAAGAAATTCTTCCTATGTCATTTCTATGAGAAACTTCGGTTGCAATGCGGACTATTTCACAGTGAATATTGAAAGCTCAAATTTTCAGGGAATTTCATTTTATCACTTTGGAAATACTTAAACCCCTGAGAGCAAAGAAATTCGAAAACACCCCTTTTAAAGACCACCCTAAAATATATAGATAACACTATTGTGTTATCAGTATCAATGCCGCATACCACATTCTTCGGACATTCCAGTACCAGGGAAATTTCCAGTTCGTCGAGTTCAAGTTGCATGGTATTATTGTTGCTAATGATTACGATGAGAAAATGTTCAACTTAATCACCAGTGAACTGTACTCAATATCTCGCGGTCGTAAATCACAAAAACACACAGGTTATTGCAGCTGAATTGAATAATTGTTAATGATGAGTACGAAATAGTCTTTCTGAATGAATAATATAAATTATAACGATGATCAATGGCGCTAACTCGTGGTTGTGAGGCACGAGAAGCCGGTACAACACTTGAATTCCACTTATTTGAGAATTGTCTAATAATGAATATCACTAAATTAATGATGAAATACACTTTGAATAACACTGATTGCGTGAAGTAAGTCGAAGATTTACACAAGAGAGGCTGAAAAAGGATAAAAATTCTAGAGAAAACAGAATGAATAAAAAAGAAGGAAATATCTATTGAGTAAGAGTGAAGGAATGAAAAAAAATGTATACATATGAGTATGAATATGTAAATGTGAATATAAGTACAGTTGTAAAGTATACAGACGTCCAAAGCCGTTGAATAACGACTGAAGGAATAAGTAAAAATTACAGCATTCAATCCATGAAGAATATAGATTTCAGTATTTGAAATTGCTCATAAAAATCCATTATATTGAAAATGTTATCGCGTCGTCCCAAGTGGAATCTACGGTATTTTTGAAAAATATATCACATGTGACTAACATAAGGGTCATCAACTTGACACATTGTATCTTAGAAATGCAGAATATACTGTGATTCATAGAATATGTTTGGAATTATATCTTTCATCATGTGGGCTTATTGTGAAAATGGCTCAAAAAAATCACAAGTTAACTTACTCAGTGTGTTCAGGATTAAAAGAAATATGGGTCAGTGGGGCATCACATGCACACACTCATACAATCTTGCCCAGCTGCGCGAGGTGTCTCACACACGCGCTAATGCAAGCTTTTCGCCTGCGCGAGATCTCACGCACACACCAATCGTGTCGTATGCGCAGTGCAGTTGTGCGTCTACTCACACAGACTTGTCGTCTGCACAAGATTCGCATGCACATGCATTATTGTCGACGGCGCATCCGTCTTTCTCTATCTTCTTATGATGGAGAATTGATGACTTTTTGACTACCGGCTTCAACAAGTACAACGTGCTTTTTCTTGCTTACAACTTTTACTTATAACTAATCTATGTGCATCACAACGTGATTTAGTACTTCTTAATTCCTGCACGTGCAACGCACTGAGCTTAAATGCTCAACATTCAAAAGCTATCCGTTTGCAACTCGATAAATTCATATAATTATCGATTGGGCACTCTGTGCAACGCCACGTGTTTGTGGCATACCGCCATTTGCATAATCAGCCACGATGATTTATATAATCCTGTGGCTATACAACAAATATACATCTCAATTAATACATACATTCATCTTAAGCTAAGTTTATAAATACGACTGAATTTTATGTGATAATAACCAAAGTGCATTTCACAATAAACGACGACGTTAATTTTACATAGTGTGAACATTCATTCACTTCAACCTCGTGTATAAGATCTTCCGGCAATTTATACAATCTCAAAAAACGCAAGTTCCTCAACACAGTGGATTTGGTAGAATAATGAATTCTTCATTGTTAACGCATATAATGAAATATTTTCCATGGAATTACACGAATAAAAAATTGTTTCATTTTCCTCATGAATGTATATCCAGCCACAATAGGAGAATATAGTGATCAATTTACTCAAATTACAATCAAAAATGAAATCACATTAACGAAAATTAACCTACCTAATTTATTTACGTATATTATATCAAGGTTCGCTAAGATTGAAGTAGTTTTTCCCAAATATACAAATTCGTATACACTTTTCTTCGTTTCAGCTGTTATAAAAACCAAAATTCGTGAACCAATTGCATTTAATCCATAAGTTATGAAATTGAAATTCTGTTCTTTTATAGGTGTGATAAATAGGGGTGACTCCTTCAGAAGACGATCGAGATTGGACTCTCCGATTTTGGCTAAAGCTGAACATAAAGTGAAATCGCCATCGTGTGCTGACGTGATAACGTCGTATAAAGTTGGTATGCTTGGAAGTCATGGAGTTGGGAAAACAGCTTTAATCAGTCAGTTTATGACCAGTGAATGCATAAATGCCTATGATCGACAAAGAGGTGAGTTTAGGCAATAATGTATGATATAATCGGTGCAGTAGTAGTCATATTTTCATACACTTGTGAGGAGAACCTTAAGGATATTGATCAACATGCGAAGTTTCTGAGTGATTTTTCACAAACTGTAACTAGGGAGAAAATTATGGCACACCAAAATTAGGAGAAAGCTTATTGTAGCTTCAAGTATCTAGTTTTTAGATATGATTTCAGGAAATTATTATCTCGTACAGTTTCGGAATGAGCTTAAAAAGAAGAAGCAAAAAAAAAATTTCCAAAATTTTGCGTGTCTCCTAGAAGGTCTACAGGGACAAAAAAATTTCTTGCTGAAATTCCGCTTTGAAGATATTTATGGAAATTTCATACTCTTCAATTTGACTACATGAAGCGCCCGGTATGATCATTTTCTGTACAGTCATCCTCAATCAGCGCAAAAAGTCCATTTTGACTTTTGTAATCAATAACTCAGTTAATGATGATCGTACAAGAAATCGAAGGAGGGTTATGTGAACTGCAAAATATTTTCTATACGACACTATAAATAGTTCATTACGAAAAGAAAATTTTCGAAGCAATAATTTCGACTGGAAATGCGATGAAAACTCGCATATTTCAGGAAATTTGGGTAATTTCGTATAACTTTCGATATAAAGGATGAATGCAAAATGTTTAATCCAATTTTTCAGCTTCAGAGTGTGTCAAACAAACCACGAGGATTTGAACCGCTGCGATTTTTTTTCTTAATGCTCCGAAGCTTCGAATTCATAGTTGTTGCCAAAATCATCATACTGAACAATCTTTTGATTTTTCATCAATTCTTCAGTAGAGTTTCATTTTTTTCTGGCAATGATCCTCATTTTTTTCGAGGAAGAATTAATTATTATGAAAAATCTGAGAAAGATTTTTCGGAATTTCTTGTTTTCGATTTTTTTTTTCAGCATGTCCATAATACTTCAGTATTGTGAAAAAAATGACTCGATTTTTCTCAAGCACCGTGCGACCTCTGAATGATGGGCTTTAGGTGACGCTTGATGTCGTCGGTGAAAGACAGTGGTCCACAAAATTCAATTTTTTTGAAAAAAATGAAGCATTGTGAACTTGCTGGGAAATTTTTTTGAAAGAATATTTTTCAGATTTTTCACAATAATTCATCCTTTAGTAGTAAAATGAGGCGGGTTCTGGATCAATCTGCTTTACCATCACAGGTTTTGTTCCAAGCTATATCATTACCTACCTTACCAGCAGTAGTGACGCGAGTTATTATCTAGCTTACCTATTTGTAGGTCACACTATTGTAGGCCGTTTTTTTTATCGGCAAGTGGGCATCATCGTTTTATAAGCGGTCCGAAATCCCAACCCCCCACCCCCTCATAGTTAGCTATTTCAAATTATAGACGATTGAGGGTGTCCCCCACCCTCAATTGTGTATAATTTATATAGTATAGTATAGTATAATCCCCTTATACTATAAGAACTCGACATCTTGCATGCAAACTATTCAGTCAACTCTCATATTTTGCGTGTATGACTTCCATTTTTTCAAATATAAATATTGGTGCGAATATTGGTGCAATGATTGTAGAAGATCTTTCTCGTGAAGAAAAAAAGTTTCTCGAGTTTGTACCACCGCACGCTCATGACTATGATGATATATTGATAAAAAATTTTGGCAATCGAGCCTCACCAGAAGTATACCAATTTCGCAGAGATTTAATCGAATTTCATGATAGTGTTATGCGAATTGGACGATTGCGTGAGGAGGATATGAATGAATATGTTCGCAAAGTATGTCCAAGATATGAATGTGTCAAAAAAAGTGATGCCACCATCATAAGAATGATGGAAAATCTCATACACTTTGCAAACCAATTGAAAAGTCGTCTACGAAGTATGACGAGTAAAGTGGAATAACTGTCAGGGAAAAAATTGGTGAATAATGCTGTCAATGATGATGATGATGATGAGGTTGATGAAGGTCATGATGTTGCTGGTAATGAATCTCCAATGAGCCTACAAGACGTGATTCAGAAAGAAAAAAAAGGAGAAGAACTCTGATACCAATAATCAATAAGCCCCCACAACTGCAACTGCTGTTACTAGTGATGATGAAAAAATTATATATATTATGAGACTTCTCATCGTTTTTATGATAGAAGGAGCTGAACAAATATTTAATATAGGTGAAAAAATATGTAATTTTATGAAAGAAAAAATATAGCGGATAATTAAATCTGAATAAAAGAACAATTTTAAAATATATACTTTTTCATTCTTATAAATGTTAAATGTCTGAGAGACAGGATATCGTTGAGAAACATTTGTTTTGAAATCCTCCGAAGAGAAAAAATGCGACTATCAATATAAAAAATTTTTTTTGTCCAATATTTATTTCTAAATGTGATCCATTCGGTCACACCTGGAAAAAAAATAAGAGAAGATAAATTTTTTACGTATACAATTAAATAAAATAACGATGACGAACAAGCGGATAATTAACTGCGACTCACCATTAAATAGAATAAAATCGCTATATTCCCTCTTCCTCAGCCCACACAGAATGCCCCCAATTCTCCGCAGGATGGTCCTCCCCCACCTGCCGTCATGCATCCATCTGATGCCGGCGAAGTCGAAATCGAAATTGGTGAGCTCTTTTCGACTAAACTGCTTTAAAAATTCTTTTACCGGCTCCCTTTCCTCCTGCCTTGCCTTGTGAGCAGCCTGTCGGGCCGCAATACTGACATACCCGCCCACAACAACCTCCTCACGGACACCGCGCTGAAAAAAAGGGGGAATGAATTAATAAATAAATAAGCAAACAAAATAAATAAATAAATGAGTAAATAAGTGGATAAACGAATGGACAAAGGTTCGCTCACATCCCAACTCAACGACTTTATCACATCGTATAGGCGCAGCACCTCTACTACGTGATAACGCACGAACGAAAAGTCGACCGCGCTCATAACGTCTACGCAATGCATCACGTCACCTACGCAGCGCCTCCCCAAAAGCTCCACCATTCGTATCATAGTCGAAAACCAGTAATTCCATCTAAATAACTATAAAAAAAATAAATAATTAAATAAATAAATAAATAAATTAATAAATAAATAAATAAATAATAATAATAATAATAATAATAATAATAATAATAATAATAATAATAATAATAATAATAATAATAATAAATATCATCATTATACTCACATACAGCACACTCGATAGTGATCCTTCTTTCATTTTTGTGCGTCTTTCGGTTTTCCTCTATCTTCTCTTTTCTTTCTTTTCCCACCACACTGATCCACGTTAAACACACTGTTAATCGCCGACTTCTTTCCACCACGAATAAACACAGGAATAGTTTCATCCAGTTATTTCACAACTACACCTTCTTTTCTCACTCTTCATCGAATGCTCGACACTGCGTAACTGGTGATCGAAACGCGTTTCATGGCCGTCGAACATATCCCGATCATTTTATTAGCATATAGAGTTATCATATTACATCATCGTTCAGTGCGTTATGATTTCAAATTCTTTCCCTTCCGCGTCAACCAAAAACATGCACAAATTGAACGGCGATGATATCAATCGATAATCACGTAATGTAAATGTTTATATCAACATAAACATATTCAAATGTCTATGTATATCATTTCTCATGATGCCCAATCTTCATTACATATGAGTCTGCTCGCGTTCGATTTGAAATCGTTCTCGATCGCAAATAATCACGTAATGAAGATGTTTATATCAACATAAACATGTACAAATTTGCGTAATGAATATAAATAATGTCAATGCTGCATTGTTTAGATTCTGGATTTAAGGAGTGAAAAAAATATGTAATAAACTTCTTATATCAAAATTTTCTAGACTATTGTAATAATTTCAGGCAATAAAAAAATAATTAAAATAAAATAAAAAGTAATAAAATAAACACGCTGTAAAAATTAAATCTTGCTGATTTTTTTTATTTTTCCATATTATGTCACACAATATGGCTAAGTACTAAATTTGATATACTAAAACGATTTCATGAATGGGTAATAACGCTGATGGGTAGAGTGGAGGTAATTTTATAAATACAGGAGTTTTTCGTTCATATCCAGTCATTCTGCAAGAGATATTCATATTGGTGACAGTAAGTGAATAAAAAAATGGACATTATATTGCATATGAAGGGTTTCAAGTGTCCGAATGATCAATTCATTGTAAAAGTACTGGCAACGATTCTGATTGATGAAAAAGCAACAGATACATTTGGAGTTACACGAATGCTTTTCGAACCACTATTCAAGTGGGATGAACTACCGAAACAATACAAAACAATGAATTTATGGGTAACGCGCAATTATCATGGAATTTTGTGGTATGCTGGAGACATACCATACGACAAGCTCAACGATGTTCTGCATATCATTCTGAAAGGTTTGGGTTATATTTACGTTAAAGGATTGGAGAAGAAAAAATGGCTCTCTGATATCATTACAGGATCAAAAACAATCATAAATTTGGAAAATTTGGGTTGTTCATCAATGAAAAATAATGAAATAACCAGCTGTCACTACCATGAATATCGGAAGTCTAGTATTATGTATCATTGTGCACTTGAAAACGTTGAACAATTAAAATGTTGGATTGAAAAAAAGACACAAATGCAGAGTCCATCGATTGGTCGATCATTGGAGCTGTACTATCAATTGGAGGAGAGAATCGAAGACATGAAACCTCAAGATATTGCATATTTAACAAAAGATTCTATTCTGAAATTTGCACCAACAAAAATTGATAGGATTTGGAATAAACTACCAGAAGAATTACAAAAAGACAAAGATATGATTGCTCATCGTAGATGTCGTAAACATTATAATCCCATGACCATTGATTACGATGAATTTGATGGAATGATTCTATCAATGAAAGATTGTTCAATATGTAAGGAAGATAAAACATGATCACCTTTTTTTGCTTACAAATAAAAAAATATTTTATCTTTATCATGAATGTATGAATATATTGATGATATAGTGTGAGAAATATGTAGGAATGTAAATATTGATAATAAAAATGTTTCAAGTTATAATGTTTTTATTTATTTATCCATTGTAAATACCAAAATTCAGATTTCAACATATATATATATATATTCCGATGCTCTTTATTTTTCTCATTATAAATGATTATTTATAATTTTTCAGTGAAACTGAACTCGCAATTTTTATATTTTCCGCCGATATAACGCATCATCAATTTCCCTTCAGTAGTTGCTTCGGTGAATAATTCATATTGTTGGCGATCGTTCAACAGATATTTCTTGATTCTCAATGGTAGGAAAACTTCGAATTCCTCATCTAAGATTAAGACAATACTGTTTCCAAATTTTGTCTTAACAGTTTTAATTCCAGACACTGAATAGTTCTTGTCCACTTCCAGTTCATTCCATGACTTGGTTGGTAAAAAATTATTCAAACGAGAAACTTCATTCAATTTATCAAAATTCATGATCGTTTCATATTATAAAATTATAATAACTGTGTACTTAATAACTATGTATTTAATACTGTGTACTTTGCTAAAGTAGCTTGAAATGATATTTCTCTCTGAGAGTTCTCTCTATATGTATAGAATCCCCCACCAATTTTTGCGATACATACAACAAAAATTCTTTGCTCCATTTACCTCCTACTTTTGAGTTCTTAGAAAAATTCATATCTATTCAGATTTTATTGATGATGTGATGTTTATATTTGATGAACTATATGTTCATATATTCATTGTCGCATTACATCTGAGCGTGGGATATTCCACGAACTGTAACTGTTCTGTATCACCAAATGTAGAATAAACCGCGAGAAGGTGATTGTCTTTTCTCGATGATCAAAAAATGTATGGTGACATGAACCAGTCACTAGTTTGAATGTCAATTATACAAATTGGTTAATGATCACGTAATGTTTATAATAACTCATATGTTAATAACAGCTTTTGTATTGTGAAATGCGCCCGATTGACCCTTCAAAAATCGGGACACATTCAAATGTTACCTTAATAACTCGTTCGTTCTCGTTAAGGGATGCCACCCCGATGACCTGCAATGAACTAAAGATTTCGGATGAATCTGATTCTTACAATAGAATGTCATCCAATAGCTGATTCCGAAATAACACAATTGAGTTTATTAAAAGTATTACTTTTATAAATAAGAGAATAACCCGGATGAAAAGAAAAATAAGATTATAGATGCAATTAAATTAATATGCCTTATTTTTGGCAAAATAATAATAATTATGTAATATAAAGAAAAAAGATAATGCTCCTATTAAATATAATATTTTACGATTACAATTATTATTCGTATTTTGTTCTGGTCGTGGAAATTGACGGGTCTACCTCGATGCGATATAATAATGATCCTTTTTATATTCATTATTGATATTGATATATTTTGGAATATATGATTATTTAACTCACTTATAAAATATAATCGTTTGCCTTCCGTGGCCGCTATTATCACTATCTATCGCGTTGCGCTGTGGAAATAGTTGTAAAAATTAATATTGGCCGCTCGCCACGTGGTGATGCATAAATCCGTCTGATCACCCACGTTTTTTCTATTTGCCGATATAAATTGTTATACTCACACAATCTTTCGCGCCTACTGTGATAATATTCTCGGAGAATATTTGTTGGATTCTCGACAAAATATACGTTTCAACGCTTAACAATTCTGCTCGTATTATTCTTTTTCTCCTTTTATTATCACTCGCAATAGATACTTTTATACTTCTTTCACACACTCTATGCATACAACATACACGTTCGAGGTCCGCCGTGGAAGTGTCGTCCAAAATGGCTCCTTCCGTAGTCTTCTCCTTCCCGGCATCACCGTAGTAGTCATTTTATATCCATAATGAGTCAAAATTGCATCCGTATTATTCCATTAATCGTGATTGATGTACATTGGTCCAATTCAAATGGTGAAATAATAGATAATTATTTGATTGGTCGCCTGATGTTGGCGGCAAAATCAAAAACAAAATTGCCGAATTATGTTTTTGATTTTGCCGCCAACATCAGCCATCTTAGTTCCGCATTCTGATCTCCTATTGGAGAATTTCCAATAGTCAAAATGATCGTCTCAAGACTCGAGCGCCACCTTCATTTATTTGTCGTCACGATTATTATTCTCGCCATGCATCGATTGTTGACATTTCGATCATGTGAGGTTAACCCGTGCTGGGTATATAAAGTGAACGTTGTGATATTGTCGTTCATCGTAATTTATTACTGAATGGCTGTTGAATTCTTCTATTGGATTTTACTATTGGGTCCGGATGTTTTCTTATTGATTGTTGCTTTTCTCCATATTTTTCTGATAATTGGATTAATTACTGCATCGGCATGACTCTCTTGTATCCTTTTGTTGTCTCGGCATTCCTGGTGAGGCTCACTTAGTGTTTTTTCATTCATACTTATATTTTATATTCATTTATATACTCTTGAATTAATTATACATATTTATTTTGTCCACAGCGCAACGGATTATAAATATATATATAAATTATATGATGGGTGGCAAGCCACCACATCAAAGTATATATATTATGAATGTGTCCAAACGTGAAATATTTGTTATCATTGCGAGTCTTGGAATGTCAGACTTTTGTTTATATCAATGAGAAGAAGCGGTCACAAGTTCTTTGATGATATTTGACTGATTTAACCTTCAGTCCCACTCTTCGCATTTTTTTTGTTTTGCTTTTATATTTAAGTGAGGGTGGTAAAAGGTGAAATATCATTCCATTTACAGATTTTGTAAAAGTATAATAGTTCATTGCTAAGAGTGTTAGTGAAACATGTATGACAAGAAAATTCTCAAAGATCACATCAATTCAATGAGAAGTGCATATGAAATACTTCTCTCAATGCATTCTGATGCATCGTTTGATTCGTTGATAACCACGTTGGAACGTATTAGTAATAAAAATGTGCAATGTTTGAATAAATTTTTGAAGACGCCACATCTAACTGTGGGTGAAAAATTACACATTTTGACAACTATTGCGCATCTCAAATCATTGAGTGCAAAATTCAATGAGCAAAAGCATCGACGGAACTGTCAACGAGAGCACCGTCAATGCAATATTGTTGGTGATAATATTGGAACTGATGAAAATCGTATTCAATGGGATGTCACCGAAACAGCATTCAATAGTCGAATCAAAACTTGCATCATTACAAATCTACAGCACATAGATATATCCTCATTTTTATTAGATACTAAACAGATGATTGTCAATAAAGTGAAACGAATATTGCAAGATGATGGAAGTATAAAATTGAATGTTGTATTAGCATGTCATTATAAAAGAATTAAGAATAGTGATTAATTGAAGAAATCAAATATTGCAATACGAAAAATACACCTATCTATCCATCAACTGATATGAATGGGTGGTTCGATGAAAATGTTGGTGAACACCTTTCAAAAAAAGTGCAAGAGTTTGAAGAGGGTGATTCAGGATGGTCAATGGATGAAATAAGTAATTTAATGGTGAATATCAATAAATACATCCCATTAAAGGGAGGACTATCAACATGGGTGGATCCACCAAGTGATATCAAATTGAAGAAAGCCGTTGTGAACATCAAGAATGACGATGAATTTTGTTTCTTGTGGGCAGTGACAGCAGCACTTCATCCAGCTTCCCTGCACGTAGATGGAAAATCATCTTATCTACATTTCAGTGCAGTTAACCTCAATTATGAAGGACTATGTTTTCGCATCAAATGATATCACTAAATTTGAGATGATGAATGATTTATTAATAAATGTTTACGATACCGAAGACTATTATAATAAACAGAAAAGGAAAATTGGTCCATATTATATGAGTGAATATATCAATATGAATGGTAATCAAACGATTCACTTGCTCATGGTCGCAAGTAGGACAAAAAATGTTTATCACTTTGCGTGGATTCAAAATTTATCACGTTTAGTATCATCACAAATATCGAAACATGACGCACAATTATTTATTTGTGACCGATGTTTGTGCCACTTTCATTTTCAATATTCTTATGAAAATCATCGACAAGATTGCATCAATGTGAATAAAATGGTAAGAGTGATATTACCAAATAGAAAAAAACAATCTATTATCATTTAGCAATTACAAATTCAAAGAAGCGGTACTATTTGTCGTTTATGCTGATCTTGAATGTATCCTAGAGCCAACCACAAACGTACTACAAAAACATATTCCACACAACATAGCTTATTATTTACACTGCTCTTATGACAATTCATTGTGTAAATTTGAATTAATGCGAGGTGTCAATTGTATTGAATGGTTTGTCAATAAACTCAATGTTTTAGGACAGCAGATCAACCAAATTTACTCGAAAACAATACCAATGAAACAATTAACAGACGATGAAGAAAATAAATTCAACAACGCTTCAGTTTGTCACATTTGCGAAGAATCACTTAGTCTAAGTGATAACAAACATCGTGATCATTGTCATTTAACGGGTAATTATCGTGGTGCTGCACATGAAAGCTGCAACTTGATCTATCAATTGCCATTTTATATTCCTATTGTGTTTCATAATTCATCTGGATACGATTCATATTTTATACTTAGGTCTTGAGCAATAGATTTCAAGGGCTCATCATCCATTTTACCAATGAATAAAGTAAAATATATATTGTAACGGCGCTCGGTTTTGTCCTTCAAAACTTTACTACCGTTATCGTTGTCCTTTGATGGAAGGGATGGCACCCCTAATGCCTGAAATTGACTAAAGATTATCGGGGAAATCTTTCTAAACAAAATCAAAATAATATTCGCATCAAATAATTTTAAAGAAAATAATAACGTTAATTTATTCAATATTAAAGAATTTAGATGACCCAAAAAAAAATAATATATAACTGAAAAATAATAATGTTCCATTTCTGCTTCAAATAATAAATTGAATGTTCTTAAGTTTTTGGCCGTGACGATTGACGGGTCTACGGCAATGCGACAATAAATTTCTCTACAACAATATTTCTTTTCACTCATTCGTTTCACTCATCACATTTATCACACTATTTATCACACAATTCATTCTTTGTTATTATTCTATTCGTATGAATATTCAAGTGTTAATTAATGGGGAACATTTCATCCGGAGGGGTTTATTATTTATTCAATTAACACTCTCATACTTCTCATATCAAACGAACATTTTAACAATAATAATACCGAACATTCACTCAATCCATACTGCATACTTTTTACACAACATCTAACTTATTCACCCGACAATCATTATTACGAACACTCATTTTCCACTGTCTCTATTCACACGTTTCACTGGATTCTCGTGCACAGCAGTAGCATCTTTATCTTCATTAATTAATTCAACTTTATCTGATCCGGATTGTTGCTTTGATCTCTTTACCACCATGGACCTGGTATTATTAGGATCTGGCTCCATGAAATGGCCGCAATGTGATTGATGATAGAGGCTCACCACGTGATGATCCATAAGTATGTCTGTTCAAACACGTATTGACTACGTAAAATAATCCAATTATCCCTTTGGACGACATTATGCATCGCTCTTTCTCTTGGCGATCACATAATTCGTCTCTAATCCTGGACATCTTATTGGCATTATTTGACTACCATCATCATCACTACACCTGCCCAGCTCACTCTTCATTGCCCCAGATTTTCCCGACGTCCATCTTTATTTCTCACACGCCTCGTGTAAAATTACTCTACGCCTTTCTCACTCGGCGTTCGCCATCGTTTTCTTGAATTAATTAATCATTTGTTTATGATGTTCCGGATGTTTTAACTTATATACAGTCGACTACCATGGACTTGGTATTATTGGATTCTCACATAGTTGAGTAGTAGCAATGTGATCGATGATATAGGCTTGCCACGTGATGATCCATAAATACGTCCGCTCAAGCACGTATTGAACACGCAAAATAATCCAATTCTTCCACTGGACAACATTATGCATCGCTTGTTCTCTTGGCAATAACATAATTCGCCGCTCACTGAAGACATCTTCTTGGCATTATTTCACTACTATCCTCATCACCACCCTTGTCTAACTCACTCTTCATAGCACGCACCATTTTATACCGACGTCCATCTTTTTCAGTCACACGCCTCGTGGTCCCAGCGTTCACACACTTAGTTGTCTCTTATTCGGCGGTCGCCATGGTAGTAATTAATTTCCGTGCAAATGCATGCACGTGCCTCGCTGCCTTGTCTTTTCACTTGTTCGGTCACGTTCGTCCATCCTCGGACCGGCTCGTGGTCTCGCTGCTCACACTCGCACTCATCCGTTCATACCACATTCATACTTTACATTATTTCTCGATGCGTGGCGAGCCACCACATCACAATATCTTTCAGTAAACAAGTGACAAATACAAGAATAACTCTTCGTTTCATTGATCCTCTGCGATTCGTTGCTAGCAGTATTTATAAATTAGCATCATATTTGAGTGATGATAATAAATTAATCATACGAAATATTCACAAAGATAATGAGAAATTCGAACTGGTTACAAGAAAAGGTGTTTTTCCCTACGAGTACATAGATAATTGGGCAAAACTTGGTGAGCAACAGTTACCAGAGAAGGATAAATTATACTCGAAATTAAATTATGATGATATTTCAAATGAAAATAATGAACATGCACAAGAAGTTTGGGAAAAATTTAACATCAATACATTGGGTGAATACTCAGATCTATATCTAAAAACTGATGTATTACTTTTGGCAGATATATTTGAAAATTTTAGACGTAACTGCTTCTCATCATCTATTCAGATCCATTGCATTATTATACAGCTCCGGGTTTGGCTTTTGATGCAATGCTCAAGCATACAAATATGGAGTTAGAGCTTTTTACTGACCCTGAAATATTGTTGTTCATTGAAAAAGTATAAGAGGTGGAATGGCTCAATGTTCAAATCGCTATGCTAAAGCGAATAATCGATGTATGGGTGACAATTATGACCAAACCATAGATTCATCATATCTTATGTACTTTGATGCGAACAATTTATACGGTGCAGCTATGTGTGAATATTTGCCATTCGGTGGATTTGCATGGTCGAAAAACATGACTGTTGATGAAATATTCATTATTCCAAATGACTCATCAATTGGATACATTTTTGAAGTTGATCTAGATTATCCAGAAGAACTTTATGATTTACATAAATATTGACCTCTGTGTCCTCAACACTTTACATCACTAACAGGAAAGAATTCTAAATTAGTAACAACGCTCTTCCCAAAAGAAAAATATATTATTCATTATAGAAATTTGAAACAATTTTCAAGCTTGGGAATGAGAGTTGTTAATATTCATAGAATTTTCGAATTTCAGCAATCTTCATGGTTGAAAAAATATATCGACTCAAATACAGATTTACGGAAAAAATCAAAAAATGAGTTTGAAAAAAATTTTTATAAATGAAAGAATAATGCCGTATTTAAAGATTTTAAAGATGTTAAATTGGTGACACAATGGGGAGGAAGATGGGCTGCAAGATCGCTCATTGCAAAACCAAACTTCCATAGTTGCACTATCTTTGATAATGATATGGTAATAATTGAAATGGATCGTGTCAAAATTATATTTAATAAACCAATCTATATAGGATACTGTATTCTTTATATATCCAAAATATTCATATTAGACTTTCATTACAATTATATTGAGAAAATGTTTCCACATCAACAATCCAAATTAATGTATACAGATACTGATAGTCTCATCTATCATTTAATTACACCTGACGTGTATGAAATCATGAAACGTGATAAACATAAGTTCGATACTAGCGATTATCCACAAAATATTATTTATAATATACCGTTAATGAAGAAAAAAGTATTAGTGTTTTTTTTTTTGAATATCGAAATTATTACGCATACTTGATTTATTCTTTTTTGTATATCAATATCATGGCGTATAGATGAGATATTCTTTTTTTGAATATCAAAATTATTGCACATAGTTGATATATTCTTTTTTTGAACATTGAAATCATTACGTATAGATGATATAGCTTGTTGAATTTGTTCAAGTTCATGATTGATAGTAGTCATCATAGTTCTAAAGGACACCGCATCATTTACACCTTTAGGACTAGCAACATGACATAACCGTTTATTCACTATGTCATACTGGCCATCAGTGGTGACTTTGTTGAATCCATAGGTAGGAGGACTGCGATTACTATCTTTATCAACACCTTTTGTTAAGGGAGTACCCTCGGTACTCGGTAAGTCATAGAGTTTTAATTTTCGACTTGAGTAACGTAGTATATAATTTGGCAACACCGCATTAGAATAGTCTATAGTCAGCACGCGGTGTCAGTATATGTATATTCGTTGAACTCCTATAAATTTATCAAAATGAGCGAAGAAAGATATTATTGGAAGGGAAAAAAAGTTTCGAAAAAAGTATACGATGATCGGGTAAGACAAAGTAAAGTGGGTAAATCGATTCGAAGCGTTTACGGGAAGACAAACATTTCTGATCTTAAAGAGGATTTCAAAAATGATGAAATCGACGCCTGTCGTGTTGTGCACATAAAAACACTCGCTCATCAATTGCGATGCAAAAAGTGTTCATCAGTACTTTCCTTGGAGGATGTTTCCGAAGAAAAGAGATCTGGACTGGCATCAGTTTTTAACATCACTTGTAAACATTGTCAATAGTTAAATGATGTGCACACTTCCAAACATCACAAGGGAGCTGGATGTAGAACACATTTTGATATAAACACCAAAGCTGTATTAGGTGAGTAGAGTTTCAAATAGTCATAGTGATGACTTTAATATATATGTAGAAATAATTCTTATATTATTTATAAACTCAATGCATGTGAGATAATTATATGAATTCTGTTGATAAAACTAACGTTTATTGAGATATTTCAATTTGTATTAAATATAAATAAATATGTTTTTTGATAATATAAATATGGTTTTCAGGTGTTTTGAATGCAGGTATGGGTCACACCCATTTGAATAAATTTCTAAGTGCTTTAAATATCCCAGAAATGTATTGGAACACCTTCAAAACCCACGAGAAAGAAGTTGGGAAGGCTATCGAAGAATTGGGTGAAGGTAGCTGTAAGAGAGCGGTTCAAGAAGAGAGGGAGCTCACCATAAAAAATTACGATAAATTGAAAAAATTATTGTAAGTTTCAGTTTTCCAATTATTGTTTATTTCACTCGGTATGATAATGGATGTTTTACGCACAAGCAAAACATGTGTAAAACCTCAATTTTCACAGTTGAGGCCTCTATACAGTCACTCATCAAAACAAATTTTTTCGTAATTGTATCATAATATATGCACATTTCAATGTTGCCAATATAAATGTACATTATTCCAACAATTTTCAATTAATTCATTCTGAATAAATAATACAAATTGCATCATTAATTGCAAATAAATATAAGAAATAAATAAAAATTCATAGAATTAAACAAATAAATATACATTAATTAAGAATGAATAAAATAGAATGGGCATAAATGTTTCTTGCACAAAATCAATTATATTAAATGAATGAAAAATAAGAAATGTCAATGTTAGAATTCTTTTGTATTTTTTGTTATTTAGACCCAGTCACTTACAGAAAGGGTATATTTTTCCGGATGTGTCAGCTGAACAGGAAAGAACAGGAATAATTTCTAATGATAATGTCGTACGCATAGCAGCCTCCTGCGACATGGGTTGGCCAACTAAAGGGAGCGGAAGGAGTTATGATAGTCTTTTTGGGACAGGTGAATTGATTGGTTATTTTACCACAAAAATACTTTCAGTAGTGGTGTTAAACAGAAAATGCCGAATGTGTGATCGTGGACATTGTAAAAAAACACATGACTGCAGATTAAATTATGAAGGAAGCGCTAAGTCTATGGAGTCTGCCGCAGCGGTCAAACTAATCAAAGACAATATGATTTTAAACGAATGTAAAGTCGAGGTGGCTATTTTTATATCCGACAATGATAGCAGTGCCATTGCAGCTGTGAGGAACGCTGTCTATTATGAAATAGTTAAGGTAGATGATACCAACCACACGAGCAAGGGTGTCATTTCGACACTGTACAAAATGAAACCTAAATTCAAGGAGCTGAACAACACAGTAATTCAATATCTTGGAAAATGTTTCAATTATTGTGTTGCTCAGAATGTGGGTAACAGCGAATCAATGTCTGCTGCTATAAAAAATATTCCAGCTCATTATTTCAATGACCACCAAAATTGCGGCGAATGGTGTGGATTTCACAAAAATCCTAACACTTATAGGCACTCGGTCATCGGTGATGGTTTGCACGAACAAGAATTATACATTGCTTTACAAGGTGTATTCAACGATATCGGTGACAAATCGATTAGATTTTGTGGAGGAGCCTCAAGCAATCCAAATGAAAGTTTTAATGCAAGCATAGCGAGCAAAGCCCCCAAAAGCCGGCCATCATCATCGTACAATTTTCGAGTTTCACTTGCATTAAACCAAAAAAATGATGGCGAACAATCAATAATTGGTTTGGCAGATACATTATTAGTATTTCCAGGTAAAAATACCTCAAAATACTGCATAAAAAAAGATGAAATTGCTATGAAGCGTTACAATAAATCAGTAACTCCTAAATTTAAAAGCAATCGTATTTTATTAAAAAAAAAAAAAAAAAAAAAACGATTTACGAAAGAAAAACGAGCTTTCTGAAGGAACCACTTATGAGACTGACATAGGATTTTCCAATACTCTGGATATTCCCATTCCAATCGCAGATATCAACACCAATTTACCGTCAATTATTGTTTTTTTCGATTTGAAAACAGGTGGCTTTAGTGCAAGAGCTGACATATTACAAATTGCAGCGAAATATGAAGAATATGAGTTTTGCATTTATATTAAACCTACGATGAAAATCAGGGAAGATGCGAGTATGGTTAACGGTCTACGGTATATCGATGGAAATTTGCAGTTGCATGGGCAGATATTAGTAACATTTTCACTGTTATATGCGATGATATCTTTCTACCAGTTTTTGTACAATTTCAACAGAAAATGTATTTTAACAGCGCACAACTGTAAGTTTGATTATCCCCGAATCATGGCTGCAGCAAAGAAAGTGTACATGGAAAATCACTTTCAATCTGTTGTTCTGGGATTCGCCGATACACTGCCATTGATAAAAAAATGCACCAAATTAAAAGGAAATGGGACAAATAAATTGGAATCTTTGGCAAATAAGTTCGGTATTGAAGCTTCCCAAGTACATGATGCTGTACACGATGTACGTATCTTAGAGAAAATTTCAAAGAAACTCAATATTGTTAATGACAATATTATCGAATCTACTTTAACTTGGGGCGAAGCTATAAAAAAAATATTCATCTGTGAAGATTAAATCGTTAGATATGCTTAAAGATTGTACTTCTATTGGTATCAGGCAAAAAATGACAATTTCAGATATTACACATGACATGATATTAGAAACCTACAAAGAAGGAGGAATCAAAGGATTGTCAATATTATTAGGTAATGATGAAAATAGAAGAATAGCTGTAACCAAAAATTCTAAGTGTTTACAAAAAATATCTAATTATTTAAAAACAAAGTTGGGTTACTAAAATATAGAGCGCAATATATAGATGTATGTTTTGGAATATATATTATAATATTTAAAGATGTACGTTATGAATGTGCAAAATACTTTATGAAATGTTATCATAAATGTTTAAAATACTTTTTTTTGTTTTTTTTGTTTGGGGTGCTTCCTGCGTACTATGCGCAATCTAAGACTCTGTTTAAAATACATGTTTAACGATAATATATGTGTTGTTAATTGATAATACAGTTTCATTATTTTTAATTCTCTTGTTTTTCATTATTCCTGTCATTTCGGAAATAATAATCTACCATCGTTTTATTGAAATACTATCCTCTTAGTATTTACTCAATTTACGTATGTTCTTGCTGCTGCAGTTTTGTAGGTTTGAATGAAGCGCCATAACCTGTAATATTGCGGTGTTGCCATGTTTATGAATTGCTAAAAAATTTCGGTTTTTTTTTATTTATTTCTATGAATATACGCAAGCTTTATACATTCTGAAAAAAAAACATGTTCATAGAATATTCGTTTATATTTCCTCAAAATTTCATCAAAATCTGTTTGTCAATTCCAACGTGATAAATCATAGAGTGCGTCAAAATCATAGATTCTCATAAGACACCATGTTAATGCATCAAAATTAAATGATCAATATCTTTTTTCGAAGCCAACAAAAAATCACAAAAATTTAACTGAGTCGTTTTTCAAAAGGTTTCGACATATCTGCTAATTTTTATTTAAATTATCTGAAATTTTCTGTTTGTTAATTTACTTATCGGAGGTACTCCCTTAATTTCCAGCCAAATATATCAACACTCATTTTTTTTCTATCCACCCAGGTTGTTACAGTTCAACGGCTGCCTGATGAATGAATTGAAAAAGTATATAGCGGTGATGAATGAATAATTTCAGCCTCTCGTAATTGCTCAATGACGGAGATGATTTCATTCGTATGACTAAGATTGCCATCTGCTTGAGATGCTAATAGTAGACGAAGACGATCAACAAGTTCATTTGGATCATCCCAATACACATAATCAATTGCTTGATTATTTTTCTTACTAATTTTATAGAAGGGTAATGCTTTCCCCAATCTTTTTCTCAGCTTCTTTTTTTCTTGTGGTTATGAAATAGAATTTGCGATGTAATTTTGATATTTCAAACCTTTATCCAACATCAAGCTTCTGTCAGGATCATAACGTTTGTATAATGTGTTGGTTAAATTGATGATTTTGACATAATTTTTTTTTATCAATATCACTTATGAGTGATACATTTGATGTTTTGTTGAATAACAACTCAACCAATCCAGGTGTTTCTGAATATTGCTCATTGGCAACACCAACCATGTTATCCTTAAACTCAATGGATGAATCACCCATCATTAATCGATTATCTTTCAATTTACAAACACCGAATCTCGTATTCAATCCTTCATTGTTGTCAAACAGCTCCTTC
This sequence comes from Microctonus brassicae, assembly GCA_918226075.1. NCBI lineage: Eukaryota > Metazoa > Arthropoda > Insecta > Hymenoptera > Braconidae > Microctonus > Microctonus brassicae. The sequence goes on along the minus strand of OW445486.1, from coordinate 3,082,389 downwards.
AGATATGATGTCGAATTATTTTCAGTTTGTTTCAAAGGTGAACTTTTGAATGTAATATCATCACTCTCAATTTGTTCGATTGTTTTATTCAATTCACTATTATTGGATGTGTGATCAATTATAACTCTATCATCATATTCATCATCATTTTCACTTGTAGCTGTTGCATATGTTTCATCTATCTCTTCTTTCGGATGTATATCTACTGGCTCATCTTTAATTTCACATTTCAACTGATTAGATGTGGTTACCAATTTTTCGATTAGTGTGACTACTGGTTTGGAGACTTCTATAATTGCTTGCTCTGTTTTATCTAGACACAGCTTAATCATTTTGAGCTTTTGTTGAAATATGTCACTTGCTCTCACTATTTGATTCAATATATCTTTTTCTTTATAATTCTTATTCGCCATGTTGATATATTTAAGTTCGAATCAGAACTGTGGCTAGAATCACCCATACAATTCAATTTATACTTATGAAACGATCAAATCCCTTTCTGTATCTCCCCGAATTAATATCACTATCTTTGTCAATTACCATAAATCTATATTTACCATTCCAACATGCCAAACGTAAATCTCGAAATTGCGCAGATGTTATGTCTGTGTTGATATGATCATCATAGAAATGCTTGAGATTCATTTCATCTTGTTGAAATAGCACCATCAAATTGGCATTATCTCGCACAAGATGTTTAGGAATACGTGTATACGTTCAACGAAGGTAAAATGAGTCAACCTCTCTATGTCGGCCTATACAGAAGAAAGCTCTTATGTTATCTTGCTTCTCGCATGCGAAATCATCAAAAATCATAATGGAATTTGGTTGGGCATCTTCAGGTTTTACAACTTCTTCATGCTCATTGAATGGGGAATATCCAACACCTTTCACTTGTTTCAATACATTCTCCAAATACTTGTACTTTGGTTGATTGAGTGATTTTGAATAGATATAGATATTTTCAAATCTCAAGCCATTCGGGTGCGTAATGAGTGCTAAAAGTGCATTAGTCTTGCCACAATTTGATGGAGCACAAAAAATTGCACGTATACTATTCGGTAATAATTTCCCATGACGTTTCTTCAAATTTTGTTTCGGTATTCGATTATCGAAGTTCATAATAGGTAATGTTGTTGTCTGCTTGTCAAATTCAACTTTGACCGGTTGTTTCTTACGTGTCATCATGACTATGACTAACTAATATTCATAAAAACATGTCTTCTCATATATATGTTTTGATACAATGATTTTCAAAATCATTTGTCCATTAACTGTCATTGGGGATATATGTCATCGCGGAGACGCAATATTCACGGTAAAGGTCTCGGAAACAGTATTATCAATAAGCTTCCTTTTGAAGTTCATATTCCTGGCTGTCAATATTGTGGTCCTGGAAACAAATTATCAAAGAGATTGATTCGCGGTGATCCTGGCATCAATCCTCTCGATGCTGCATGTAAGGACCACGATATTGCATATTCAAAGTATCGTGATGATATTATTGAGAGAAACAAAACTGATAGTGTGCTAGCTGAAAGATCTTTGGGACGTGTTCTCAATAAAAACGCGAGTATCGGTGAGAAGGTGGCGGCTTTGGGTGTAACTAATATCATGAAGTTGAAGTCAAAACTCGGTGCGGGTGTGGGAAGGAAGAAGAGACAAGCGAGGAAGAAAAAGTTGACGTTATTCAAGCAAATTGTTAGAGAAGCGAGAAATTTAATGCGAAATTCTAATGGCGATGTTCTCAAGTCAGCGTTGAATGGTGCACGTGCTGCTGTGAAAAAAGCCGGTGGAAAAAGTAAAGTGGGCTCACCGTCACGCATTTGACCTGTACTATTGAAAATAGGAGGGGTTTTACCATTACTTCTACCCGTATTTGCTGGGTTGAGCGCTATTGGAAGTTTGGCTGGTGAAGCTGCTGGTATAGCTAAAGCTGTCGATGATGCGCGTGCAGCAAAACAACAACTGGAGGAAAATAAACATCACAATATGAAAATGGAGGATGTGGCGTTAGGAAACGGATTGTATTTGAAACCGTATAAGACTGGAATAGGTCTGTTTGATAAAGTCTTATGAGCGATTCTAAAACCGATCTTATTAGTCGTATCAAAAAAGGCTGAACTGCGCGAGACACGAAAAATTATTTGTTTAGTTGAATAAATAATTTGACCGTAAATTTTAATATTATTTCACCTTTATTCGCACGTTTATGTTTTTTATGTTGGTCCGTGTGAACTTTCATTATTGGATTGAATAATAAATTTAAACAGAAAATATTACAATACTGACAAACTCAAGAACGATGATAAAATTATTAACAATTAAAGATAATAGAACTTAATCTCTATAAAAAATAATACCTTATGACTTGGTTACAATACTGTTTCAAAGTAATGTGCTATTTTGCACGTGTTCACACAAAATCTTATATGTAGAAAATATAATAGAAAAATTAATTGTTGAGTTGACGAAAAGAATATTGTTATTAATATTGAACCATAATTTTGTCCCTTTGGTCAATTCAATGCAATTGAATGATGATGAGTGAAGTCTTACCATATGTACCTTGATTGCAAAGTTTTGAAAAATTATTGAATATAAAATTAAATATGGTTTTGTCACGAGGCGTATAATGTTCTTATGCACGACGAGCTTGATTGTATGAATAACTCTCAATTTTCTTAGAAATTTGAATTGTGAGATGAGCAAGGCTAATTACAATTAACTCACAACACTGAGCGAATAATGCACCTCAACACTAATAATTGAACAAAACAAAAACCTGATTGCAATAATGTGTATTGTTAAAGAAAAGTTAAATCTAAAAAATTAATGAATTGTAACGTGCGCACGAGATCACGGTGGATTCCAATAATGGCGACGATAGCCTTCACCTTTGGCTCATTGCCATGCGGTCATTAGTGCGCATGCTCAATTAGCGAAAAAGCAGGTCAGCAATCCCAGTTGCAGTGGTAGCAAGGACCACGACTGGACAGTGCTGACATCCCTTGAGTGAATATGATACTGCTCAGAGCAGTGGTGATTTACGCAATAGGGTCTCTATTTGAAACAAGCAGCAAAAAATTTGTGAACCTACCACATCAAGCGCTAACTGATGCTGATCTTATCAAATATGCGAAACTTATGCATAATTCACATTTTCGTGGGGTTTTCATGCGAAATAATTTGCCGGCAACTGCTCCACGAAAATATGAATCTGCCGTTATCAATCTTGATGATGATTATGGCTCTGTCACACATTGGGTAGCATATAAAAAGAAAAACAATGACGTAACGTATTTTGATAGTTTCGGCAATTTTTGACCTCCACAAGATTTAATGGAGTATCTCGATGTTGGTAGGGTAAAATAGAATTATGAGGAATATCAAGATTATAATACATTGATATGTGGACATCTATGTTTGGAATTTTTAACCGAACAACTATTAAATAAATGTGTAATGATAATTAAACATCAGTTATGAATGATTCATTGACATTGACAGTATCTGGACGATCCTCCATACTCGAGGCTCAATATTTTCCACCATTTGAACTGTCACCGGAAAAAAATTATGTATTAGGGCTCATTGAATTGCTCACATCTAACTCAATTCCCAATATCGATGTGACTAACAACCAATTTCGCTTGATTGGTGAGAAAAATTCAGACGATATTGAGAGTGATCATCTGATTGGATATCGCACAATCTCTATACCTACATACAGCTATGAAATTGAAGATATTGAAAGTTATCTTCAAAAAGTCTTACCGGATGTGTCTCCAACCCTCAAATCCAATAACGATGAATTATGCTGTGCCCAGCATAACCTACAAATCAGATTTACGTGTGACAATTTTGAAAGTTAATTCAGTCCGAATTGAGTAATATTACAACAGGTGCTCATATCAATGAACATCGTGTGCACACGATTCATGAATTTTTCCCCAGTGTCCCACCAAGATATAAGATTGTTGAAGTTCCAACACACGTCATTTACATGCCAGACATTGCATATCTGTGGAAGACTAACTGAAAATGATTTGACTGCAGTCGAGACTACAACACTTGTCAATCTAGCTGCTTGTCATCTATTCGAAGAAATACGCTATGAATTGAATGCTGTTGAAATTGATCGCTGTATAAATGTTGGTATAACCACGCTTATGAAGGAATACACTTCATTATGCTCAGAGCAAAATTATCTTTTGGGAAATGCTGGATGGTTGTCTGCAGATGTGGGTAATATAATCAATGCTGCTGGTTACTTTGATATCAATATTACACTCAATTTATTGTTGGGATTCGCTGAAGATTATGGTAAAGTCATTGTAAATGCCAAGCACGAATTAATTCTCACAAGAACAGGTACAGATGTGAATGCTCACTAGGGTGTTTCATATTTAGGCGATATTTCTTGTTTTTCCGAGCACATTGAAAATCTGATTATTCATGGAAAAAAAAAAAAAAAAATATTCCCGTTTGAGAAAAAAACTCTAAGTTAGTTAGAGGCTTCGCTGTATCAAAAATTCGATTTCCCGTATGATTAACACGAGAAGATTGTTTTTTCGACTTCAACTCGATTTTTTCATGACAAAAAATTTTTTTTTTTAAAAATGAATTCATAACTTTTATAGAGCATTAAATTTGCTACAAAAAAGTTATCTACCGCAAACGCTCTCCAACTTGCAGTTTTCGAGTTATAGAGCTGAAAAGCTGAAAATTGAGCATAATTGACAACAAATTTTCTTTAAACCGGAATTTATTGATCTGAAATTGATTATTATCTTACAATAAACTCTATAAAGCTCCTACATTATTAATTAAGCATTATAGCTTTTGTAGTAAGATAATAATTAATGTTAAAACAATAAATCCCAGTTTAAAAAAAAATTTGTTGTCAATTATAATCAACTTTTACCTTTTCCAGCTCTACAACTCGAAAACTGTTGATCAGAGAGCGTTTGCGGTGAACAACTTTCTTGTAGCAAATTAAATGTCCTACAAAAACTATAAATTCATTTTTTCAAGAAAAAATTTTTTGTCATGAAAAAATCGAGTTGAAGTCGAAAAAACAATCTTCTCGTGTTAATCATACGGGAAATCGAATTTTTGATACAGCGAAGCCTCTAATTAACTTAGAATTTTTTTTCAAACGGGAATATTTTTTTTTTCCATAAATAATCAGATTTTCAATGTGCTCGGAAAAAAAAAATATCGCCTAAATATGAAACACCCTAACGCTCAAGTTCAAACTGAAGATGAAGATATTAAACTTACTCTGGAAAAAATTGAATGGTTGATACCATACATTAAAGTCTCAGATACACAAAAAGGTCAACTATTGAATTATATTGCAAAAGATCCAGCCATTCCTATGAGCTTTCGTACTTGGGAATTGTACGAGTACCCATTGCTTCCATTATCAACGAAAAATGTTTGGGCTGTCAAGACTACAACGCAACTGGAGAAACCACGTTACATCATACTAGGATTTCAAACCGGAGTCAAGAAGTGTTTCTCAATTCACAATCATATCCATATGGAAATCTCAATATTGATTTTGATCGTAATCAATACGCTATATTGTATGACATGTACACAAATTTTCAACCATCGTACTATGGAAAACGCGCTGATCTCATGTTAACTGAAGATGAATTTGCAACTGTCGCACCACTCATTGTTATCGACTGCTCGAAGCAAAAGAAAATATAAAATCTGGACCAGTAGATGTGAAAATCGAGTTTGAATATGTAATGTATGTGTAGAATTATTGAACTACTACATGTTAGATTATAATTACAAACGTTACACTTCAATAAAAGAACTGTGACGAAATTCGTCCGAGCGATGCCAATTATGCGTGCGAGAAGAGGGGATAGGTGCATTTGCACCTATCTCTACAATAATTCCTGGGACGAAGCGAACGACACTGTCGATCGTGGCTGCATTGTGTGAGGACGTGCGTACGAAGTGCGTGTAACCGGTGTGCGCTGGAATGCGTGGCAAGACGACAGAAGAGTCGTGAAGCTGGACGTAGCGGCATTGATATGACTGAGTAGGCGTCCAACGCAAAGCTGAAGATCGTCATTCAAAGAAGAGGATAAAGTTGAAGAAGCAGCTGAAATGACTGTCGATCGGAGTTGCAACGTGTGAGGACGTGCCAAGCCAGTGCAATAGGCCGTAGCGCGTAGTAAGTGAGACGATGAGAGCGTCGTAGCAACCGAACGTGGCGGTAATTCGATGGAGGGCGTCTAACATGAAGCTGAAGATCGTCTGTCAAAGATGTTGCTGAGTTGGAAGGAAGTTGCTGAGGTTGTGGAGATGCTGAAGCTGCTGAAGTTGTGGAAGAAGCTGAAGTGGCTGAAGTGGTGAAAAGAGGGTGCGCATAGAAGGTGTACAGTATGGAAAAAATGCGTGTGAGAGCCCCTGTAGATCCCCCGTCTCGTATATAAAGTAAATAGAGTTGAGCGCTTGAATGCATTGTCCCCATGTATTCCCCCGCTCCGCTCTATACTTATTATATTGTCACTGCGAATTTATTGTATACTAGGTCGAAGAATCCACGTGTATAAGAATGGATAATTTTGATTAAATAGAGTCGCGCAATTATTATTTTTGTTGAGGATGAAGAGCGTATGATATATTGGAATGTGGACGCTTATTGTTATTTTCATTACCATTATTTTCATATTATTTTTCTTTCATTATTATTAAATAAAGAAACATTTTGGTTTATAATATAAATAAATTCTCCCGGTTTATTTATTAAATTACTATTTGAACGGGAGTGGCATCCCTTGTGCGCTGTAGTTGCTGCTGTTGTCGAAAATATAAATTAACAATTCTTTTTAAATATTGTGCGTGGCGCCTAGAAAACGCTACGTCACAGAACATAATATCCAATGTTGCATTTTAATTACAATTTCTACACTTATGATTATTCCGTTTAAATCATGTAGAGTCATGTTTTTTTCTCTTACGCAAATGTGGAAATTTTTCTTCTTCGTGAAAGTGGAATATATGTACCTATAACAATAAAAAAACGAAGAAGCGTAAATAATAATTTTGATATGAAATAAATTAACAAAACTAATAATTCAACATACATACCACTACATGTCGTAGAAAGTATAAATTGCACCCTTCTCATCCCAGATAGAATGACCCCAATCTGCACTAGGGTGGTTCTCACCCCAACAACCATCATGCATTTACCTGATGCCAACGAAATCAAAAATCAAATCATTACTATTGAATTCATGCCCCAGCTGGACCATGAGAAGAGTGGCCTCCTCCCTCTGAGCCTTCCTTACTTCACGTTTAGCGCATCGCCGTTTGATATCCATATATTTGCCCTCTATGAGACTCGGCTTGGGATGCTAGAAATAACAATTTTGAATCAAAAAATTTGAATGAGAAAAATTTTGAATTAAAAAACGTAATCTGCCACATACGTTCCACTCCAGATCTATGATGGTATCGACTACACGTATTATCGCATTTCGCAATTCCACCAAAAGCTGAATCTGACTGACACTGAGCGCATGAACCCAAGCCAGTATATCAATGGACTGATTAAAATTTCTCAGCAGTGTTATCAAATGAATGAGGTAGACGAATCAAAATTCCCAGTGAAATAGCTAAAAAATGTTAAAAAAATTTTAATTATAATAATATTGATACATACACTGCCACCTGGTTTATTTTGCTGACTAAAAATTTCCTTTTAGTTAAATGAAATAATTTTGTTTCCACGTTTTTATCCAGTACGCACGCCTATTACGGGTAGTACGGTACGCCTGGAGGCCGGACGCTATACTTTTATAATAAAAGCATAGACTTTATGGATAATGAATAAGTTTATACGTGTTGAACGTAATATATATATATATTTTATGATTACGCGAGTCATAGACTCGAGCACTTGCTGGGCGCCACTGCAATTTTATATGGCTATGCAGTACCGTTGGTCCACCTCGGCTTGAAGACCTTCTCAAGGTCGAGGATCCACCTTAGAGATCCCGTATCCCGATATAATTAAGACTTTTCTCCCCTTTTTTTACTTGGTGGAGAAAAACAAGTGTTTCTGGTCAAAATAGAATGAACGTTATAATATTTCTTTCTATTAACAGTCTTTCACAATGTATAAATTCACCTCAACTGACAATACTAATTATAGAGGAGGACTTACGATCTTAACAACCTTTAATCCTGATAAGCAAAACTTCACAAGGGAATCCAAGTAGGCTGAGAACTCAATCTCCTGCACTGCATTAGTTGACCTCCTGGACTACGATGAAAAGCCTTCCAATACGTGACCCTCTATATCGTAATGACTGTGAAATCCACGGTGGAATGGTGAAGAAGCGCCGAATAAATTTGAACACTTTATTCCTTTTTTTTTTTTTCCAATTTTAAATTAAAAAAGAAATTTTTATTGGTAAATATATTCTATTACAAAGTGTTGTATAACGACTGGACTACGTCTCTCAATAATCTACACAAATTTCAACAAGACTATTTTCGAATATTCGTGTTATGTCGGGAAGAATTGTATTGGTCACTGGTCGAGCGTTAAGTGTCTTTTTCATTCCTAATTAACTGCCTCGTTCGTTCATCTATCCCCTCTTGGACGTATTGTACCATTCAAATTTTAGTGGTTAACACTCTACGCTGAGGGCGCTAGATTCTAAAAAAAAATATCATACTCGCGCTCAGGCGGGATTAATAATTTATTCAAATCATTTTATACCCACCAGGCATAAGTATAACACGAGGCTATGCTCGTTTATTTTTATATTACTTCTCAATGTTACAACACTTGTATGTACTTCTTTAAGCATCGAATACGAGATACCCGACGTTACACGTTTAAGGTACCGAAAAAAGATATTACACAGTGAGGGTTAATAGTAATAAGTGGTTACAATAATAAAACTCTGTACTTACATAACGCATCCCCCTTTCACTGATGTTATCACGCCTCACTTTGCCCATTCTTTTCGTTATTTTTATATGAAACTTTAATCAATGTTTTCAGCACTTCACTAAACACGCGTTGCTCTCTAACTGAATTCTAGATCACACTTGGGTTCTATTGAGACAAAATTTCATCTTAACTTTACCTGTGATGTCATATCACACTCTCACTATTCTCAACCCAGATGTTTACGTTTCAACAATTCTTCTCAACAACACATATATTCTGACGTTCGAAAATACATTCAAATGACATCTGGTTCAAATCTTGTATGCGTGACATTGAGTATGGGGTTGGGATATCGGACCGCTTACATATAAAAGGATGAGGCCCACCTACCGGTAAAAAAAAATGATCTGTGGCACTCCGGGAGTGCCGGCAGAAGTGAAAACTTGAACATTAACGTTGTACATTTTTTAATATTTTGGAATGGTTAGGGAATAATTTCGGACGAATTGCTTTATTTATCAGTATAGAAGTACTATCATTTATGTGTTCCATATTTTAAACACTTTATATATGAGAATTTTACAACTATACAGACGGTCGAGCCATCAGCTGATCAGCATTCAACAGTAACCATCACATTCAGCATGGTGAGCGATAAATTTCTAGTGCGCAGGCGCCACGCACTAGATGCTCCCACCACATCACTGCCGTGCATGCACGTAGCAGCCTGTAGTACAAACACACACGCACACTCACACAAGCGCCCCGTGCCGCTTAAACGAAACAGCCAGGAGGCATACATTTTCGGCGCGCTGCAGAAAGAGAGGGGGTTCCTCTCCTACGCCGGCAGTCTACCCTCCCTACATCTTCCGAATTTTCGATCAGCATCACGTGACCCTGACGCGAGTTCAACATTTTCTACCCATCTAAAAAAAAGTGCACAACGCCGCTAAAGAAGTTTTCACTTCAAAAACGGCCTACTATAGTGTGACCTACAAATAGGTGAGCTAGGTAATGACTATGGCCACTACCGCTAGTAAGGTAGGTAATGACATAGTTTGGAACAAAACCTGTGATGGTAAAGCAGATTGGTCCAGAATCTGCCTTATTTTACTACTGGTGTGATTACAAACATCAAGCATATCGATTTGAAATCATTATCAAACGATGCAAAAGACACTTTCATATCAAAAGTGAAACAAACAATGTATGGAATTAATAATATAAGAGTGATTAGTGTGCTGTCATGCAAATTAGGAAATAAGAAAAATGGTAGTATGGTTGAAGAAGTTAAATATTCCAACACACAAAACGTGCTTATTGGCAAAGGGCAGAGCTATGGTCGGGACAGCTGAATCGATCGCAGCGATAGCTGTGGTCAAATTCGTCGTCAAAACCTGCTTGGTCAAATGTAAATGATTGAATAATAAAATAAAAAATGGTTCATAATAGTTGCTATGTAATTGAATGCAAGAATACTGGCAGAAATAGCAACTGCAAATTTTATACATTTCCAATTGCTAGTTGGAAATTAGAAGCAAGGAAAAAATAGATAAATGCAATTAAAAGAAAAAGTTAATAGTGTATAACTCATCTCAATAAAATGCCTACTCCGATTCATGTGCATGAATGAAAATTATTTTGTCATAATGCAATCACAAATAATTTGTGAGTATAATTTAGGAAATATCGATTCTCAATGAATAAAAATTTTTCTTAGTGTTGATAAATAAACATATGGATTACCGTGGACTCCAAAACGAGCAGATACTATTTGCTATATCCCAACACTATTCCCTTCAATTTATAGAAATCCTGAATTTAATGAACAAACTTCTTCAAGCATGTATTATGTTTAAAGTAATAAAAATCTCTCTGAATTGTGAAAATATATGACTATGACGTGTTGAATTCACTTAATTAAATCTGTTACAGGCATACACGTGTTTTAAATCTGAGATATGCAAAAAAAAAAACAGTAGTCTCAGAAATGGTTGCAGATACTGAAAGCAGTCAAATAACCATAGATTATACAATGGATTTAGCAAATGTTCCAATTGAAAAAATCGATAAAGATTGTCAAGTCAATTTCCTTTCAAACTCCACTGAACCAGGAAAAACATTTACTTGTAATAGATACATATATTTAAATGTTGACATGTATGATGCCGAGATTCAAACCGAAATTACAGATGTGAGAATAAAGACTATTATCAACGAAAAAAAATACAAAGACTAAGAATGCAACACTCAGACAAAAAATTTTGTAGAACAATCGATTGGAACATCAGAAAAATTTTTTTTAGGTTTCCAATCAATTTCAAGTGATAAACAATTAACGAATTTAGCTGGTGATACTTTTGGAAATTTCCGGTTTTTGTTGAAAAGGACAGATGTCTCACATAAATGAATCCTTTCAAAAGAGGATATATTATCGATTTTCTTGATGAAAATAAAAACCGGACTGACATTTTCCGCTTAAAGTGTTCTATTTAGCGTTGACAGAAGAACGATTTCCAGGATTTCTCACAGTAGTTTAGAAACATTAGCTGCGGTTACAGCTAATTTAGTTTTTTTGCCAAGAATAGATGTTGTTCAAGCAACGATGCCAAAATTTTTCCATCCAAAATACATAAATACTCGAGTAATTATTGATTGCACGGAATTCAAAATAGAAGTCCCATCGGCGGTTGATGATTGGATCTATTGTTATTCCCACTACAAAAAAACTTTCACTGCCAAAGTCCACATTGGAATTTTTCCTGGAGGTTTCATATGTCTCAAATCAAAGGTGGCTGGTGAAAGAAGAACTTATTCACAAATAACCATCGAATGTAGACTAATAGATAAATTGGAAGAAGGGGCTGTAGTTTCAGTAGATAATGATTTTCCAGGAATCAAAGCGACCATAAGTAAAAGTGGGAAAAAAATGATGTTAGTAAAGCCGCCATTTTTGGAAAAAAAAAATGAATTTCCTGCTGAAGAAACAGAAGAAACGTATAACGTAGCCAGGGTGAAAATCCATGTTGAGAGAATAATGCAGCGGTTACGGGTTCATTCGATTTTGTTAACAACATTTTTTGCTGTTATTAATATAGAATGACTTATTTTAATAATCATTGACAATTTATGAAAACAGAAAGAATAAAATAATAAATATTACAACAAAGTACGAAAATACTGATCGTTCCTTCTCGGACTTCTTCTTTTCCTTAAATAGTTTTTTCAATAATTAAATGTATTATTAAGCACATATACACCAATGAAATTTCGCTTCTCATGAAATTCCACGGACTTATTGATAATATTTTCTTTGGTAAATTTCAAGTACGCAGCATGCAAATAATGATTGAAAAAAAATCTTCAGCACTTGAAATAACATCTTTGATAAACTCTGCATCTCGTTGAATTGACTTTTTAAAAAAAAAAAAAAAAAAAAAAAAAAAAAGACGCCAAGTTCTTATATGACAAAAAAATTTAACTGCAAAAATTACTTTGGAAAAAGTTACTTTGAAAAAATTACTTTACAAAAAAATTTGATATCAGTCATTATTGCCAAGTGCACAATATAACGTTATGATCTAGTTATATTGTCAAAAATCCCACTTTCAATACGAACGTACTTGGCGCGTCCGATCAGTTGATAGATTTTATATTAGTTAAAATTTTATGAATGATTAATACATCAGTTATGCTTATTTCGGACATGCCAAGTACGTTCGTATTAAGAGTGGGATTTTTTGACAATATAACTAGATTAAAACGTTATATTGTGCACTGGACAATAATGGTTAATGTCAAATTTTTTTGCAAAGTATTTTTTTCAAAGTAATTTTTGCAATTAAATTTTTTGTCATATAAGAACTTGGCGCCTTTTTTTTTGAAAAGTTTTTTCGATTTTGATATCACTCTTTTTTTTACTACAAAAACAATAATTAAAATTGAAATTTTCTGAAATTATCGATATTTCCTGATTTACACTTAATGAACAATATGGAAAATGAATATGAATCATCTACATAAAAATCTGTCGTAATGTGAATTTTGTCTAAAAAATTTTTTACACGCAAACACAAATTCATCTGGATCAATAGAATATAAATCAGTCTATCAATAAGCTTTTTTGTATGAAATGATGACCCTCACATATAATTTCCAAAATTGATTCAAAGTTCTAACATTCAATTGTGCGATATTCAGGGAATTTTTTTGAATGATATTTCATGTATTTTTTTTTATTATAGAAATAAAAAAGTCCGTATTTTAAATGAATTAGATTTTGTCATGTCAGTTGAAAAAACTGAATATCCGTTATTGTTATTATTACATTATTATTACTATAACTGTGCTTCGTCGGCAACTCATCATCTTCAAAAATTTTCAAGTTAGTAATGAAATTGGCCGCTAGAATTAAAGAGAAATAATGATAATCATATTATGTTTCTTGATATTAATTCTGACTAGTGTTAAAATAACCACCAGAGCAGAGAAAGAATAAAATCCATCATGCGAGAAAAGGGCAGACTTATGGATATAGTGTGTGTTAGAAGGAGATCACTGTGACCTTGCAATAATGAAAGGCGAAATGATAGGGAGTATTGGAAGTGAGAGAAGGATACTACAGTACGCGGAGCGAGAAAGACAAGTTTACGTGTCATACACGCATTGAATGAGGATGCCCAACAGATGACGACGACCAAGACTGAATTTGTTTCATCATGAAAATCATGAGTTTTCAACTATAACTCAATATATCTTCTGTAATACGGAACGTAGGAAAAAAACAAATGATCTGTGGCACTCCGGGAGTGCCGGCAGAAGTGAAAACTTGAACATTAACGTTGTACATTTTTTAATATTTTGGAATGGTTAGGGAATAATTTCGGACGAATTGCTTTATTTATCAGTATAGAAGTACTATCATTTATGTGTTCCATATTTTAAACACTTTATATATGAGAATCTTACAACTATACAGACGGTCGAGCCATCAGCTGATCAGCATTCAACAGTAACCATCACATTCAGCATGGTGAGCGATAAATTTCTAGTGCGCAGGCGCCACGCACTAGATGCTCCCACCACATCACTGCCGTGCATGCACGTAGCAGCCTGTAGTACAAACACACATGCACACTCACACAAGCGCCCCGTGCCGCTTAAACGAAACAGCCAGGAGGCATACATTTTCGGCGCGCTGCAGAAAGAGAGGGGGTTCCTCTCCTACGCCGGCAGTCTACCCTCCCTACATCTTACGAATTTTCGATCAGCATCACGTGACCCTGACGCGAGTTCAACATTTTCTACCCATCTAAAAAAAGTGCACAACGCCGCTAAAGAAGTTTTCACTTCAAAAATAAAATCAGTTTTATCATATAATTTGGACACGAGCTCTCAGCTGCGCCCATTATTTTTCCACTAAATTTTGTGCATATATGAGATCTCATCATAATGGTCTCCTACAACTTGAACTTTCGCGTAAAGATACACGGTACGTAGTGTCTCGCTTCGCAGTGAACTTGGCGCGAGACACTACCGTGTCTCTTGATACGGTACAACAGCCATCATTTACTGGAGAATATATAAAAAGATCACATGATCTAAACTAGCACAAAGCCATGGTTGTTTTTTACTAATGATTACACCTATTTTTTTTACTTCGCAATCGTTCAATTTTTCATACTCTATTTGAACATTATTCTCTTCACTTAAACTATACTTTGTTGATTCACTTTTAACATTTGAAGGATATAAAATATCATTGACTAATTTATCAATGGATTTTCGGGTCCATATTTTGATACTATGTATATTATTACTTGCTGATATTCTAAAGCGTCTTGCGGCATACCACTGTCGACACTGAAATTGATTCAAAGTCAGAGAACATAATTTCAGAATATCTTCATAATTCATGATAGTATTGTTATAATAAAAGCTCTTCACATTTTCGTCTAGCTCATAATCATTACTTTATATTGTGAACTCTTAATTGAAAATCATTAAATTTTTTAGGCGTTCTTCGCATTCTTGTTGTTTTAGATTTAAATCAGCAGTGGTTGCTAGTGATGCTATCATCTTTTTTACAACATAGGAATCATCAGATAGCTGACCTGTTACTAACACTGATTTCAATGCGGATACTTCGACTAGTTCTTCAAGATCAACTGAAGTCTGTTTACGTTCAGTATTTTTTATTATTTTTTTGCTAGGAAACATTTCATGAAAGTTTCGACCTTTGGCGTACTTTTCCTTTACAAACTGACGGGCACTGGGTTTTCCCCACCGCTGTTCATGACTATAGTTTTAGTGATGCTTTCTTCATGGTTCATGAAATGAATCGAAGCTGCAATGTGCTTGCATTTTTGCTCTTATTGTAAACACAAGTACAGCTGACGTCTTCAACAAATCGTTCTTCATTAATCTGCAAATTGTATTTTTTGTCAATTTCAATATACTATTCGTACAACAATATATCAACATTTTTTTAATTTTTTTAATTTACATGCAAATTTGTATCACAAGGAGATGAAGTAATAGATGTTTGCCACATCGTCGGAACTCTTCAACATCTCTGACATGATCAGCCGGGACTAATAATTTTCCTCTATTCATTGTTCGAGGCTGAAATAATATATTATGAAATATTGCCTTAAATCCCGTTTGAATGATCACATTCATCGTTACCTAAAAATTGTTAAAAATGTCAATTATGATGTGGAACAATTTTCAACATACAATAAGGTCATTAAAAAAAATATTCATCAATTATAAAATAAATTTTTACTCCACAAAATTTTTTTATTATGCTATTTTATTTTTTATTTTTTAATATTTTCATATTTTTTTGAATTTTATATTATGACAGTTGTAATGTAATTTGAACTGTCATATGCATTTATTACATCGGATAACCTTACTCCCCCATAATAAATATTGCTAGTTAGTAGAGTCATGTGGGGCAAGTGTGCGCATTTTTTCTTTAAATTGTTATAAAATAGAAAATTTTGAGTGAAATTGAATAAATCAAAGTAATTTCATTGAAGGGTTTATTGATTTAACAGTTACAAAAAACCAAATTATATTTACTCACTTATAATTCTAGAAAAAAATTGAAATAAAACTTTGTCAGAATGCGTACACTTACCCCAACATAGGGGTATATGTGCGCAGTAGTCCGGGTAAGTGTGCGCAGTTGTAGTAACTGAGACATTTGTTCATTTAAATTTAGTTTAATTATATTTAACTATAAAAATAAAATCATTTATTCATATATATTCTTTTTTTAGTATTTAAATATTGAATATATGCTCTTTCATATTTATTATTTATCCAAATTTATATCACTATTATTGTTTAAAGAGATTAACATTTTCTAAGTCTCATAATTTCGAGGCATTTTATTTTTGTATATAAAGTAATTTTTCAACTCTGAAAAAAAAAAATATATTTCAGTCAATATTCGAAAAAATGTAGTCGGGGTAAAAGTACGCATTAAAATATGTGCAATCTTACCCCACAAACTCATGCGCACACTTAACCCTAATCACACGCATGGAATTGAATTGAAATTGTAGGTTCATGCGTCATTTTATAAAGGTTTATAATTCAGATCATTAAACTAAATACAGTGATGGACATATCTATATACAATAAGTAATAATTACCGCAACACAAATATAAAAGTTTTTAAATGAAAAATTAGAAAATATCGCCAGATTTTTAACCAAAAATTTCATTTACGAATATAAACAAAACAATGTATCTACGCCGGACAAGGCTCGAATTTTTTGTCCAACGTTGAAGTGAGTACTGACAGCAGTTGGTTTCCCTTCTCTAATCTAAACGGTTTCAGAAATAATAAGTCTGCGCACACTTACGTGCTGCGCATACTTGCCCCACATGACTCTTACACTTTTTTATACTTACTTTCTATGTTTTGAATTCCGTTATTCACGAACAATATATTGTACTACAGTTTTACAGTGCTTATCAAGTTTATGTATATTTATTTATGTGGAAAAATTAGTTTTTCTAACAATTTTATATCTCTCCCGCGGCTTTGAAGCATGATGTTATGCAGCCGCCAGATGTTGTTTTGGTCGTGCCCGCTGCCAATACTAAGATCAACTAATATTCATGATTGGTATACCCGAGTCGGAATTAATTTACTACTTCGATGCTTATAGAAGCTCTTTGAACCTCATATGATATTCCTAACTCCTACGAGCTCCTTCTTCGTGCCCGCAAGTAGAATAAATGAAAATTTCTGACACCTTACAGAAGTAAAAGAGGATCTAAATTACATTTTTACAGTAGGCACACAATGTAATTTAGATCCTCCGTTACTCCTGTAAGATGGCAGAAATTTCCATTTCTTCCACTTTCAGGCGCAAAGAAGGAGCTCGTAAGAGTTAGGAGTATCATATGAGGTTCAAAGAGCTTCTATGAGCATCGAAGTAGGAAATAAATTTCGACTCGGGTAAAGATAACATTATAGATAATTTAATAGTGAAAGTTGACGGATTTGAAGAACGTGATTCTGGTTGGTCGATGAATGAAATAATTAACTTGGTTGTTAATTTTAATGAATATATGGCATTGAGTGGTGGTATATGAACATTTGTGGAATTGTCTAGACATATTCAATTGAAGAAAGCGGTAGTAAACATTAAAAATAATGATAAATATTGTTTTTTGTGGAGCATTTTAGCAGCCCGGAATCAAGCAAATACAAATGTAACTGAAACATATTCATATCCTCATTATAATGAAGCAAATCTCAAATATGAGGGACTTATATTTCCAATGACATTACCCGAGTCGAAATTTATTTCCTACTTCGATGCTTATAGAAGCTCTTCAAACCTCATATGATACTTCTAACTCCTACGAGCTCTTTCTTTGCACCTGCAAGTGGACGAAATGGAAATTTCTGTCACCTTACCGGAGTAAAAGAGGATCTAAATTACATTGTGTGCCTACTGTAAAAATGTAATTTAGATACTCTTTTACTCCTGTAAGGTGGCAGAAATTTCCATTTCGTCCACTTGCAGGTGCAAAGAAAGAGCTCGTAGGAGTTAGAAGTATCATATGAGGTTTGAAGAGCTTCTATAAGCATCGAAGTAGGAAATAAATTCCGCACGGGTAAACAAATAATCCCGAAATTCGAGGTGATGAATAATAAATCATTTAATGTATATGGTCGTGAGGATGAAAATCAAGAAAAAAAGGGATATATTTTCATATTATAAAAGTAAAAATTTAAATAGTCAAGAATCAACGATTCACCTACTGATGATTGATAGTAATACCTAAAGTAATTGTGGGGATATATATAAATCCAAAAAAATTTATCATTTTGCATGGATACGCAACCTTTCACGACTAGTGTCAACGCAAATGGGTAAAAGAAGATACACCGTCATTTGGGATAGATGTTTACGTCATTTCAAATCAGTTGATGCTCATGATGATCATAAAATGGACCATCAAAATATTAACAAAACACTTCGCGTCATTTTACCAAAAGAACATGAAAAAATTTTATCATTCAGTAATTATGAATATAAAGAATCTGTACCATTCGCTGTTCATGCTGATCTTGAATGTATTTTGGAATCAAATGTTCATGGATCTCAAAAACATATTCCACATAGCATTGCATATTATGTTCACTGTTCATACGTGATGAATAATTATCGAAATTTGAATTAAAATGAGATATTAATTGTATTGAATGGTTTACCAATGAATTATATGAATTAGCAATAAAAGTGAATCAGATATTTTTCGAGAATTGAAAACCTATGAAAGCCTTAACAATTCAACAAAAGCATGATTATAATAATGCAAGATTGTGTCTTATATATGAAAAGCCATTCAATGAAGTTGATAAAAAACATTCAGATCTTTGCCTCAAGACGAATGTATTACTTTTAGCGGATATTTGCGAAAATTTCAGACATAGTTGCTACTCAACATACAATTTCGATGCATTCCATTATCACACAGCACCAGATTTAGCTTGTGGTGCAATGCTCAAATACACTAATATAAAATGAGAACTCTTCAGAGATTCTAAAATGTTACTTCTCATTGAAAAAGAATTAAGAGGTGGTGTAGCACAATGTTCAAATCGATATGCCAAAGCGAATGAAAAGTACATGGGTGATGAATTCAACCCAAACGAAGAAAAATCATACCTCATGTATTTTGAAACCAACAATATTCATGGTGCAGCTATGAGTGATTATTCACCCTTCCGTGGATTTCAATGGATTGAAAATACATTCACTAATGAAAATGATATAATTAATATTTCTGATGATTCATCATTTGGGTATATATTTGAAGTTGACTTGATATATCCGGAAGAGCTTCATGGCATGCATTGTGATTTACCTTTATGTCCCCAACACTCCGTACCACCAACAGGGAAAAATTTGAAACTGATGAGGACCCTTCTACCCGAGGAAAAGTAAATAATTTATTATGAATATTCAAAACAATGTTCAAGTTCGGGTATGAAGATTCATAAGATACATAGAATTCTCAAGTTCGAACAATTACCTTGGTTGAAACCATATATAGATCCAAATACTGATTTGAGAAAAAAAGCGAAAAATGAATTTCAAAAAGGATTTTTCAAATTAATGATTAATTCAGTATATGGTAGAACTATGGAGAATGTTCGGAAGCACAAGAAAGTGAAATTGGTAACAAAGTGGGATGGAAAGTGTAGTGCACGAGCGCTTATTGCAAAACCAAATTTTCATAGCTGCATCATTTTTGATAAGGATATAGTTATCATTGAGTTGGATCGTGTTGAAATTAAATTTAATAAACCGATATTCTTTGGATATTCTATTTTAGATGTATCAAAGATATTTATTTATGATTTTCATTATGAGTATATTAAGAAAATGTTTCAATATCAACAATCTAAATCAGTGTATACACATACTGATACCCTCATCTATAATTCAATTACACCCGATGTGTATGTAATCATGAAACGTGTCATTCACAAGTTTGACACTAGTGATTATTTGCAAAATAATATTTATGATATGCCATTGATGGATAAGAAAAAATCAAGTTCAATGAAAGATGAGAATAATGGAAACATTATGACTGAATTTATAGGATTACGTGCTAAATTACATTCATTCAGCATCCATTGATTATGAACAATGTCTATTTGAACATCATAATTTATCTGTTAATCAATATTTGATTAGAAGTGAAAAACATGAAGATAATACAATAGCGCAATGGAAAGTAGCTTTAAGTTGGGAATATGATAAAAGAATAATTTCTCACCAAACAACAGATACTCGCCCATGGCGTTATCATGATCTAGTTAATCGAAATAATTGTGATGATATGATGTGAATAAATAACTATGTACATTAGGGTGTTTCGGAAAAAATCGAATCAGCTGGCTTAACGATAAAATCGCAGATTTTGGTCTAAAACCGACCGATACGAGTCCATTCGCGATTTAAAAAATATTTGAAGGGTGCACCGAGCTCCTAAATATGCCATATTTAGCTCTTTTTCAGATAATCGCTCAAAAACTTCACTTACAGGCATCGGATCAAATTGTGCTTTTGATATTTTATGACCAGATAAATATAGTACAAGTTGGACATCCCATACAAAGAATGATGATCGGTCTTTCATTGGGCTATGATAGCCGACCGATCTTCGAGCATCGGTTGAGGATCAGAATTTGTCATTGGACCAAGACTCGCTGGGCATCGGATGTTAACATCAGCCCAAGCCTGCCGACTGAGCATCGGCCGAGGATAGTAACCGAGCATCGGCCGAGGATAGTATATGAGCATTAGCCGAAGATAGTATATGAGCATTATCCTATCATAGCTGCCGAGAATCGGCTCCTCGTAGTAACCAAGTCTCGGCCAAGAGTAGTGGCTGACTGCTGACCAAGCATGGTAAAAATGAAATTGAAATAAAATAACAAGGAAAAATATAGTGAACCAATATTTATACAAGAAAGTATACATTTCAGAAAAACATTGAAAATATAAAAATAAAAGAGAGCAAGTTTATGAATCTTTTAAGATAATATTATAATAATATTGTAATAGTAATATAGTTATAATAATCATAGTAATATTAGTTTAAATCATAATAGTAGTAACAATAGTTATAATAATAATAGCAGTAGTAATAATGCAAAAACTTCATTAAACTTCATAGTTTACGCCCGTTTACGCTTTCTGCCATCTCTGTCTCCAAAATTTGCCAAAAATGATCCAACGCTCGATCTTAAATTTTTTGTTTGGTCTGAGTCACCGAATTTTTTTTGTATAACATCTGAAATATAGAATATATATTGTAAATCAATAAATACATCGCGTGACAAATGTCTAAAGAACATATAAAAAAAGTTTTTTTTGTCATTTAAATAAAAATCGTACAAAACGTCCAGATCAATAAAAAAATTTTTTTTTTTTGACAAATACCAAAAAGGCGTATTAAAAATTTTTTATTTCATTAGAAAATGTTGACAAAAAGTTCTAAGAGTAAAACTAGATCAAAATAATACTGAAATATTTGAAAATTAACTGTAGCGTGGAACTACACAATGGATTAATGCAAAATGAGATGGACACTAATAATTTATACGCCCTTTCGTCATTTATCACGCGTAATATTATGGAATTCAAAAAAACAATTAAATGAAACTAACCTGACAAACAAATATATGTTTTTGTTATACTGAAATTCAGTTTACCCTCACCACGAATCATACGACCAGCTCCAGAGTAGTGCTGTTGCACTACTGGGGCAATAACTTCAGACAACGTCTTTCGAATGCAAGCATTAGTATCTTTCTCACCATAGATCAATACTTCAAATAAGTTTTTTAAATTATTTCTTTTATCTTCATCATTCAACTTATCATCAAAGTCCTTGAAATTTTGAAGGTTATCAAAGGGAAATATCTCTTTATAAATTTCTTTTGCTTCACTCAATGTTTTATTAGGAGCCTTATTTGATGATGAATTCATAATGACTTGTGTTTGTATATTACTGCCTTGCTTTTGTATTTCATATAAAAGACTGAACTTCATTTTGTCAAGATTTTTAGACATCTCAAAAAATTTTGAATCAATATATTCTTTTGATAAGCCTGAAATTATAACAAATAATAGAATATCAGTAGGCATTGCAGATAGATGATGTGATAAATCTTTAATAATGGAGTATGCCCAAAGAATGTCAAAGTAAACAAAATTACAAAGTTTGTAGAACATTTTAAGAAAAATACGTAAAATTTATCAACTTGCCTAATTTAATTGTGCATTATAAATTTGAATAATAAACAATGAATGGAGAGAAAAAATCAAAAACTAATGATCAACACTCACCACAATTGCTACAAGTATCGTCGTTAGTTGTATCTGAATTGATCACGGTTAATCTTTTGCAGCCACCTGAAGAATAAATACATGCGATTATTAAATAAATTTCAACAAACGAAGTCGCAATAAGAATAATAATAATAATAATTAATATACTTTCAGGTTCTTTTGACTTGTTACTGTGGGCAGCTCTAGGGAAATTATTATTTTTAAATAACGACGAAGACACATAGTCAGTATCACTTACGTAATCGCCCAAAAAATAAGGTTCACCACTGGCGGAATCTAAATTAAAAAAAAAAATTTTAACCAACTATAACCTATTACTCTGTCTATTTTGACAATAAATTAAAAACTATATATATCAAGATTTTCGAAACAAACACATTCAATTGAATTTACTCGAGTGAAAAAGATAAGTATCAATAGATGAACAAAAAAATTATTATGGAAGAACATGCAATTAATCAATAAATTTTAGTACACCAGGTAATAAAATAATATTTATCATATGATGTATACCTTTTTTTTTTGATAATTTTTCGGGTCGAACTTTTTCGGTAAAAATACTATTTGATTTACTTCTCGATAAAACCGAATTCATAGCCTCTACATCATCGAATTCTCGATTTATACCTGCAGATGAGAGTTGATGAACAGTCGGGGAAGTAGCTCGTTCAGGCTCGTCACTGTTGACATTCATTGTGATTTCGGCACGTTGTAAGTGTCGTTTTCCTTTTTCTAACGTATCTGAAAATAAGTTTTATATTATATATATATAAACATAATTAGAAAAAATCAATAGCAAATGATCAATTTTCAGCAATTTACCAGTACTCGAGATTATTTCGACTTCACAAGATGTCCAGCTTTTTTTCGGTAGAGATTTTTTCTCTAAATATTTGTCTCTTTTTTTTGAATCTTTTTTTGTATTCGGGTAGTAGCAATATGATTTATCTTCCATTGACTTAATCCATGAAAATGGGACCAAATCAATCTCATCGTAACCAGAACCTCGTCTTGGTAAAAACAACACAACTGCATATTCATTTGGTCCCTCGTTATCGGAATTGTTAACATTCATCTAATATTAAAAAAATTCATGTTTATCAGTACAATCAAAGTAATACTGACTTATTAGAATAGATGAATAATTTTTTTTTATTAACAAAAAAAAAAAATATAAAAGAAAATAATCAGTTGTGGAAACGTACATTTGTAAACAAATGAATTCAAGAGAACTAGAAATGTATCAAATACACTTGAAGCAGGCAAAATAATTGTTCATTCATCCAGAGAATGACATAATTTTGTAAGAGTAAATTTAAATGAATAAAACTGAATAAAATTTTACAGATTCTTAAATTGTTGAAAAGAAAATACTTACGTTGAACGTTTGTTTGAGCGATCCTTCGATTATTTCACAGATTTATGCTCGCGTGCTACGCTTGATCTGAGATATTCATCAAGCAGAGCATGCGTGCACACACATAGTGCCAAATAACTCCAGACCAACACATACACGATCCCAATATTCATTTGTTTTACACATTAAATTCATATGTCTGTATATGTGAATAAAATATAATACGAACAATAAATATTTACATACAAAAAAATGGATAATATGAGACACGTATAACACTTATAAATACAAATGTACACGTCATATGAGTTTTTAATTGCAACGGAAATTCACTAATGAATGTTTTTATTACTAAAAATAGATAAACTAACTAAATTTTTTTAATTTATGCTCCAAAATTGCCGACACTTGACAACTGTCAAATTATTCGTGTAATAAAGAGACAGCGCATATTTTATCACCACAATCAAACAATACACATTTATTTTTCATCAATTCTGCTGAATGAATTTCATGCAATTCTGAAAAATTTTCTCCGACAAAAATGCCAATATCTGTTGAAGGAGTCGGATAATCAAAAAGATTACCAACATTTAACATTTGCCGTCCGACGATGTAAATTTCGCTTAACTTCGGTAACTTTTGTGTGCTTGTCTTCGTTGTCAATAGTTGATCGATGATAATCACTTTATTATTTTTTAATAAAATAATATTGTCTGGCCGGTTTGAACTTAAATAGTTTTGATTGACAGTAACAGTCGAAACGCTGGAGTATGATTTTCCTTTGAAAACAATAGCGGATGGGCTATTTGTTATACACTTCTCCACACTTTTTATTTTTTTTATTTCCATTACATTTTCATGTTCCAACTCAGATAGACGATTGAGTATTTGAGTCAAAGGTTTGTAAGGTGATTTAATAAGCTTTTTCATTTTGCCAATATAATTTTCACCCCAAAACGCTGATAATTCACTTAATGATAAATTTAAATTTAATACATCATCGGGTAAATGTATTAAATTGTGCATGTTTAGTGTCTGAGATTTTTTACCGTACAATGATGGCAATAAAAAGAAAAATTTTCTCAGCAATTGTTTAGCGTAACTGTTAAATTTTATCATAAGATCTTTGCAGTGCAAAATTCGACAAGCAACAAATAACAATAAGAAATGTTTATAAACGTGCGCTGGCAGGGTGGTTTCCAATACTACTGGACCACAATATAATAATACAAAGCGAAACTGTGTCGCTTTCCACCTTGCTAGATCATTCGTGTCAAATTTTTTTCGTTGAAACTCAAAAGACACAGAAGGTGTTAATGATAAAAATTTCTTCCTGAGTTGTAATACTGTCATTATTTTTAGTCGCGCAACACTTGTTCTTAGTATCCAAGCTTCCAGGAGAGTCTTCATTACACCAAGATGCAATAGATGCATAGAATCTAAAACAACTGAGTTTACAGGATCTAAATTAGGCAGTTTTGTTAGAGGTGACTTTAATCCATCTTTGTGATGACCTTTTTGGGTTTGCATCTTAAAACTCTCTTTTGTACGCAGTTCACAATCCATTTCTGGATAAACCCTTTTTTTTTTTTTTTCTCCCCTACAGACTCTCCTTTGACGGTGCATCTTTCACACGCATAAAATGTACCTGCTGCTTTACAACATTTAATATAGGACCTTGCTTGAGAGTCGGCTACTATAGCGATTATTTCAAAACAATAATTTTTTTCACCGATTGCAATTACGTTCTTAATCAAGTTTTTACATTCTGCTACAAAATCAGAAAGATATTCTTCAACATTAGCAGGTTTTGAATCACCACAGTATATTGAAGCTACGAACGGATGACTGATATAAGTTTTGTTGATAATTTTAATTGTAATAGGCCAAACTTGTATATTAGAATTTTTATAAATTTGCAAACCGTCAATGTGAATAAGCACTCCAATCGTATTTTCAAGGAATATACGTGGTGAAATTATTTTCTTTAATCCATTTGCTACACCAAGATATTTATAGTCACCATCAGTTTCTTTAAGACTTTTTATACAGTCAATCACTTGATGATGCTGAGTTTGGAGTAATGCCTGTGCCGTTTTAGGCAGTGTTGTATGACCTAGTTCTCTCAGTAATACAAGTAATTCGGAAATCACATTCAATTGAAGGCTATCCAAATTTTTTAATGCCCATTGACGAAGTTTTTCTCGTATTATATCTGAGTTCACTACGTTCTCTTCAGCAATACTTTCATTATTACTATCACCATTATCAGCATCAGTTCTATTACAAGCAATAACCTCACTTTCTGTCGGGTGTCTGAACTGATTATTATTATCAACACAGTCACTTTTTGAACTACTCTCGTCATCGAATTCATAATCCGCATAAAATGCACTATAATTAATTTCTCTATTCATAAAATTATCACCAATTATTTCACTATTTAAATTATTATCATCATCATGATTATTTGTATCACGATTATTAAAGATTCCCGACATTGATAAGAGTAATGAGGGTGTATTAGGTGATTGGGGTCTATTATTCATATACCTTTTTAATGCTCGATGTTTTTTTACACGGTCGGACATGATTAAATTTGAAAAATTGTTTTCAATAACAACGATAAACTCATTAACTATTGTATTCGACTAGAAATGCTTATGTTCTGTCCTATAAAAATTATATACTGCTCGTAAATGAAGGTTAGGAACAGTTGATGTAATATTCAGTGCACATGCGCAAAAGAAAATTTATCAAATCATCGATCAAGAATCGGCTGATGATCGTATTTCATTATTATGAGTATAGTTCGGCGGTCGATGATGTGCCAGCCATAGGCTGATCATAGAGCACCGACGCTCGACCTAGCATTGGTAGCCGAGCCTCGGTCGATCCTTGATTTTTTCCGAGCATCGGTGACTTCGTATGGGATACGGATGATGAGTTGGCATTGAGTATGAATGAGTGAAAATTGTTTGAAACCACAAAAACATAAAATTTTTAGTCCTCTTTTCAGGTATCCGATAATAAATTCGTCTTACAGTCATCAGAACAAGTCGTATTTTCGATATTTTGTGATCTAATGAATATAGTTTGTATCAAACATACGGATAATGGGTTGGCATGAGGTCTAGGTGAGTATTCATTTATTGAAATCACTTTTTCACGTTTTTTAATGTTTTTAAAAGTTTTTTCGATAAAAAGTAGATCTCAATGCCATCAAATCAAGTCGTACCTGCGATAATTCATTCTGTAATATACAGGGTGTGTTAAAAGTCCCGGGACGGCATGACAACTCGGCGCGGATGCATTTTCGGAAAAAAATGTTTCAGACAAAAGTTTTAGTGTTTTTCCTGGGCTATCACATGGTGGCTTTCGATTTGACCTTGAAAATGACCTTCACAGTTATATTGAGGTCGAAATGGTTTCTTTAAATAGAAACCCTAATTTTTTATTTTGAAATCTAATTCTGTGAAAAAAAATACGTAAATTTTGTCTGAACCATTTTTCTCAATTATTGCAAGATGTCGCTGTTATCGTGAAGTAAGCCATGAAACATGAAAATTCTGAAAATATCGTATTTTTTCATCAATAAACGTTAAATCGCAATAGTAAAATATACATTTTCAATGTTTCCTGTATAAAAATTTTTGAGACAAAATTTACATATTTTCTTCTGCAAAATCAGATTCCAAAATAAAAAAGAGGTGTGTGTCAGCTCCAACACGATAGTGCAGTTGACTCTTCAAGAATAATTACCGTGGAATTAAAAATATATCCAATATGCAACGGGAGTAAATAAAGCCTTCTTCTGTGTAACTGAAAATATTGAAAATTTCATTCAGATTTCAAAATTTATCATTGAATCAATACATTATAATGACAATTGATTTTCTTCAATATTAAAATCATCTCGCACATTATCAATTTCATCAAAAGTAATGTTGTTATTCATTACTGTGACAATAGATTCGTGGTAACTAGAATACGATGTGTGGACGTCGGGGGTAGCATGATTTACATATCTTAAAAATATCTCATTGGATGTACCATATCTAGTCGTCCCCAGCGTATTACCAGAAACGAAGTCCAAATTCAGTTCCTCTTTTAAAAATTGTACACAGCGCAATCCTTCATCAGTATCAAATTGAATGTTAAAATCACCGCCAAGTATGAGCGGAAGTTCATGATATCGTTTTTTCAACAGTTTTAAACCTCATTTCGTATATGCTAATAATGCCTCAGAGAGAAAATCTATTACGTCTTCAACTTTCTTATTGACAGAATTGTACACTGTGACTGCTTCAAGCTGTATAACTGTAGGAACTGCATCAGGACTCAATTGTGCCGTGGGTACAGGTGTTGGATATTCAGAACGGCATACTTCTTGCCTCAGAACTATTTTAGCAGAATCAGACTTCAACTTTGCTCCCACTTTTTTCTTCAACCTGTATTGACGATTATATCCAGCTTTAGACATTTTTACTGGTTTATCACCATCATCATTTTTGTCGTTTTTTTCGAAGTCTGTACTCGCACTGACGCTCTGCATTAGTTTTTGTAGATGGTTTTGATGACGGGCTGATTACATCACTGCAAATAGACATATTGAGACATGTTTAAATTCAGGAGTACAATCATCGAATCATATCAAGATAAACGATTCATATTGCCCCTTTTTTGCGTTAACCTCGTAACCATTTGTAATAACATTTTTTCAAACTATTTATTATAACTATTAATTTTAACTAGTTATTATGTATTCAAAATTTTTATGAATATTCACAAGAATTGAGTACAAACAGACATTCTTATCAATTTTTTATGAATTGCCTTATTGCAGTAACGTGTTTAATGCAGAAAACGGACGATAGAGTATAAATTCGAAAATCAAAAGTATAGATGTTTGTATGTACAATCTATATCATATGAAAGCATGGATAACATAACCTACCTGGTAACCGCATCCACGTTTTTTTCAGATTGTTTTTCATTATTACGTAATTAATTTTGCTCACTTCACTATTTATAATGAAAATAAATATCAATATTGATAGGAATGAATGAAACAAATAAAATTTTGAATATGCACTAATACTATATAATACATGTTGTAACGGCGCTTGATTTTCGTCCCTGAAAAATCAGCCACCGTTATCGTTGTCCTTGGTGCTGCAAGGGATGCCACCCCGATTGCCTGAAATTGGCTATAGATTATCGGGGAAATCTTTTATACAACGAAATTATAATTATACTCGCAGCAAATAATTTTAAAGGAAAATATAATGTTAATTTATTTAATAATGAGAAATTCGAATGGCACAAAGAATAATATGGCTTGAAAAATAATAACGTCTCTTTTTTGTTTCGAATAATAAAATGAAATAAATGTTCTTTAATTTTGGCCGTGACGATTGACGGGTCTCCGGCAGTGCGACAATAAATTTCTATACAAACAAATATCTTTTTCACTCATCATAATTATCACACAATTCATACTGCATACTTTTTCACATTCTATTCAATTTATTCACCCGACAATTATTTTTCCGGACACTCATTTTCCACATTGATTAATCACGTGTTCCACTGGAATCGCGTACTCAGCACCAGCTCTTTTTCCTTCATATTTATTCAACTTCATTCAATCCGTATTGTTGCTTTAATTTCTTTACTACCATGGACTTGGTATTATTAGGATCTGGCTTCGTGGAATGGCCACAATGTGATTGATGATAGAGATTTTCCCACCGTCCATTTTTCTTTTTTACACGCCTTGTTCTTAATACGGCGCCCGCCATGGCCGTCCTTATACGCCCTACTCACTCGGCGTCCCTCATGGTTCTCTCTATTAAGGACGTTCGAAGATAGCAGTTGTGCTCAAATTATTAAAAAGTTCCCTCTGTGTAAAACATCATGACTACTATGAGAAGTAGTTGAGATGCAGTACACTTTTTCGTCTCCCCTCACTTGCGCAGAAGTATAAGAATATACCCATTGCGTCTTTTGCCTGACTTGGCAACGTTACATTTTAACTCCGAATATTTTAGCCCTTGAAACGTGTGTTATTATTTTGAGGTTATATACGTATAATTGGTGTCTGCGATTAATAAATAATGACTTCACGACTTAAAAATGGTAGATTTGTTAAAAAAAAAACTGCTGATAAAATTAATAAAGCCTTAGAAAGTAAAGCTCGTGAAAAAAAATCAAAAGCAGAAAATACGCTTCAAGACACAGATGGAGGTGAAATTCCTGATGAGAACAGGATTGTTACATGGAAAGTGATGGCTAAAAATCTCAAATGCACCAACTGCAGAAGTCTTTTGGATTTAGAAAAACTTTTTGACTTCAAAACGGAAGACCTTAATTCACATTTTGAAATAAAATGTGATAAGTGTACAAGACTGAATTTGGTTAACACTGGAGTGAAAAAAAAATGCTGTTTCTGAAATTAATTCATCCGTGATTCTTGGTAAGTTAATATTATATTCTAATGTATAAATAAGTAAATGAAATACTAACCTTAATTATTAATTATTCTATTACAACGTTATTCAGTCATTAAGAACTATTCATATAGATAACGTAAGTTATTGTATGATGTACTAATTATTTACGTGTTTCAGGAGCTATACATTCAGGTGTAGGAAACACAAGTTTGAATAAGATTCTAGCCTGTGCGAATTTGCCTCAGATTAACTACCAGCTTTATAAAAAATATGAGAATATAGTTGGCAACGTAATAGAATCAGAAGCAAGAGACAGCTGCAAGCGAGCTGCTGCAGAAGAACGAGAATTAGTTATCAAAAATGTGAAGAAATTGTGCGATACATTATAAGAATTCATTGTAATCCATTTAAAACATTGAAGAAGTTATGCTGATAGAGTAATAATTATAAATCAGATTTTTATACCAATTTTTTCTAATAGTAAAATATTATTGTATTTTAATGAATTGAATTATAACATAATTATGACTCAAAATTGTGAATATTTTTTTCGAGTTTTTATCAAATCTTCAAAATATTGTACATTATTTGATGATTGATGATTTATAATTATTATACCATCATCAAATGTATAATATACGACAAATTTAATTTCCACTAAAATTTATATCTGTAACATTCTTGTCTCAATGTCATAAATGATATGAAGAGTATTTTTGTTATAGTTTCAAGTAAAGAATTGATCATTGTAAATTATGCATTTGAAAATTATGTATTATGCAAAAAAATTTGTTGTTTGTTACACATTTGATATTGAATTGAATAAATGAAATAAAAGTTTATGATTGAAATTTTAATCAAATTTTCGAATATAATTTATTTTATTGCTATTTCAGACCTCCGGAAATCACCCATGATATTTTTCCTCGGTTGGACATCCTCAGCGTTTATTCACAGCATAATAATTATTTATTTGATACGGCTTTAGGCGAAATAATAAATATTATAGTTTCATTTGATATGGGTTGGTCCAAACGTGGTAATGGACGTAGTTATGACAGCTTGAACAGCTACATCACGATAATCGGTTTTTCATCAGGAAAAATTTTGGATTACGCCACGAAAAATCGAAAATGCCGAAAGTGTGATCTGGGACATGCCAAAGAAGACCATAATTGTCGATTAAATTTTTACGGTAGTGCGAAGGCTATGGAGGCTGCTGCAGGAGTTGAACTCGTGAATCACAGCAACATTTTGAAAGAAGCAGGTCTACAAGTACGAGTGGTTATAGGAGATGAAGACAGTTCTATGATTGCTGCAGTACGAGCAGACAATCCAACTTAAAAAGTCCATAAATTATCTGACAAAAACCACCTGACAAAGAATTTTGTAAACGAACTATATAAAATACGAGATCAATATAAAGAACTGGGTAGAAAAAATGTTATTCTTCATATAAAAAAATGTTTTATATACGCTGTGTCTCAAAACAAGGGCAATTCTAAACAGTTAGCAGTAAATCTGAAGCAAATACCTGACCACATTTTCAGCAGGCATGAAAATTGCGGTAACTGGTGCAGTCCAAATAAAAAACATACTCTTAATCTATCAGACGGTATTTTATACGATGCATTGATACGCTTATTTGGAAAATATGCTTTGAACTCTTATAAATTCTCCATAGCAGCTTCAAGCCAAGGTAACGAGAGTTTCAATAACATAGTCGCCAATAAAGCTCATAAAAATAAATGTTTGAGTACAACAGCAGCTTGTGATATAAGAGTAGCTTCCGCTGTTTGTGTTAAAAATGATTGAGTTGAAGAAAAGAAGAGAACTCTTGAGGAAAAGCAGTGAAAAACATGAGGGTATTACGTATAAAAGTAATTGCAGAATAAATAGATTAACCAATTATGTTTGTGATAGTGAGAGTGATTTAACAGTAGATGAAGATGGAACAAATGTTGTTTATTTCGACATTGAAACGACGGGATTCGCAGCTGATGCTCATATTCTACAAATAGCTGCTATCTGTAATACTCAAATTTTTAATGTTTATGTACACACCAAAACAAACATCACAACATCAGCAAGCGCTGTTACTAAACTTCGTCATGATCATGGTGGGAATCTATTATATCAAGACAAGGAGGTTCAAACTCTTAACCTTTTGGAAGCACTAGAATCTTTCAGACAATTTTTAGAAAAATTATCTGATGGTAGAAAGAAATGTTTATTAGTTGCACATAATGCCTGGTTTGATGTTCCGCGACTTTTACGTGCAATAAGTCATGTAAATGCTTCTGAAATTTTACATTTTATAACAGGTTTTGCTGATACTTTAGCATTGTTTAAATCTGTATTGACTGATAGAAAAGGGCCCGGTAAATTTAAATTAGAAAGTCTCAGTCAAGATTTTTTAAAAAATTCTGATAACGAGCATCAATCATTCCATGATGCTGCTTATGATGTTTTGAGTTTGCAGAATTTAGTGGAAACACTAAATTAAAAAAATAATTTATTCACATTTTACAAAAAATGTAACGTATATTTACAAGACTTATCGAACGCAAACAAAACCAAAGTTAATTTAAAAAAGTTAACAGAGTTAAAAGGTATTATTTCTTTGACTATGTGTAAAAAGTTAGCTATGAATGATATTTCAGTTGATAATTTAAAAGAAATGTTTAAACGAGAAGGTGACAAAGCTATTGTGAAATTGTTTACTGAAAAAGTAGATAATAATAAAGTAAGAATAACTAAAAAAAAAGATATAAAAAAAGTCTTAGATTTTTGTAATAATCAAAATTTGCCAAAAAAATAATTATTGAACCAAAAAAAAAAATTAATTGTAAGAAAGAACGAGTTCCTAAAAAAAATAATATATTTGTTGCAATTTATATTCTTCCAAAGTTAAAAATAAATACCTTTATAAAATAATTATTAAAAAATATATTCTTAAATAAATAAATGCTTATTAGATTTGTATTGTGGTTATTTATAATTTATACCCATTATTTTTTGTACATTTTTAATATTTACTTTTCCTATACAGTAACCGTATGATTAATATTTATTTAAGTTTTAATATTTATTTTAATCGGCTGCGCTTCTAGTGTATTTCAAAGTTCCTGCGCGGTGCAATGTCGCCAAGTCGCTATCTTCTACTTGTCAGGTTATAAGAGCAAGCTTGAAATTCATTGAAAGTAACAAAATTTGAACATTATTCATAAAAAAATGAGTGCCTTTTGTTGGTGTTATTTATGAAAAAAAATACTTGTTATATCTTCAATTAATGATTAGTAGTTTTTTCAAACAATCCTAAAAAAAGTACAATTGATATTTAATAAAACGTTCGCTTGAACGTCGGTCAGCATAAGGTTCGTATGTTAAATATACGTATTTTAAATGCTAATATTTCAAAATTTTATGCTACAAGGACTATTTCAAAAAATTCTTACATAAAGAGGACACTTATAAGCATGTGTACCGAAAATTTCAAAAAGATTCTAAAAAAAACGGTTTTTTCATGGAACGTCCTTAATTACTGTACACGCACGTGCCTCGCCGCGTCGTCTTCCAACTCGTTCAGCCACGTTCGTCAATCCTCGGGCCGGCTCGTGGTCTCGCTGCCTCGGCTCCCGCTACTCGCACTCGCACACTAGTCCATTGAAATGTTACATTTTACCTTGCATATTGCTGAGCAGTAACTTTTTTTTTTTTATGTCAAGGGGGAGTTAATGCAAAGTTAAATCCAAGTTTGAGGAATCGCCACCCTTATATTTCGGCCGCCAGTTTGAATAAGGGGGTGCAAATGATTTGACGTAATATCGGCCAAACTACTGGTCGCACAGAAAATTTGTAGTAACATTTCTTGTAGCAAATTAAATTCTCTACAACTTTAGTGATTTAACTTTTGATAGTAAAATTGAAAATGAAGGAGTTATCAACGAAAATAGATAAAAATTTGAGGACAATTTGTTCTTTTTTTTTCGTTATAACTTTTTTACTGGTCGTTTTATGAAAAAATGACATCAGAGCACTTTTGAAGAGCAGATCTCAAGGAATAATTATCATTCATTACTTCTGCAAATTTGTCAATTTTTAAAGGTTTTACAGCGCAGCGAAACTAACACTATTCTCCAGTACTCGTCAGTACACATATCAATAGAAATAATTAAGCATAGTTTTCTTTCATTTTTTCATTATTTTCATAAGAAACACTTTAATTATCGAAATTACAGCGTTGTGAATAATTAGTAATAAACTTTATTCTCCACTGAAAAAATTTCAAATGATTTGTTTAGAAGATTAGTAAAAAATATAATTTTGTATGTAAAGTATATTTTCAATTGTGAATATGCAATGACATATGATATTTCACAACATAGCATTCAAAAGATCAAAAATAACATTCGCTCATTATGTATAATTCGTTTATATTATCAATTATTGGCTTTCATATGATAAATGTCACGCAACTATTTGTTTTGCAATAAAATTACATTAGAGCATTTTAATAGATGTAAATAAACAAATGATCTACGGACATTTTATAGACTGCAAAATAATCTGTAGACAAATAATATATATTTTGCCGATGCAAAGGTAACTGTGGAGATATTTGTGGATGTCGGAAGACAGATCCTAAATGTTCGGGAGCGTGCTTGAATTTTTCTGGTGAGACCTGTAGCAACACCATGAATATCATCCAATTAATCAACGAGAATGATTTTGAGGATTAACTACCAACAATGGCACCAGTTCCATTCCCAACCTTCGTCGATGATGAAGTATCGGAAGTTGAAGTACTAATAACTCAAGTAGTTACTGAGCCGCAGTCGGGCTCATCGAAAAAATTGAGGACACATTAGATTTATTTGTCTACAGATTATTTTGCAGTCTATAAAATGTCCGTAGATCATTTGTTTATTTACATCTATTAAAATGCTCTAATGTAATTTTATTGCAAAACAAATAGTTGCGTGACATTTATCATATGAAAGCCAATAATTGATAATATAAACGAATTATACATAATGAGCGAATGTTATTTTTGATCTTTTGAATGCTATGTTGTGAAATATCATATGTCATTGCATATTCACAATTGAAAATATACTTTACATACAAAATTATATTTTTTACTAATCTTCTAAACAAATCATTTGAAATTTTTTCAGTGGAGAATAAAGTTTATTACTAATTATTCACAACGCTGTAATTTCGATAATTAAAGTGTTTCTTATGAAAATAATGAAAAAATGAAAGAAAACTATGCTTAATTATTTCTATTGATATGTGTACTGACGAGTACTGGAGAATAGTGTTAGTTTCGCTGCGCTGTAAAACCTTTAAAAATTGACAAATTTGCAGAAGTTATAAATGATAATTATTCCTTGAGATCTGCTCTTCAAAAGTGCTCTGATGTCATTTTTCATAAAACGACCAGTAAAAAAGTTATAACGAAAAGAAAAAAACAAATTGTCCTCAAATTTTTATCTATTTTCGTTGATAACTCCTTCATTTTCAATTTTACTATCAAAAGTTAAATCACTAAAGTTGTAGAGAATTTAATTTGCTACAAGAAATGTTCTTACAAATTTTCTGTGCGACCAGTAGTTTGGCCGATATTACGTAAAATCATTCGCACCCCCTTATCCAAAATGGCGGCCGAAATATAAGGGTGGCGATCCCCCAAACTTGGATTTAATTTTAAATTAACTCCCCCTTGACATAAAAAAAAAATTTACTGCCCACCGATATGCACCATGAAACCGAAAAAATGTAACATTTCAACGGACTACTCATCCGTACTAATTTATTTGTCGATGTGTGGCAAGCCACAACATCACGGTGTATACGTATACAGAATAGTACGTATACAGTATAGGTGTGTATACATATCCCTTCCATTTCCCTATGGAGGGTAGAGGTAAGGAGAACCGTCTCTGTGTATGAAAAAATGTCCATAAAATTGTGCTAAAGAAAGGTGGCGCTACAGTAGCCGCCGGGTGATATTTAAAAAGAGCGCTAAAAGATATTAAGAAAGGAAAGAGAAATAAACAAGGACGGTAAAACTTCTGCTCAGTTACGGCGCACTTTTCAAAATAAGAATAAAATAAAAACAGATACATAATCATTCGTTTGCTTATCAATTTTTAACGCCTGACTAATTTTTATAACATTGAAAAAATGAATAAAATCAGGGAATAGCATGTACAAAATTAAAGATAAAATCTTTCGGAAGAAAAAACAAATAATAAAAATCCATTTTACACCTGTGAGTTTTTTGATTGAAGAATTAATTTGAATGAACAATAAGAAATATCAAATAGTTCATGTTTTGAAACATTTTTATTCGCAAAAAAAATATGAGTCTCTCAAAATTTTCTAATTAAAATGTAACTACAGAAAACCTAAAAAAAATGGATCACTAAAGCGATAATTAATTGTTGAACGAAAGAATCACTATACTTAACATGGGAAAAAAATCCCACCAGTATAATTCTTAAGAGAGAATATATATAATACAGTGATTATATTAAAGTATTAGATAAAGTCCTAAGAGAAGCCAAAAAAATGTATGATTAAGAATGTGTAAACAAATAATTTGATGATAAAATTGGAAGTAAAGCCAAAGCAAATATTATGAACTCGTATTTCTGTTAAATTGGAAGTGATTTAAGTTGTAAAATTTCATGTAATGTTGGCTCTGATATACATCCAACAAAAACAAAAAATGCCATGTTTTTGTATACTATATGTTCTAGTGAAGTTGAGAAGGCCATATTCTTGTTGAAATATAAAAATGGTGGTGTTGATAATATTAATGCCAAAATACTGAAAGTATTACAAGGAACGAGGATCTAATTCTACCGACAAGATCTAGAAATATGAGCAGGAAAAATAGCTATTTAGTTTCGGTTAAATTATTTAACATTTTACCAAACAATTTGATAGTTTCAAAGAGTGCTGGTATTGTTAAGAAAAATTTGAAGAAATGGGTTAGATATAATGTCAACTAATTTTTGTGTGCTACAAGATTTATTGAAATATAATAAGGGAAAAGAAAGGGAAAAAAAATTGATTGCATCTGAATACTCGATATTTTGGAATTCTTTTTTATTTTTTTTCAGTCTTCTCTTTGGCAAACATTGGCTATTATTACGAAATTTTCTTTAAACCTATATTTGTTTTTTTTTCCTTTTCCCAGTCCTATGTACATGTCCTATATACATGTATTTACTCTGATTGAATAAATTCACTCAAATTCACTTAAAGAACCATATACGACGGTTTTACAGATAATAAACGTGTATTCATTTATAAACGATAAAATATATTATTTAATATGAATATTTGAATCAGCAAATACACTATCAAAAATGATTTAAAATATAAGTCTTCTCTTTAAGAAATTAATTTGGCATTTTTTCTGTTCACTTTAGTCCTAATTTTAATGGCTCCATAGCGCTTATTTTCTGATTTTGCCAGAAAATGAGCGCGCATAACTACATAAAAATCAATAATTTTTTAAGTTAATTTATTATCATGTTCAAAACATCCAACTTTCAATAAAACTTCTTTCTTAAGCTTTACTGATATCTCAGAAATTGTTTCCAGAATGGTGAGATTTTTACTAATAGCTCTGAGAACACACATTTCTAATTGCTTGGTAAAACTAAATAATTCATTACTTGCAAAAAGTAATCCTCCATGTAAATCCATTTCACAAATAACATCGTTTCTCTGCAGTTCTTTGCCAGCTTCCGCACTCATTTATATACATTGTAAACAATTTACACACTTCACAGTTTTTTTCAACTTGCGAACAATATAACCAGCAATATATGATTGAACGGCATCACTGGTTTCAGCCTCGTTGTAGTTGTGGTCTGCGTCGGTCGAAGAGCGTCCAAGTTTTGGCTCAATGCTTTCCAACATATCATCGATGCTTTGAAGTCATAAATCCTAAAAGAAGTTAAAACTTCTTTAGCTTCTACTAAACTTCTTAGAAGATCCGTGCCCGAAACATTACACCCTTTTGGTGGACGTATGAGGGAAAAAGAAGATGCTGAGCGATATACTTGAGCAAACATTTTTGGATCGGAATGATCATTCCCTCCACACGAATATCTCATAACAGAAAAAATCTCTGAAATTGAACATAGATAAATGTGCATTAGAAAATATAAATAATAATAATAGTAATAATAATAAAATGATGTTGATATATGTATAATTACCTCCAAAGGGTCTTGAGATAAAGTTGCTGTCATCAAATATTTAAAATCACATACGTTTTTGAGCATGTCCAGAATTTCAAGTGTTGCCCGTAAGGTTACTTTTAACCCTAGTGAAGTACTCTTCGAGACGGGTATTTTTTTTTTGAGCTTTTCCCAATCTTCAAAAAATTGCAGGAATTCCAGTATCGCCTGAAATAATGCAAATACAAAATAAGTAAGGAAGTATCAAGTCCATGCAATAAATCATTGATAAAACAATAAAAAAATCATGAAACAATTAAAAAATTTTTCGATGTATAATTTCTTGAGTTCATGCATCTCTTGTCATGATGACACATGGATACAAAGATTGTAATCAAATTAATTTTTGCAAACTACTTGTAATATAACAAGTAAATATTTTCCAATTAAACCTATAAACTTACAATATTTTATTATTTT
Source organism: Microctonus brassicae (assembly GCA_918226075.1). Taxonomy (NCBI): domain Eukaryota; kingdom Metazoa; phylum Arthropoda; class Insecta; order Hymenoptera; family Braconidae; genus Microctonus; species Microctonus brassicae. Next base: position 3,043,540 of record OW445486.1, on the reverse strand, counting down.
GTTTCGTTTTTGAATTATGCTTACCTGTTTGTTAGGGCAATCATCTTTAGCGTAGAGAGCATCTCTTGGTATACGCGATGACATAGCTTGGACTAAGTTGAAAATGAGGTTAATAAACTTCTGCGTTGGAGTCGAATCTTCTAATTTATCGCACATTGATTGGTAGTGTGCCATTGCAACAGAAACCTCATGTCCGAAGACCTATAAGAAAATGTGTAATATAGTAATCAAAGAAACAAAAGATCATTTCATCAGTAGATATTAGTAAAAATGTGGAAATAAACATACTTCAGTTGCTAGAGGAACGTTCATCGCTTGAAAGCCTTTTGGTTTCAAGTGCAATGGTGTTAGCTTGTAAGCGATCTTCATGTTTGGTTGACGATAATTCTCCTCTTCTAAGAGAGCTTCCCAATGCTGTTTTTTAACAGTTCCGTAAGGGGTCTGAAAAGTTTCATAATCGTAATAATAACAGAAACTAAATCGGTCAAATTTCAAATAAAAATAATATTAATGAATTATACCTTGAACTCTCGAAGTCTATTATCTAACGTAGAAGTTTGGGAACATTTGAGTAAATGGTTGAAATCTGATATCATCCATAATCATCTCAAGCTATCACAAGGATGTTCACAGCTGATGTTGTTTTCATCCACACCAAAGATTTTCCAGTCGCCTCGATTCCATGATGCACCATCCATAACAGCAGCATCAATACAAATTCACTATTTTCCATACGCACGATACATTTTAAAATAAGCTTATGTAGTGGTTCGCTTTTCCATGCATTCTTTGAAAGGAAGCAACCCAAGGCTTGAACGTATCTATCTCTGGAAGGTACAAATTTAAAAACTAAGGCATGATCTGCCGTTTCATTTTTCAAATCATCGGGGGTATGTCTTACCAAGTCCACAAAGCCACAAAATTTCATAGACTGTGTAACGGTCACCTTTCCGTAGAAAAGCTAAAATCCGGAATTTATTATCATCAAACGGACTTACCGTTACAAATGGATTAATAATCAATTTTACTTTGCCCCAAATTTAGACAAAATAATTCAAGGGATGCCACCCTAGTTGATAAATTCAAATTAAAGGTCACTAGATAGAACTAGGGAATTTCTCTAGTAACCTATTGTGCTGCCGGAATGCTGAAAATGAAATAATTGTAGGAATAAACCTGAAAAGAGTTATTCAAATGTTCTCAAAACAAATAATTCGGTTTATTTCGGTTTGATTGATAATACTTTATTCAAATAAATTATGATAAAAGATGAATAAAGAACTTTTTTATTGACAAATGAATTAAACGCTTAATAATAAAAAAAAACTTGATAGTTGCCAAAAATGTTTGATGTCAATTGAAGACGTTTGATAGTTAACAGAAAATGATTGATATCGATTGAGAACGTTGGATAATTTGAAAACGTTTGATATTATTTGAAAAACGTTTGATATTACTTGAAAACGTTTGATATTACTTGAAAACGTTTGATATTATTTGAAAACGTTTGATATTATTTGAAAACGTTTGATGTTGTTTGAAAACGTTTGATATTACTTGAAAAAGTTTTATACGAACTAAAAACGTTTGATAATAATTGAAAATATTCGATAATGGTAGATTATTAAGTAATATATTAGACTAATATTATTATCAATTCCGGCAAATCATATGAAAATAATAAAAATATGACAATTAATTACTTTTGAAATTACTATTAATGAAATACCAATATGATCTTTTCTAAGAATCATTAATTATTGATATTTCACCAATATTAATTAGTTTAATGCGAAATTTTTTAAATAATATCATACACCAAAGTCCCTTTTGGAGATCTTCTATCTCTTTTTAACTCGCGTGTAGCCCGGGATGGGTCTACAAATACTGATTTTTTAACACTTAAACAATTCAATAATTAATAATAATTAATTCTAACCAATGGACTTAGCCCGTATAAATATTGCTGCGCTGTCAAATCGTATGAAAAAATATGGTAAGAAAATGAACAAATATTATAAACAGAAAAGTGCCCAACAATGGCGTCACTCACCGATCACTTTAAATTCAGAAAGAATTCTTATCTTGTGCCGTATTTATTCTTTCACGGCCTTCAATAATCTCTACAATTTCTCTCTGATCCTCAGTAAACTCCTCGGTATAATTTTTTGACGTGTTTTTACGCTTTCTTAATATAATTTTCTTCCTTATACAAATTTTTCCCTGTTTAACTTTGACTCACACACGCAATACAACCACACTCTATGCTCTCCCAGGGCTAAGTGAAGTCAAAATGGCCGGAGCGTCAGTCTTGGTGGCGTCTTCTTCTTCTAGAATTTTCGGTCGTCTTCTTCACGTCTCCATGCAGCGTTGATTGGCTGCGACAATTCAAATTCAAACATCCGGATCTCTAATTGGCCGGTCGTTGACCCGACGCGGACTCTACCGGGATAAAATTATAAGGTTTATAAGTTATCGACTGCAATATTGAATTATGCAGGTTGGATCATAATTATACGGCTGAATTCGGTAATCCGGTGGCGCCAAGTTGATGTATGTAGGTCTGGTTGCATCACTAACCCATCAAAAGTGTCAACCATGGTTGAATGTAGTGTTGTTAATTTCAATAATTATTTGGTGGTTAATTAGTGATTATTGAATAATAATATTTCCTCCGGATATTTTTGCTCCCGTGAGTATTATTTTATAATCCTTATTATTTCCCATTTTATAATTGACTCGATGTTCATCTCACCACATTATTTTTCAGGTTACGGTTTTGATCTTTGGTTGTAACAGAAAATGAATTGTTCCTCCTGGCCCAACACTCTGGAAAACGTCTCGTCAAATTCTTGGGATAATGAATGAAGTCCGCTCCCTGATTCTCAGTTGAAGTTTGCATTGTAGACGTCCGGCTTCCATTTACACAAACATTCACGCATTCCATTTACGCTACATTTTCATAGTAATTTATTACAATTTAATATGATAGGTATACACAGTACAATATTATTTATCTGGAAATATCTATTATTTTATTTCAATAGTCTAATATTATTTTATTTCCTTACAGCGCAGCAATATTTCGCCCTTAAAAGAGGCAAGGGATGATGTGTCCAAAGCACATCATCACAACTGTTAATCGAAAAATACTCCTTCGCTCAATTTCACTTCGTCGACCAAGGTCACTCATCGTTTGTCTCCTTTTTGCATTGTCTCACATATTTCTTTCAAGCTGTGAAAAGTAGCAACTTGAGAGCCATAAGCAGAAGAACTTATTTTTCTGATGAATTTACTCAATGTATCAATCGACGGGAGAGGTAAAATATTGCACTTTCGTAAAAATTGATACATGGTCCTATTTTTAAAACGAATTAATATACACTCGTATATCCACTCTAACGTATAACGTCGACCTTTCGGTCTTTTTTTTTGCAGCTGCAAAGCATGAATTTACGGCATTTTGGAAATCTATAGGTGACTTCTCAATGGCATCTTGTACTATAGCCTCTGACTTCTTAGCACACTCGGACTTGGCTATTATTCGCTATTCGCTTATGTATGGAGGAAATATACTATTTGATTGAAGCGCTCGCGGTGTATAATATGTGGAGAATTACAACTGCATTACCGCTTTGATTACATTTAGCACTGAAGAGCATTAGAAAGCATGGGTCACTCTGTTTGTTGTATTCCTTTTTGCTCGAATTCGGATAAAAATAGTAATTGCAGATTTTATTCGTTTCCCAGTGCAATAAAAAGGCCAGAACAGCAAAAAAAATGGATTACTGCTGTGAGAATAATGTAGTATAATAACGAGTATATTTATTTTTATAATAGATACAATCGCAATATGAAACCTTGTGAATCAACAATCAATAGAAAATCTGTTTCTACAAATAATTAATACAAAAAATCATTCGAAAGGCTTAAGTTGAGAGGATAATCAAAATAAAAGATTTGATCACAAAGATGAAATTTCAAACAATTTGGAAAACTCAAGAATTGTTATCACCGATTATTGTTCTTTCAAATAAAATTATCTAAGAAACTAAAGATGATAGACAAGTCATTCAATGTGGAAATAGTTCAATTGAAATTGATACTCAAAACATGAATAATTAATATTTTTTGCTTTAAAAGAGTGAATAAATAACAAATTATTTAGTTTAACTAATTTTAACTAACTATTCGCATTTATTTGCATGTAAATCGGTCCTGCAGTTGTACTTCGTATAGTGTTTAAAAGACGTCACTATCGTTGTGCGCACAGCGAATAGCGCACTACAAGTGCTTAAGCAATTAACATAATGCATAAAATATGAATTATGATGTAATACTTACTAACAACTATCCATCGGCGGCTTTTTAGAACAAAGAATAATGATAAATTCATTGCAAGTTTGGTAATAAATTTTTTTAAGATTTCGAGTTAATATTAAAAATTAACTAATATTTTATTTTACATTGTCAAATACTATTTTCTTCGAAATCTGTTCACAGTGACAAACGCTAATACTGCAGAATAGTATTATACCAGAAATGTTCATTAATATTAGTTTATCAATGTCTCATTAACACTGAAAATTATAAAACGATAGCTTATTATTATATCAAGTCCTGATGTTTGACTACTACATCTATGCAAATACAATGTATAAATTTCATTATTTTATTAAGGTAAAAATTACAATATACAAAATTATTATCCTACTCTACACGGAGAGAAAAATCTGCGAAATTTTACAATGCTGTGTACTACAAAACTATCATAAATGACATTTTAACAAATATTTATTTCTCAAATGAAGAAAAATTAATATGGAGTTATAGAAAAATTAAAATAAGTGTGGATATTTCATCTCTCAAACAAATTAATCTTATGGAATCTGTAAATTATTCATGACTTCATTCATTTATTCATTGTAATTCCTCATGTATTTATTTGATTTTTTCGTTTATTTATTTTAATATAATTAATTTCAATATTAATATATTTAATGATTTTTTTTTCCATAAAAAATTACATACTTTCGGAACTGATTTCAGAGCCGAAAGTCTAACATTTATGCATTGGCACAAATACGCGCCCGTCATTTATTACAGCACAAATAAAAATTTCATTGTTTTCCGCTACGTGAAACTGTCACGTCATTCATCATCAATCGTTGTTATTGATATTAATCAATACCTAAGTAACTAAATAAAAATGGTTATGAACGAAGTGGTGTCGAGTGATGAATACATGGACGATGACGAAATATTAAGATTGATAAAAATCCATTTGTTATACATGAAAATTGTGTATTCCATGGAAATATTATAAATAATTTTCATTATTCATGTGATCACAAAAAAATCACACGGAAAAATAAACAAATAATATTTATGTTTTTCATTAATGACCTAAAAATAAAGATATTTCTGTTATAATTATATTTGATTTTTTTTATGTACTTGAAGCCTGCTCCCGACCAGCAGTACTCGCTATAAAGAAAAAAATTTTGGACGAATTGCTTTATTTATCAGTATTGAAGTACTATCATTTATGTGTTCCATATTTTAAACACTTTATATATGAGAATTTTACAACTATACAGACGGTCGGGCCATCAGCTGATCAGCATTCAATAGTAACCATCGCATTCAGCATGGTGAGCGATAAATTTCTAGTGCGCAGGCGCCACGCACTAGATGCTCCCACCACATCACTGCCGTGCATGCACGTAGCAGCCTGTGCCCTGTAGTACAAACACACACGCACACTCACATAAGCGCCCCGTGCCGCTTAGGGCGATGTCACATTGTGCGTTTTGACCGGTGCGGTGAAAACGCTCCGATTCGACAGGATGACGACAACGCACGACTTTATATGGCATTTGTCACACTATGCGTTCGTTGCCGCATCTACCGGACGTCGCCGCAACTTGCTGCGGCGCGACGGCTCGACCGCAAGACCGGAAGGCATTGACAACCCAAGCATTCTTATGAAAGCTGTCACAATGTGCGGTTCAAACGTAGCGGTATTGGAAATGTTTGACACCGATAAATTTATCACCTGCATTCAGGAAAAACCAGCACTTTGGGATAAAAGTGCGAAAGAGTATAGCGACAAAAATGCACGAGAAAAAGCATGGATAGAAGTTGGCGAGAATTTTCATGAAGATTGGGCAGAATTGGAGGCAAAAGAGAAGGAAGAAAAAGGTAAGACATTTGTTATTTTTGTATATATATATATATTGTGAGATGCGCCCTGCCGATTCGTCAAAAACAGAGGCGCACTCAAATATTACCTTGCAATCGGTGTTGTCCTTGAAAAAGGGATGCCACCCCGATGACCTGCAATGGTCTAAGATTTCGGAGGAATCTATTAATATTTAATAAACGGACTCACGTATTTAACATTAATGATAAGCGATTGAGTATTTTATTGTTTAATCAAAATTATAATGTAATGAAAAGAAAACGCCTTCAATGGCAAATAATAATTTAACGTTCTAATAATAATTTATTTTAGGTCGCGGTAATGACGGGTCTACGACGATACGACAATATCTCTCAATTAATAATATGATAATACTTATCATTTATTACTTAAAGCTAACAGGATTTACAATATAACGATATTTTCATATTTCTTACTTATAATCTACTAATATCGCGTCGCGCTGTGGCTCGATAAAGTTTACTAATGACAATGGCGACTCAACACGTGCCAATCTACGCGAACAATCGATTGGACACGCACTAAGTCGTTTAATAATAATTTTACTCACGCAAATTATTCCTCACTCGTCTTTTTTCGACTGAATCACCCACAATATTAGGTGACTTTCTCTCACGCTAAACTGCACGCAATTATTTACGCGTTACAATATCGTTTTATTATTTAATTTACTTATTACACGCTTTTTCAATTACGCACTCTACTCTCACACAACCTGCACACACGAGGTCCTCCGTGGAAGTGAAGTTCAATGGCCGCTTCCGTCGTCTCCCTCGTTCAACCATGACCACGTTGCTCAATTAATATTATTTTAGTAAAATTAATTACCGTAATATTGCGTAATTAATTGATTGGCTGTTATTTGAATGTAGAAATTTTCATTGGTTAAATAATTAGTGATTCGATTTTGGCGCCGGATTTTCCATGATGGCGGCTTCATTGTCGGCTCGATATCGAGGCGCCATCTCTCTTTAGACTGCTCACACCAAGGTTTATTGGAGTTTTATCGACATATTTTATCGACAATATATCATATTTTTTGACATACGAAAGTATGGTTATGTTGGTGATTGTCATAACATTTGGTATTGTGAACGATGGTTGTTGATTACTAAGACGTGAACAAGTCAATTTTTATTGGTTCAATAGTGATATATCCGGACTTGTTGTTTATTATTACAATGAAAATAAGCCAGTTCATTTATTCTGGTTGGATGTTGGTTCATTTGGCTCGCCAATTATTCTGATTCTCGTCACTGGTGATGGTCATCGCTCCTGATGTCTCCATGGTTGGTGCTGTTTTTCTCATTCATTCGATTTTTTCATTCATCCATACATCATTTATTGTCTATTAACTATTATTAATGATTTATTTTTCTCTCCACAGCGCGACGTATCTTTATATATAAAAATGTGATGAGTGGAAAGCCACCACATCACAATATATATATTTCTACATTTTTCCTTTATTTTTTAAATGAAACGAATTAAATTATTAATACATATATTGGGCTTGAAAAGGTACTGCCCCAGGGCCCATAAAATAATTGGCGAAATAGTCACGAATTTCTAATCCATGTCCACATGGACTTTGACCAAATTCATCAATGTCCACCAAGGTGCATGTTTCAGTCTCTTTATAATTAATTCCATCTCTTTTACGAACAAAATTATGTAAAATGCAGGATGCTTTAATTATTTCATCAATAAAATCTGGTTGTACAAGAATAGAAGTGTGGAAAATTCGCCATTTGTTCGCTAATAGTCCAAATGCACATTCCACAGTGCGTCGACATCTTGTGAGTCTGTAATTGAAGACCCTTTCGCGTGGGTCAAGGCCACGAGATGGATATGGTCGTAAAAGATTTGTTGAAATTTTGAATGCCTCATCCCCAACCATTATGAAAGGTTGAGGACTTTCGTCCGTATTTGGTAAACATTGAGGTGGTGGTAAATTTAGTCGACCTGAGTAAAGTTTTCTGCCTAATGGACTGTCTCGAAATACGGTAGAGTCTCCTTCACTTCCATATTGCACCCAAATCAATGGCAATAAAATTCAGATCAGCGTCAACTACCGCCATTAAACCTACAGAAAAATATTTCTTGTAATTGAAAAAATTCGATCCACCTTTTCGAGGATTAATACACCGAATGTGTTTTCCATTTATTGCACCAACGCAGTTCGGGAAATCGGTCTTTCTGTAGAATTTATCAGCAATGTCCAACCACATTTCTATGGCAGGCTCCGGCATTTCAATTGTTTTTAAACATTTCCAAATGGCTTTACAGGTTTCTCGAATTATTGTTCCTATTGTAGGTCTTGCAATATAAAATTCGAATTGTAATGCTGAGAAACTATTTTCTGTGGACAAGTACCTGCAAAATAATGAAAAAATATAATGATGGTATTGGTGGCATGGCTTTCTTACACTTATATGTATATGATAAAAATGGATGATAGTAATTATTATCAAGTGAATTGACGATTATTCTTCTATATTTTTGCAGGGAAAGAAATGAAAAATAAGTGGCGCCATATCAGGGATAATTTTTTGAAAAGCCTGAATAGAGGAAAGAGTGGCGACCCAGCAGCCAAAACAAGAAAATATATCTATGCCGATGCTCTTCAATTTCTATTGAATACGGTTGAGAAACGCAGAACATCAGGCAATATTGAAGCCACGGAAAACCCTGAAACCGGAGCACCGTCAGGAGACAGGATTGATGAGGAGGGAGAACAACCACCATCAACCAGTTCTGGTAGTGAATTACCACCGCCACCACGGCCTGCATCTCGTCAACGACGGGACAGATTTACACCATTCCAGAGTGCACTTCTGCAAAAATTAGATTGGACAAATGCCGATCAAGTCAACGAAGACCCTGATAGAATATACATACTATCACTTCTATCAGATTACAAAAAATTGAATGATGATGAAAAAATGGATTTTAAATTTGTGACTCTGGAGTTTTTTCGAAATGCTCAGCGCAGGAGAAGGCTGTCTTCAACTCAACCGTCAACTCAATCGTCGATGTATATGGATATTTCACAATCGGGACCAAGATTGACGAATTTTCCATATCAATTACAGCCATCATCTTTTCCAATTCAAGGGCCATACCAAACACCATCGCCAACTTTAATGCAGCCACCATCACCAATGCACCAATCATCGCCATCGCCGTCACTTTTTCCCATGCAAAGGCCATGTCCAACACCAACACCATCGCCAAATTCAATTCAGCCACCGTCACCAATTCACCAATCATCGCCATCGCCGTCACATCATCCGATGCAAAGGTCGCATCCAGTGCCATCACCATCATCAATGCAATCCCAGCCAACGATAGAAACAACACAACATTCATTTTATGATGAATCTTCAGAATCTTCTGCCTCCATGGAATCCCATTACCATTATTAATATAATTTACAATGCAGATTATTTTTTTCATTTTCAATATTATATCTAAATAATATTACAACCTGTTCTTATTTTAATTATAATATAATTTAATATATATCAACTCATTTCTACGTACTTGAGTGTTACTGTCAATCTTTCCTCTGCACTTATGGAGTTTCTAAATTGCGTATTTTCTTTTGTTATGTGAGGTCGTAAGATTTTCACCAATTCGTCAAAAGATTTGATTGACATCCGGTAATATTGAAAAAATTTATCATTATAAAGACGAATATTTTCGTAAAACCTCTGGAATTTTTCCATTGAATCGCGTTGGGAAAAAAATGGATGAACCCAATGTTGACGATTCACTGGTTCTCTCAACATACCCTCCGCTTCCAATACAGAAATTGCTAACAATTTCTTTTTCAAAATTTTTTGAGACATCGTGACGCGCTTACAAATCGCAGCCGACTAACCGCATAGTGTGGACCGATCGGTCCGGTACGGTTGTAACGGATGCGTTTTCAACGCACCGGTCAAAACGCACAATGTGACATCGCCCTTAAACGAAACAGCCAGCAGGCATACATTTTCACCTCTCTCAACCTGGCGACTGGAAGTTATTTTTTATTATTTTTTTATAAACAAATCGTTTGTCCGTCATTTGTTCTTATTTGTTCGTCAAAAACCATTATTTGTTCGATTATAGTTTATTTTTAAAAAATTAAACAAAATTTTTTTTATAAGTTGGCGTAATGTGTCTCTAATTTAACTTTTTTTTTTTTTAATCGAAAGGTTTTTTTTTTTGTTTATTTGTTCGATTAATTAAATTGTTTGTTCGAGTGTCGTTTTATTATTATTTATTTTTTTTCATAATTAATTTATATATTTTTAATAGTCACAGCGCATGCGTCAGTGTTACGTCCTGAGAAGGGGGCTTACAATGCCCTTTTACAAGTTAAATAGAAAATTAATAATGAAAAATATTGATTCTATTGATCCAGAATTTTACATCCATAATTACTTTATACTTTATTCACTTTCTTTGAAAAAAACAATGTGCTAAAGTTTACATAACAGTTGTTTATAAAATAAATTAATCTTCATCCAGTGTATGTCTGTAATGTATGAGCTTTTGCTACGTCCCAGAAACACGCGAATTTGTCGAGAGAGACTTACCTTGGTTGAACTGCTTGGTTAGTGGTTGAACGTCTCTGCTCTAAATTGGTTGAGAGCCAATCACTGCGTCGTTCAGAAGTTTTATTGCCAACCTTATCATAAAATGTTGATTGTTGTAGAGATTTATTTATTTATCGAATTTGTAGGTTCGTTGCAGAAATTAGTACGATTGTGAAGATGGATAATTAGCGGCAAATGATTTATGTATTTGAGAACATTATTTGAATTTAAAAATATTTATTTATTTAACTATTTTCACTTCACAAAACTGTTCAATGATTTCATTTATTTTATAATGTTATTTTATAATGTCATTTTTTATAATAATTATTTAAGCAGTATTTTAAATAATCTGTAATCGTTCATAAAAATTCATTTTGTATTGTTTTGTTTTTTTTTACATTTTATTTTCACGAAGACAAATAGTTTACATACGAATCAACAAAGTAATAAATGAACATAATATAATCTTCAATAACTTGAATAATTTTCATTGGTTTTATAAATTTTTACTTATATATTATATATTATTTATTTTTATTTATAGAAGCACTACTAGATTTTTTATGAATAAAAGCTATTTTATTTTAATTTTCCACTAATTTGCAGCATGGAAAATTACAAAATAAAAATATTAGAAATATACTGTAAAAAAGATAGAATATTCATAGAATCTTACGAAGTATCAGTCTATATAGTCTATTACTATAATAGATTGCAAAAAAAAAGTGTTTATTGCATACTTTTAATATAAAGAGCACCATGGGGTAACACTTTATTGCTATCAACTGTTGACTCAGTCTTTTTCATTAGATCGTTGTAACATACCCATTGTCCAGATACTCTTCTACAATAAGCGACGTAATGAGCAGAGGAATATCCTGCTACTGCGCACAACCTAAAATTTGATAAAAAATGAACATGAATTGAAAATTTTAAAAGTACATATCAATATTCAAAATACTCTACAAACCGATAACGGAATTCCTGACTACTACCATCTTCATTCGTCACCGGTACCATTAAATATACTGGAATCTCGCTTAGTTTGCACTCGTGACCCTCTTTTTCTTGACGAGTCTTAATATCCAATTCAATATATATATAAAAGTTTGGATTTCTTCAACGTATCCTTTTGTTTCCATTACAATAGCTACAATGCATATTGTAAATAACACTGTCCCAATCTAATGTTCTTTGCAGTGAACCAAATCCACGCTGAGTGAGTGTTATTTAATCTGTAGGGAAAAGAACTACATTTCTCGTGTTATTATTTTTACAATTGAAAGTTGGACAATCGTTCTTTTCAAAAACACTTGGTTCATCTGCAAAAAGTCGAGCCCAGAGAGTATTTATATTATCTTGACAAAAAAACGTTCGTGATATAGGTGTAGAATCATAATTTTCTTTTTCATTTTTTATTTGAACTATTTCTGTCTTTTTGTAGATAGGATATAGAATTTCAAATCTCTCCTTGTAAATATGCTCAGTTACACCATGATTTTTAAAATCAATTAAAAATTTGAAAACAGAATTTTTGGAATTTTGACTTGATTCTAAAAAATTATTATCTTGAAGGGCGCATTCAAAAAGCATGTGTACAATTGTGTCAAAAGGACAGGTGTTTTGAACCAACCAGTCACAACTTTTATATTTTATAGCTTTACACTTAAAACCATTATGGAGTAAAAAGTTTTTTCGTTTTACAGATTTTTTCTCAGATTTTTTTGGAAAACAAACTAAATTATTGGATAATTTATTTTCCAAACACTCATTAAAACATTTACCGGGATTAATTTTTTTTCTAGCGACTTGATCAATAGCATCTGACAATGGTATTTTTTCTTTTTTGTTATCTAAAGGAGTACTAGTTTTAAAACTATAGTTATGATCGTGTGCAGAATATTTCGCCCAAGTAAGTCTCTCTCACGAGTCCGTGTGTTCTCAGGACGTAACACTGACGCATGCGGTGTGACTATTAAAAATATATAAATTAATTATGAAAAAAAATAAATAAAAATAAAACGACACTCGAACAAACAATTTAATTAATCGAACAAATAAACAAAAAAAATAAACAAATGATCTGTGGCACTCCGGGAGTGCCGGCAGAAGTGAAAACTTGAACATTAACGTTGTACATTTTTTAATATTTTGGAATGGTTAGGGAATAATTTCGGACGAATTGCTTTATTTATCAGTATAGAAGTACTATCATTTATATGGTTAAATACAATATTCATTTATTGCGCATATCGTACACAAACATGACAATTTATATTACTTTCTAAGTTTAACATTTCAGAACTATTACAGTTATTTTACATAAAAAATTTCATCTCTCAGAAAAATCAACAACTTTCATTCATAATTTTGACGACTCTTTCGCCATCATCATTACCAACATCATCATTTGTTTATTTTTCTTTTGTTTCTCTGAAAAACGAAGATTATTTATTATTATTTTATTTTATATAATTTCATTTGAAATTATTTGTTTGGTATCGTGATTTTAATACCTAACCTACACCGCAGTACCGCACACGTGCTTATTGTGACGTAATAAAAGTATAGGTTAATGCTATATAGTATAAATAAACATATTACAAATATTACATCTATAATGTGTAGGTACATATGTATATTATTATAAAGTACTCACTCATTTTCTTTCACTATTTCTTCGTCACTTTTTTCATTAATAGATGCACTTTGTTCAATTTCCATATTTTAAACACATCATATATGAGAATTTTGCAACTATACAGACGGTCGAGCCATCAGCAGATCAGCTGATCAGCATTCAACAGTAACCATCACATTCAGCATGGTGAGCGATAAATTTCTAGTGCGCAGACGCCACGCACTAGATGCTCCCACCACATCACTGCCGTGCATGCACGTAGCAGCCTGTAGTACAAACACACACGTACACTCACACAAGCGCCCCGTGCCGCTTAAACGAAACAGTCAGCAGGCATACATTTTCAGCGCGCTGCAGAAAGAGAGGGGGTTCCTCTCCTACGCCGGCAGTCTACCCTCCCTACATCTTACGAATTTTCGATCAGCATCACGTGACCCTGACGCGAGTTCAACATTTTCTACCCATCTAAAAAAAGTGCACAACGCCGCTAAAGAAGTTTTCACTTCAAAAATAGTATACACCGCACGGGCATAATGAAGCGCAGTGCAGGAATGTCAAACTTTCTGCCGTGTAGTGTAATATACTATTTGTTTTTCTGATAGTTGTGACTCGATTACTAGACAGCATGGGAATTTTTGTTCGATTTTCTTTACAAAAATTCTACGATTTTTCTCTCCGTGTACTTTTTGTCATTAGAATGAGAAAAGTTTCTTTATTTGATAAGAAAATCTTTTCTTCTAGGAATAAAAAAAATATACAATTTTCATAGACGAATCTTACTAAAATAAGCGTAAAAATGATCACTTCTTCAGCAAAAATATATGTGCACAATTACTACATACTAGTAAAAAATATTTTTGCTGAAATATTATCGAGATTGTACTGATCAAATTCGTTGAAGAATTCTTGAAATATTGAAGTTAGTATCTCTATATCGTACATGAATGCATAATGCGAATTTCTTCTGAATTTTTGTTACAATTATTCATATCTCTAAATCAATTGTGAGAATCGATATTTGATTCATTACGCAGCCGTTGAAAGAGCACAAATATGATAAGTATCCTGTTGAAGAAAAAACTTATTTGATAATGGATATGTTTCACGTATAATAATAGGGGACATATAGCTTCGAAATGCCACTCGAAATTGTCCAAAGAAAATGAGAAACAAGCCAAATTAATTGGAGAAGAAGATTAATTTCCAAGAAATGGAAACATTAAATGGAAGTTTGCATTTAGCGAATAAATACTCTACAGACGTGAAAGCAAACCAGTAGACAGTGAAATATCAAGAGACACGGTAGTGTCTCGCGCCAAGGTCACTGCGGAGCGAGATACACGTACTGTGTATCTTTACGCGAATATCCGAGTTTCAAGAGACCACTATGATGAGATCTCATATATGCAATAAATTTAGCGGAAAAATAATGGGCGCAATCGAGAGCTCGTGTCCAAATTATATAATAAAACTGATTTTATTTTTTTCCTACATGCTGTATAATGGAAGATATATTGAGTTAAAGTTGATAAAAGTTGAAAACAGTCGATTTTCAGGATGAAAAATTCAGTCTTGGTCGTCGTCGTCTGTTCGTTGTCCTTATCCAATATGTTTATGGTTACATAAGCTTGTCTCTCTCTAGTTGAATCGAAGTGTCCCCTAGTGTCCTGTTTTTTCTCGCTTTACGGCCTATGTGTTTGTCTTTTTCTGAGTCCATTTTGGAAAGTCCTTTTCTAATACACATTATCGTTATATGTTCATCCTTCTCAGTCATGACCAAACTATTATTTTTTCTCTACTCTAGCGGTCAACTTTAACACTAATCGGAATTAATATTAAGAAGCACACTACTACTATTATTATTATTATTATTTCTCCACTCTAGCGGTCAGTCCCAATATTAATCTGAAATTTTTTGAAGATGATGACCTTCCGACGAAGTAAATAATAACTGATGATCGTTGATTATATAGTTAATTAATATTTATGAAATGAAATTTTTTTATTTCATTGAAATTATTTGTTTGATTGTTCCGAAGAAGCCCGTTGTATTCTTTATACATGTTTATTTTTTATTTATACTTAGAATATAACGGGGGTGGTGGTAGGTTTGATTATGAAACCTATAATTGTTATTTAATTAATTTATTCTTTTACATGATTTATTTATATTATTTTTTGAATAAGCCCATTGTATTTTTTATACTAATAATTGTATTGATACTTATAGTTGGAATATGACGGGGGTGGTGGTGGGTTTGTCTCGTGAAGTTTGATCATTATCCAATTGATTGATTGATAATATACTTCTATGTGGGAATTGATGACATTTGTTATTACTTTTATGTTCCTATATTTTATGAGAATTCGGAATTTCGTTTATTTTTCAGAGAAAATTTAAATTACGATAGATTTTCATATAGATGTATTATATTCATTTTCTATATGTTTATTAAGTATAAATCAGATGATGAGATAATATCGATTATCTCAGCAAGTTTCAATTCTAATCATTGTACTTGTAGTGAAAAAAGAAGTGATATCAAATAAAAAAAACTTTTTTAAAAAAAAGAAAAAAAAGGCGCCAAGTTCATGTGTGACAGAAAAATTGAATTGCAAAAATTACTTCAAAAAAATTACTTTACAAAAAGAT
Source organism: Microctonus brassicae (assembly GCA_918226075.1). Lineage (NCBI taxonomy): Eukaryota > Metazoa > Arthropoda > Insecta > Hymenoptera > Braconidae > Microctonus > Microctonus brassicae. The sequence continues at coordinate 3,027,428 of OW445486.1, read as the reverse complement.
TTGATATCAATCATTATTGTCAAGTACACAATATAAGGTTATATATACTTACTTACTATGTAATTATATTAGTTATCTATGTTTATAACAGAATACACATCAATGATAGGTGTCATTAATTGCCATTTCCAAGAAACCTCATCATCACCTATTGTATCAATCTAGTTATATATGTCAAAAATTTTTTGCCAATATCCCACTTTTAATACGAACGTACTTGGCGCGTTCGAAATAAGTATAACTTATCATGACCGTAGAATATGTTGACGCATGCGCTGTGTGGCTGATATGGATGTTGAATTCTTAATGCTGATATTCATGAAAGACAGTGGTATAATATTATGAATATACAACAATGCGGACATTCATGAAAAGCTTTGGTATGGATACATTAATGCGGATATCAAGATTATATTACTTCATATTTTGATGAACTAAGACGCAGAACCTCCGCAGGGCCTCTTACTTTAATAATATTCAATAAAAGCAGCTCTCAACATCTCGTGCAGTTATTAAATAAATGAGTCACGTAGTAGTGATGCGCACACCGACATCTTGGATGCATACTTTTATGCAGTCTGACAGTTGCATTGATGGCGGAAGCTAAATGCAAAATAAATAAATTTGTGTCAATACATTCGTCCAAAGAGAATTGTTTATTAGTGAAGAAAAAAGACGAAAACATGGGTCGAGGAGAAACAATATATGCATTGATATGTTGGTTAACAGGCCACATAAAGACATGGTGAAAATTTTTTAAAACAGCAAAGATTTTGGATTATTCACGTGAAAGATAGTGATAAAAAAAAAAAAAAAAATAATTGAAATACAAGGGGGAGTAAAAATGATATCATTGAATCGTAATAAAAACAATGATTTGAATTGAGAATATTTTTTCATTCTTATTATTTTTTCCATACTCCCTAATTTTTATGATCCACTTCTCACCATTGACGTTTTTTTCGTCATTTCCTCTCGCTGTTCCACAAATGCATTTGGTACACTCAAAAGTATAGGACAGTTGAAAAATTAGGATCTGAAGGGTCTATGTAGGTTTATTTTCAGGTCGTCTTTTGCGCTTTGGGATGAAAGATTTGGCAATGTGACTACTTCGAGGTCTTGAGGAGGAGTTGCATTTCCAACTAAAATACATCCAAACACCTTCTTTGCTCCTGAAGAATATCACGAAATGCTAATTGTAAGGTTTAAAGTAGGACATAAATTTCGACTCTGGATAGCCCAGGAAAAACACTAAAACTTGTGTCTGAAACATTTTTTTCCGAAAATGCATTCGCCCCGAGTTGTCATGCCGTTCTGGGACTTTTGACACATTTTGTGTATTACAGAATGAATTATCGCAGGTACAACTTGATTTGATGGCATTAAGATCTACTTTTTGTCGAAAAAACTTGAAAAAACATTAAAAAACGTAAAAAAGTGATTTCAAAAAATGAATACTCACCTAGACCTCATGCCAACCCATTATCCGCATGTTTGATTCGACCTATATTCATTAGATCACAAAATATCAAAAACACGACTAGTTCAGATGACTGTAAGACAAATTTATTATCGAATATCTAAAAAGAGAGCTAAAAATGTAATGTTTTTGTGGTTTCGAACAATTTTCACTCATTCATACTGAATGCCAACTCATCATCCGTATGTTTAACTCATACTATATTCATCTGGTCACGAAATATCAAAAGCACGATTTGATCCGATGCCTGTAAGAGAAGTTTTTGAGCGATCATCTGAAAAAAGAGCCAAAAATGGCATGTTTAGGAGCTCGGTGCACCCTTCAAATATTTTTTGAATCGCAAATGGACTTGTATCGGTCGGTTTTAGACCAAAATCTTCGATGTTATCGTTAAGCCAGTTGATTAGATTCTTTTCGAAACACCCTAATGTACACATTTGAAAAATATTTTTTCTATTTAAAAATCCTTCACAACATTTTTCATAAATCCTTTTCATTCATTCAATTATTATGTGAGTTATTAAATCCTAACCACTTTACATAACATTTATTTCCCTATTTTCATAACACTTTTTCTATAAGATAAACGTCAGGATATTTCACTTTGCTAAATTTTTCTCCATGAAAGCAACCCATAATCGGTTCATTACGAACATCAATTAGTTTATATGTTGGTGGAGTAGTATTTTTCACTTCATCGATGGTGAATATTTCTGTTGCCCAATTCGATGCATATCCTTTCTCGAATACATTTTTATATTTGCTTACGCAAACCTTATCACCAATTTTGAACTTATATCGCTGCTTTTCAACTATTCGATAAGATTTATATACTATGAGAAGGAACAATTTTTCATTATCATTTGTAACATCCTTAGGTTTCATTTTTATCGTTCTATGTTTTGTATTATTATATTCATCTATGAGATTAGATGAAATATCAATCCATTTATATGTTTCTTGAAGGCTGAATTGTTTCTATATTTTATTCTCAAATGTACGATTGAAACGGAAGGAACAATTTTTCATTATCATTTGTAACATCCTTAGGTTTCATTTTTATCGTTCTATGTTTTGTATTATTATATTCATCTATGAGATTAGATGAAATATCAATCCATTTATATGTTTCTTGAAGGCTGAATTGTTTCTATATTTTATTCTCAAATGTACGATTGAAACGTCCATACATTGAAATTTTCAAGTTTGTGAATGTTGAATATAATTTAATATTATAAAGTTTCATAAGTATCTTAAATTCTTTATTATGAGATTTTTTACCACAATCAACATGTAATTTTTTTGGTTCACGTGAAGTTTTCATAATAGATTCCATTGCTTTTGTAACATCTTCTCCATCTTTAGTTTTCAATGGTACTGTCCATGCGTATTTTGGAAAAATATCAATTACAGTTGGCAGATATTTGAAACGATTATTTTTAGGTGCATAAGCTGACATATCAAAAAGATCAGTTTGCCATGTTCCATCTAATCCTCTCATCTCAACATGACGACGTTTATAATTGACATGAGCAGGCTAATGTAATTCGTCAATTATCGCTGCTTTCATCATAATTATTCGTTTTGCTTAATATTTGATATGAAATCTTCAAGTGTTCTGGTGTTATTTTTACACGCTCGAATCACTGACTAGAAGTCAGATTAGAAATGTAATTTATCTGTTTAGATAGCTCTCTTTTTATATTTTCACGGTAACTGTTGACTTTGTTACGCGTATTCATTTCATAATTTGTTATAAGATCATTACATTCAATAATATCATGACGTAAAATATATAAAGTTCGATTCAAGTCATCAATTTTTTTTTGTATGTAACTTTTTACAATCTTCATAGATACAGCATCATTATCATATAGAGGATCTGCAATCTTACACAGTCTTTTATAATCCATATCATATTGTCCATCGGATGTGATTTTAAAACAATAACCGGGAGGACCACGATCTGGTTTTGTATTACTTTTTACCAACTTTCGTCCGAATATATCAACACTCATCTTGTTACTTCAACTGTTGATGTATAAGTGATGATGAAGTTATTTAAATCATAGTCAATATACAATTTTTGCTTCACGTAGTTCTTCGATAATCGAAATTATTTCATTTGTTTGACTTGAGTTGCCCGCAGATTGAGATCCTAGAAGTAATCGTAAGCGATCAACAAGTTCATTGGGATCATCCCAATATACATAATTCAAAGGTTTACTTCTTCTTTCAGCTATTTTATAGTGAGCTTTACCAGATTCATGTTTTATATTTCTTCCAATATATTGTTTATGTTTCAAACTCTTTTTCATTATGAGATTGCCATCAGGATCCTAACGTTTATAGAGTATGTTTGTTAATTCCATGATATTCATATAATTTTCTTTATCTATATCACTTATGATTAGTCCAGGAGTTTGTTGATAACGTTCGTTACCAACACTTATAATATTATCATTGAACTCAATATTAACATCACCAATTTTCAATTGATTATTAGTTGTCTTGCGTAGACCGAATCTAACATCTAATTTACTGTTACTCTGTTTACCCATAAGCATTTTTATGTATAATGTTAAATTATCTTCTTGCTTTGAAGGTGAACTTTGAAATGTATTTTTATCATGTTTGAATGGTTTCACAGTATCATTCTTATCCAATAATCTTGAATTCATTCCTTCATCATAATTCATGGCAGTTGCAAACGATTGATAAATATGTTTGAGATTCATTTCATCCTGCTTGAATAGTACTATCAAATTCACATTATCACGTATCAAATGTTTTGGTATACGGGTATAAGTCTGACATAAATAAAATGAATCAACATCTCTATGTCGACCCATGCAGAAAAAAGCTCTAATATTATCTTGCTTCTCACAAGCTATGTCATCAAAAATCATGATAGAATTTGGTTGTGCCTCTCCAGGTGTAACTTCATTCTCATGATCACTAAATGGAAAATATTCAACACCATCTATCGGTTTTAATATATTTTCTAAATATTTATACTTTGGTTGATTCAATGATTTTGAATAAATATAAATATATTCAAATCTCAAACCATTAGGATGAGTAATGAGTGCTAGAAGTGCATTCGTTTTACCACAATTTGATGGACCACAAAAAATAGCTCGCATACTATTTGGTAATAATTTACCATGTCGTTTCTCTCCATTATTTTGTTGGCAAATTTCATTATTGAAATTCATTATAGGTGATGTTATTGTCTGCTTCTTGAACTTAACTGTGGATAACTGTTTCTCACACGTCATAATGATTACAACTAAACGTTGATCTAGATGATTGCTTATATATCTGTGTTGCGTAAATCACGCAATTCAAATTGTTGAAGATGACAGCACTATCCAATGGCTGGTATGGATGCCATTGTAATGAGTGGATAGTGCTGCCATCAATATTAGTCGCGCTACACATATATGTTGTTTTTCCGCTCGAACAACGACGCTGACGACCACGAAGCAACAAGTTGCTATTGTTCTGACAAAAACTCAATCGTGCGCACGTGCATACTTTTCGCTCAGTTGAATCGTCAAGTATTTTGTGTAATTTTTACTATTAGTACAATTAAGTATTCTCGTGTGGTGCTTGCCAAAATTACAAAGTGCCATCACTACTAAAATAAGCATTCAATTTCATCATATTAAATTCGGTCAGCTTATGTAAAAACTCATCATCTTGATTATTCATTGCTGCATGTGGTCACGCCATGTTGGCCACGTGTTGAACGATCATTTTCTTTTAGATTAATACAGAAGTAATTTTATTTTATAAACCTGCTCATCCAGTGTGACGCAAAGTTTTCTTTTGTGAATGAACTCAATATATTGCTTGTATTAATTTCATACTATTTTTATAAGTACCAACTCACAAAATTGTTAACTTTCTTTTTTCATTTCTTTATCATACGGTAGATGCACCACGTGCACAAAAATACAGAAACTTTACTATCAGGTGTGAAAGTATTAATTAGCCGAAAAGTAATTATAGATATTATTAAAATTAAGTTTTGATTTCATTAACTATCTAAGTTCATTTTTCATTCAACCAAAAGGGATAATTTTCTTTATTTTTCACATTGAGTAGTTAGAAGTTAGTAGAGATAGTAGTTGGAAACTTGTGTTCATATGTGTTATAATTAATAAACATTCACACATCAAGATTATTACATACAAAAAAAACCAAGAAGTGTGAATTTAACCAAATTCAAAAGATTTCTTTATGTTATTTTGTTCATTTTTCTTTTTGATCGCTCTTACGTATAATTATTAAAGAAGAAACGACCAACAACGCCGGAACATTTATACGCTTTTTTTTTTCTTCTTTATAGAGATTCAGGAAATTTGCAATCAGAGAAATGAACGCGTGTTAATAAGTTCTTATTCGCCCAAATACTGTCGGATTGATGTGCAGCGTGCAACCGACCGACTAAAACCCTGTCCTCTTCGAGCATTCGACTACTGAGGTCATTTGCTCTGACGTGAATGAAGAAATTGTAATACATTTCACATATCGAAACAACAGGTATTTATACGCTGAATGTATAATCTGTGATGACGGAACCATTTTAGTTAGTAATCTAGAGACTACCATTGTATTCACATGGCATCACGTTCTATTCGCGGTAGAGGTTTCATCAACAATATTTTCAACAAGCTACCTTTCGAAGCACATATCCCAGGCTATCGATATTGTGGCCCTGGCATCAAATTATCAACCCGCTAGATACTGCATGTAAAGATCACGATATTGCATACTCTCAAAATCCTGGTAACATTATTGAACGAAATAGAGCTGATGGTATATTAGCTAAAAAAGTATCAGCACGTATTCTTGCTAAAGACGCGAGTATTGATGAGAAGGCTGTAGCTTTGGGTGTGACAAACATAATGAATATGAAATCTCCACTCGGTGCTGGTATAAAGAGGAGGAAGATGGAGAAAAATTCTATAAAGAAAAAACCTGCAATATCTTTCAAGTAAATTATGAGAGAAGCGAAAAATTCAATGCATTCAGATAAAGATATTTTCAAGTCAGCGTTGGATGGTGAACGAGTTGCTGTGAAAAAAGCTGGTAATAAAAGTAAAGTGGGTGCCCCACCACGTATATTAACAGTGCCAATGAAAACAAGAGGTATTTTACCATTTCTCCTACCAATTTTTGCTGGTTTCAGTGCTGCTGATGCTCTAGCTGATGGTGCTGGTGGCATAGCTAAAGCTGTAAATGATGTAAGTGAAGCAAAACGTGAATTGACGGAGAGTAAACGTCACAATGAAACGATTGAATATGTTGCTTTAGACAAAGGAATGTATTTGAAACCATATAAAAAAGGTTTAGGTCTTTACTTGAATCCTACAAAAAACTTATAGACCTACCACATCGAGCATTAACCAATGCTGGTCTCATGAAGTATACTAAAATTATGTAAATTCCACATTATCGTGGAATATTCATGAGAAATAATTTACCAAAATCAGGTCCATGGAAAAATGAATCAGCCATTATCAATCTTGATGATAAAAATGGACCTGGCACTCATTAGGTAGCATAAATGAAAAAAAATGGGAATGTTACATACTTTGATAGTTGCGGTGATTTGCAACCTCCTAACGATCTAATGGACTATCTCGATGTTGGTAGGGTGAAATATAATCATAACAGATATTAAGACTATAATACTGTAATATGTGATCATCTATGTTCAAAATTTTTAAGTCAGCAACTATAAAAACATGGTGTTGTAATAAATTAACATTAGTCATGGATGATTCGTTGACATCAACTTTGATGGGGATATCCTCCATACTGGAGGCTCAATATTTTCCATCAATTAAACTCTCACCAAATAAAACACATGCGTTGGGGTTTATTGAACTGCTGACTTTTAATTCAATTGCTAATGTTGATGAGAGTAATAATGAGTTATACCTAATTGAAGATAATGGAGATGATATAATAATCATACCCACTGGTAATTATAAAACTAAAGATATTGATAGTTATGTGCAGAGGGCATTACCAAATATACAATTCACACTCAAATCCAATAACAATGAATTGTGTTGTGAAATTCAGTGCAATGTTTCTATGAATTTTATACCTGAAGATTCTATTGGACGATTGTTGAGATTTAAAGCGTGTATACTTGAATCGGCCAATATTCATAAGTCTGACTTGCCAGTGACAATACTCAAAGTTAAAGCACTTCGTGTTGAATGTAATATCACCACTGGAGCTGATAATAATGGTCATCAAGTACATACAATACATGAATTTTTCCCAACTGTCCCACCAGGATATAAGATCGTTGAAATACCAGCACATGTCATTTACATACCAATAACTGTTCAGTCAATACAACATTTACAGCTAAGAATAGTTGATCAGGACGGTGAACTTGTAAATTTTCGTGGTGAAATCTTAACTATTAGATTACACATATAATCAATAAAGTAATGGGCATTGTATATAATACAGTTATTCAACTACCATCATCAATAGTTTATAGTAGTTGGGGTTATAAAAGCAAGTCAACATGTCGAAAAAGGATCAGTCATCACGTACCACACAAACAACTAACACCTCACAACATTCAACTGCTGAAAAATCTGGAATTGAAACTACGTGGGAAACAATAAAATTGTGTTGTTTTTGTTTCGTATATCTAATACTGTAGCGCAAATCTTGAATATTCAAAAAGCAATAGTTTTCAATGAATCTATCGCACATTATAAAATTCATGCACATCAACCATATGCATCATCAACATTCAACAACAATGATGAAATTCGTATTGCTGTGCCACGTCAAGACTTATGTTTATTACCGGGTAAAAGCTCATTACATATCTGTGGACGATTAAATAAGGTTGATGATGCTGCAGTTGCAACTACATCACTAGTAAACTTTGCTATATGTAATTTGTTTGAGGAAATACATTATGAATTGCATACTGTTGAAATTGATCAAAATAAAAATGTTGGTATAACATCTCTTATGAAAGGATATGTTTTCCTATGCTCAGGACAGAATTATCTCTTAGAAAATGCAGGATGGTTAACTCAAGATAATGATTATATCATTGATGCCAAAGGATATTTTGATATATCTATTCCGTTAAATTTATTATTGAGATCCGCTGAAGATTATCAGAAACTTATTGTGAATGCTAAGCATGAGTTAATTCTTACGAGAGCGACTGCTGATTCAAATGCTGTTGTTCAAACCGTAGCTGAAAATGTTAAGCTCACACTCCAGAAAATATAATGGACGATACCATATGTAAAAGTTCCAGTCACACAAAAAATTCAATTGCTCAATTACATAGCTACGATACCATATGTAAAAGTTCCAGTCACACAAAAAATTCAATTGCTCAATTACATAGCTACAGATCGATCCATTTCAATGAATTTTCGTACATAGGAATTATATGAATATGCATTGCTTCCAACTTCCACAAAGAACGTTTGGGTTGTCAAAGCTACAACACAACTGGAGGAACCACGCTATATCATACCTGGGTTTCAATCTGTAAGAAAAAATAATGTAACTAAGAATGCCAGTCAGTTTGATCATTGCAAATTGAAAGATGTCAAAGTATCAATTGATTCAAAATCTCATCCTTATCGAAATTTGAATTTAGATTTTGATAAAAATCAATATGCTATATTATATGAAATGTATACAAATTTTCAATTATCATACTATGATAAAGAATCTAATCCTATGTTAACAAAAGCTAAATTCGTATCACATGTACTAATTGTAGTGATTGCTGGTTCAAAGCAGAATGAAAATTTAAAGTCAGGACCAGTAGATGTACGAATTGAAATTAAATAGGTCGATGAGATTTCTGCTCAAACCACAGCTTATTGTTTGATGTTATATGATCGTATTGTTGAAAATATAAACCTATAAGTGGTGTTGTGAGAAAATTAGTTTAGGAAAAAATATTTTTTGTACAATCAAACGTGTTCAAGTCATGTATTCATATAGGAATGCATGTTGTGAATAAGCAGGTTGAAATCCAGAATGATTTCGATGAAAATTGAGTCAATGGGTGGAATAATTGAACATATATTAGATATAATCAATTTGTAAAACGGATAATAAATAATGAAACAAAATTTTTCAACATGATATATTGTTATCTTTCTAATATAAGAATATTTCCTATTATTCCATTTTTCAATGTAATATTTTAGCAATAAGGTTTTTCACCGAAAAAAGTTTGATTACATTTTTTTCTTCACAATTTTGAATATAATATTTTAGAAAAACTAGATTATATTTTTGTTGATAAAGAATTTATTTTATTCAAAATTTAAAAATATTAGGGCATAATGAAGGAAAAATAAAATCGATAAGACAATCAATAATTATGTTATTATTATTATTGTTATTATGATATATAAAGTGGAACAGAAAAATTTATCATAATTATTTTTTATCTTTCTATTCATAAAATTTTAATTATCAATCACAGCCATTCTTGTTGTAACTCTAATGATGGATAATAATCCACCTTGGGTGGACGATGATCATCTTTGATACAAATTTGCTCATACCACCATATTTTTGCTCTATTATCAATAAATAAAGCTGCTTGTATATCACTTATGTTCAAAATACACCCTTCATATGACCCATGAAGGTGTGCGTAATCTTCAGTCATCTGGTATATGCAATTGAAGATGTTTCCATATGGAACATTAATGTTCAACCACTCTATAGGTATGAATGGTGTATTGAACAATCTATGATGAATTCACTCCGAAAAAGAATGTATAAACTGGTAAATAAATCATTATTAACTCAACTGGATATGTATGAAGGTTGGATTTTTCATTTTGATCGTTCGAACCGTTTCTTTGTTTCAAACAATTGAACTTTTGAATAAATTGAAAGGTCACGACTTTCGCGCTTAATGACTTTATAATCATGATAAAAATGGAAAAAAACGTTTCTTGAAATTTCTTTCACATTTTTCTAACAATCGATGTTTTGCAAAACGAAAAAACAATAATCGACGTAAAAACAAAAAAATATCGAAAAATTTTCGAAATAATATTCATATTTTTTCTTCTGGAAAACCTTCGGGGCAACAAAAGCGCAATGTCCGATTTTTTCAACATGGTTCATATGCAAACAGCCGGCATTATGCGATTTTCAAAGCGTACTACGTAAAGGTTGTATGGTCGGATTTACACTTATATTTACATAATTACGAATCGTGCTGAAAACAAGTGGACATTGCGCTCTTGAACGCCCCGAAAGTTTTCCAAATAAAAAAAATATGGAAATTATTTCGTAAATTTTGCAATATTTTCTTGTTTTTACGCCGATTGTTGTTTTTTCATTTTGCAAAACATTGATCGTTAGAAAAATGTGAGAAAATGTCTAAGAAATATTTTTTTCCATTTTTATCATGATTATCATGAAGTGTTCAAGCGCGAAAATCGTGACTCTTCAATTTTTCGAAAAGTTTGATTGTTTGAAACAGAGGAACGGTTCGCACGATCGAAATGAAAAATTACAGGGGTTTTCTGGGTATATCTAGCTCAAACAGTTACTCTTGACATTAGTCATTTCATGGATATTTCCCATTCATCCGTCAATTTTCTAAAAAACCTTGAATTACTTTTTTTTTTCAAATTCATGTTAAGGATGAAAAAAGTTTTTTTTCCCAAAAATTGTGGCAATATATTATAGGAAATTCATCCTAGTTTCCAAAACTGCCTTTTAATTCTTTGTAGGATCATTTGTCGCTGAGATATCGAAGATTGAAAACAAAAGGACCCTTTTCCGTAAAAAGTCTCACATTTCAGTGAAAAATCCACGTTTCGAGGCTTGAAAAGAACGGAATTGAAGCTCGATGAACAACCTATTCAAACCAGTCGATGGTTTAGCTGAAAAAAATTTTTCTAAGTTCGTGGATTCAGAATAAAAGACCCAAAATTTACAAATTTTTAATTTGCGCTATTTCTTAGGATCATATAATAAACGTAACTCCTAAAAATTTTCCACCACATCGTCTGAAAACTAGGGACTCAGAAATTCAAAGTACTTTTTCGGAAACTCGATACGACCATTTTTCACTGAGGTACAACCTGTCAAAAAACACAGAAAAATCTTGATAATTTTTTTCGACCCTTCAATTTTTTCCTCTAGTGTATTTTGAATTGTTTTGTTCATTCTGACGTTCACAACACATTCGATGACATGTCTATTATATTTTCAATCAAATCCTTAACGATAGTTGAATCTTCAATTTCATCAGATGAACATATTGATGGAACATTTGCATTTCCTAAATCTTCTTTTTCAGCTTTATATTCACGTTTCAAATGAAAAAAATTCATCAAGTCTCCTAGGTTTCCAATAGTTTCACATTCACGTAAATGTGAAATTCGTGAAACATTATTTTGATAATTCACTATATCATTCAAATAATTCAAAATATTTGCTGGTGGTTGATCACCGAAATGCTTGTAAATGATATCAGACCAACGCAATTCAAATGGTGGAAATGTTTGTAATAATACCATTTCTTCTGATATTGATGGCGCAGGTAATTCATCCATGTTGGAATTTTTGACACTTGAATATCAAATATATGCTTCACGGAAAAAATTTCATGTTTTTATAGTAATACCCTACTTCTACTTTGTCATAACATAAAGTAACTGCGCAAATAAAATAACGGTTCAGATAACTATTTCTTTGTTCATAACAAGAAATTCACTGCATAGTCAAAAATGACGGTTAAAATGATGTAATAACTGTCGAACTGATGCAGTATCGGTCAAAATGATGCAGTAACGGTCAAAAATAGAAAATATCAGGCTCAAATATCATTGGATGATAGAAAAAAATGAATTAAGAGGTATTTCCGGAACTAACGTGATTGGATGATAGTATTAGATGTATGGGAGAAAAGATGGATAGATGCATTGTCATTGGATAACAACGATGAATGAAGTGGGGGAAATGCGTGGATCCTACGTTATGATATAATCATTTTCATCTCCACCTTTTTTTTGATTATAATACATCCTTATGGGAATTACTGTATGAAAATCTTGTAGTTATATATATTCATCAAACATTTTATAAAATCTGTTCATAATATTTTTGCGCGAAAATTGACTTATGCGCGTTGGGTAATGATGAATTTGATCGACAGTATGTAATACTAAAGTATGAAACAGTTATACATCACGCTATAGTGCATGAAAATCAGCCATATTGTTTCCCGCGTAAAAATTGGTTCATGCGCATTGGGTGATGATGAATTTGATCGACAATATGCAGTTCTATAGTATAAAAATGTTATACATCACGCTATAGTACAAGTCAAACCATATTTTTTTTCGATCAGTAACATCACATAAACCGCTATTGTACGAAATTTGAATTTGTATTCAAAAGCCCCCCTGTTACACCACCCAGCCAGCGTGGAATGTTGCAGGAATGTTACATCCGCAACGTTAAACATTGCAGGGAACGTTGCAGCAACATTCCTGCCACGTTCCTATGTCCGCCTCCCTGAACGTTTAGAATGTTGCAGGAACGTTGCAGGAATGTTGCAGCAACATTCCCCAGCAATGTTCAAGGTGTTGTGAAGGAATATTGCTTGATAATTATGAATGCAATTATTCAAGTTAAATTATATAAAAATATATCATAATAATGATATAGTGCTGCAATATTCATACAATTATATTTCAGCTGAATTCCTTCAATATCCTTGTAATAATCATGAATATAGATCACAAAACTCTACTTATAAGACTGAAATGGCAAACTATTAATGAGCTATTCAGTACGCTACAAATACTGCAAAGCATATATATATTGTGAGATGCGCCCTGCCGATTCGTCAAAAACAGGGACGCACTCAGAAATTACCTTGGTTTGGTGTTGGTTTGTCCTCATGAAAGGGATGCCACCTCGATGACCTGAAACGATCTAAGATTTCGGGGGAATCTACTTACTTATTCAAATAATTGAACCCGCGTTAAATAAGTAATGAGACATATTACAAATATATTTATTATCCAAAAAGAACCCAAACGAAGAAAATAAATGCGCCTTTTATGGCAAATAATAATGAAAAAGTTTAAATATTAATAATACTTCGGTCGCAGGAATGACGGGTCTACAACGATGCGATAAGTTATAACAATTATTGAAAGTATAATTCTTATTATATTTTAGTTTAATTACAACCGGATAATCTTTATCTTATATTATATTGTCGCGTCGCGCTGTGGACTTGTTCGGTCAAATGATAACAATGGCGATTCGCCACGTGTTGATCCGCCAAAATGATCGATCATTCACGTATTGAACCAATTAACATTTATTTTACTCACGCAACAATTTTTCTGCTTCTCTCACTATAGCGACGACAATATACGCCAACATTCTATATTATGCTTCCATACACGCAAAACTGCACGTAATTACGTTTTATTTCACGCGTTACAATAATTTTCGCACTATTCATATTCCTATTCTCTTTTCTCACACGCTCTACATACACACAACCTTCACTCTCAAGGTCCGCCGTGGAAGTGCTCTTCAATGGCCGCTTCCGTCGTCTCCTTCTCTCAACCATGACCACGTTGCTCAATCACTACCAAATTAGTCGAATTAATTACTATAGTAATTAATGTATACATTGTTACGTAATTACATCATTGGCTCGTATTCAAATGCAGTATTTTCTCATTGGTTGAAATAATTATAATTCAAATTCGGTGCCGGATATTTAATGATGGCCGTTTCGTTGCTGGTCCAATATTGGGGCGCCACCTCCCTCGTTCTCCTCACACCAATGTTTTATTGGATATTTTATCGACCCATTTATCGGCCGAATTGGCTATTTATTTTGACACTTACCAAGAAGTGTGGTGATGTGGATTGTTGAGTCATAACGTTCAGTGTTGTTGATCGTTCGGTGTATTATTTGATTCATTTATGAACAAATTAGTTTATTTATTCATCCGGATTTGATTATGTTGGTTGTTTGTAGTGTTGAGAGATTGTTGGTCCATGGCTGGGTGGTTGATTAGTTGATTGGTAGTATTGGTGATCCGAATCGTCTCAGCTGTTGTAGGTAAAGTTTGACATTCATTCTATGCATTCATTCATTCATTATTATTTATTTATTATTAATTCATATATTTTTGTTTCCACAGCGCAACGAGCATTATTATGATTTCAATTATAATTAAAGATGTGATGGGTGGAAAGTCACCACATCACAATATATATATATATATATATATTGTAAAATGAAGTACGAGTGTTGCATGAATGTTGCGGAAACGTTGCAGGAAGGTTGCAGGAACGTTGCGGAAATGTTGCAGGAATGTTACAGCAACATTTCTGCAACATTCACATGTAATGTTCCCGCTGCAATGTTCCAGCAACATTCCTGCAACATTCCTGCAACATTCATATTGCAACGTTGCCACTGGAATGTTGCATGAACGTTGCAGCAACGTTCGGAATGTTGCGCAAAGTTCGGAATATTGCTGCAACATTCTACGCTGACTGGGTACTGTTGATCAATTTTTGTTTGTCCTAATCTAGAATGAATCGAACCTACAATTAGGTTTAGATTGGATTCAAATTTTAAATCATAAATAAAACGTTTTAATTTATGAGTTCGAAATAAACCTAAAATTGCTTTTGTAGTGAAAGCATAAACATTTTTTCCAGTAGAAGGATTTAAGTATTCTTTCCGCTTTTCGAGCAATTAACAAACAAACATTTGTGACACCATGCATCAAACTTAGATGCAGCTCCTGCTATAGTTTCATTTTCAATATCTTGCACAAATCATTTTTCTGTACACTTCGAACAATACAAGCTTTCAGATAGAAATTCAAGATTAATCAATCTGATCTCCTTCACTGGGTATGATGATGCATATTCAACTTCTTTCAATTTTTGCTTTTCTCATTTATTTTTTTAAAATCTCTTTAGCCATTTCTTATCGTTTCAATAGCACCAATCTCACATTTTTCTCGACATATTTTCCCTTCCATCGATATACCAGCATGGTGAACGTGAACTATATTATTTTATTCATGTGATGACTATTGGACAACAAAAGCATTCTCGCGCACGTCGTATTCGCCCATAAAGGCACTGGACGCCGCCCGAAGGCGTGCTCTAAGCCCCATTGACCACCGTCACTCCACCATCCACCGAACCAACATTAGCCTGGAAAAACCCCCTCACACGCTTCCAACGGGCCGCATACTAGCCGGATGTCCACGTTTTGTTTGTGAGGGTAAAGACACTTCCTTTTCATCGAAGGGAGCCAGCAACTTAGCCGTCAGTGGTTCGTTTAAAACAATAGGAGTAGCCCTCCCACTGACGTTGCCCAACGGGGACCACGGTGAGGTGTGCTGTGACCGAAGTCAATCTCATTTCGTTTGCTGAAATTCAGCCCACATGCATGTGTACAGTGCGCCATCACAGATATGAGCCTTTAGACAAGATTAGTTAAGGACATCAAAACATTCACAATACATTCTTATGTCTAATTGTAAGCGCGGTTCTCATATTTTTCTTTTGATTGTCCACTTTACATTCTCCGCCGTTGCCATTCTAAGTTCTTACTTAAGTCACTTCGTCTATTGTTCACTCCACTGTGCACTTTTACTTTTGCACTACACGCGCGCTCACACCATACTGTCTTTCACCCCCTCTCCTGCGCCCGGCTCTCCGACACATCCGGTACGTGGTCAAAGGGGGATCGCAGCACCATCTTATTCTACTTTACTTGTACTTAATATTATATCTACAGGTGGCGAACCTAATCTCGGATTATTATCTTGTTCCCATTCTCTCCCCATTACCCCTACCTACTTAATTGGGACTCTATACAAAGTTGTTTTCTATCTTATATTTAATGCATTGATTCGCAATACCAGCCTTCCCAACCTACTCTCATGTGTTCTACTGCCACCATGAGCGTAGGCTCAGAAAACGGCTTGGTTCTCACTGCATTCACAGGTTTCCTTATTGTAACTTATATTATGTCATCCATCCCTCATTGCTAATTGCGACCCACCTGTGCGTGTCCTCTTTGCCAGCGCACACGTGAAGCTGAGAGACAGATTAGTCTACTCAAGTATACTCATTTACTTCATTTACTTCATTTTTATATATAACTTTCATACTTATTCAAATCATTTCTTACATTTTTCACCTTATGACTAACAGTTCACTTCATCTATCCTTCAGGTAGCTCTTGTCCAACCTGAACAGGTTCCGCGGGCATGACCGCTCCGCAAGTTCCTGCAAAACCATAGGCCACCAGATATTTTCGAAGGCGCCAGCGAAGTCGAAGAGGACTCCCACAGCGTACTTGTCGTCACAAGCAGCTACGATCCTCCTCATTTCAAGGATCGCGTCCTCCGTCGACCTGCCTCTCCTGAATCCGAACTGCCGATCCGAAAGACTATCCTCCCCAACGAATTTTGCACTGAATCGTGCGTTCATCAATTTCTCTAAAAGTTTCCCTATCACCGACAAAAGACAGATTGGACGATATGACTTCGGATCCTCTACATCCTTGTCATCGCCCTTCAGGAGCATTCTTATAGATCCCTCCTTCCAGGCTTTTGGAAAAACCCCTAAGCAAAGACACTCGTTGAACAAATGGAGAATTTGTGCAGGAAGAAGTTTGCACACCCTTTTTAAAACTACTACTTCAACTAAATCCGACCCTGGCGCCTTGTTATTTTCAAAGGAACTAACAGCTTTGAAAAGCTCTACCAAAGTGAACGACTCTGCATCTTTTGTATTCGGATCTATTCGACAATTGACTCGAATTTCACGCTGCGCTGGAGTGTCGTCAGTGCAGTCGTCTACTACATGAGTGTCAAGCAGGCAGCTGGCGGTATCTTGGATATCGACCGTCGAAGATCCGTCGCGCCGGAGGGTGCTCAGCACCCTCTCAACTCGGACTTTCTGTGCCTGGAGTTTATATACGGCACCCCAGAGGTCCTTGTTGCCGACCGTCGAGACGAACTTCTTCCAGCTTTCCCACTTTGCACGTCTAATCATGCGACTATATTTCCGCCTGTCTACTCGATGAGATTCCCTCTTTTCTTCTTTAACTACCAAATCTTTTTCCCTAAGGTATACCCTTTTGGATTTATAAACTCCCTTCTTTTTCTCCGTCAATTTGCGTGTCCACCATGGATTGGACTTTCTGAAGCGCTTTTTGCGCCGCATCGATTTCTGACAAGCTTCTACAACTATCTCCGTGAATCTAACCGCCAGTGACTCGACATCCTCGACGGACCCATGCTGGGTGACCGTTGGTAGAGAGCTTGCTAGCTCGCGGACCGTATCGTCGAACTTTCCCCAATCGACTCTCTTTACATCGAACCTCATGGTGGTCGGCTGTTCGATCGGCCCTGACGCCTCCGGGCCAACACAAATCTCGATCGCGTGATGGTCACTGCACTGGACCCATCCTAGACGAATGGCCCAGTGAGATATGTCCCTTGACATCTTTTCGCTAGAAACTGTAACATCTATATAACCTCTACCAGCCAAGGACGAAAAGGTTGGGCCTGTGCCCGACACATTCTCAACATTCATTCTCAAAGAAGTTACGAGGTCCGCAAGCTCATCACCGCGCTCGTCACTTGTCGGACCCCACAAGGTGAATCTCGCGTTCGCGTCCATGGCTACCAAAATTCTTTCCCCGCACAGATTGCGCATAACTTTCTCTAACTGCGTTAAGTGAGGTTCTACGACGTCACACATAGATTCTTTTGTTTTTGTCGTCACTAAACTGAAAATAGTGTGAGACGACATAAAATGAAAATTGAGGGGCAATAATTTGCGCACATACACAATGTGGAGAACTAAGCTAAGAAATATATAGCATCCGTAGTTTCGGGTTCGTCAATACGACGGCCACTCACGGCTGCTCTAAACTAGTTGCTGAGACTTGAGCCCCTATACCCAAGCCTCCTACGATGTAGTTGGTGCCAGTCGCTCTGGTGTATGGCTCCTGAATTAGGAGTACATCCAGGCGCTGTTTTTGTACTAACGAATACATCTCGCTGGTCGCATTTTTAGATCGCGCTAGGTTCGCCTGAACTAATTTGATATGAGGAATACTTATTTAGTTGGAAGCATCATCAGTCTGGGGGGGAAGTATTGAATCGCAACTATCATTCATTCGTTGTGATGCTCTTACACACTCTTGCATACCCTTAGATTCATTCAGACTTGTGCACTCACTCACCCATACTGCTTCATCCTGGTGTCCTGTTGGCTGCTCGGCTCCGTCCTGTCCTGCTGCTTGGCCTGCGTTGTCCTCGATGTTGTCTTCCTCTCGTTCTGCCGCCACTGGTATTTCCACTCTCACTATTTTTACACTCACTTCTTTCACTGTGTTCACTACACTCACTTTGACTGGACACTGCACTTTCACAAGTTTCACCACTGCTTCTTCCACTTTCACTGTCACTGGCGTTGTCCTCCCTTGGTGTTCCTGGTCCTGGGTCCTTGGGGCCGCCGCTCGGGGAGTCAGCCTGTGGATGGCCTCTTCTGCAACCCGAGCAGCTGCCCGTCGGCTTCTGCGCTGTTGGGAAGAAGGTGGTGTTGAGTTTAGCCATTCCATTGTGGTCCCACGAGTACGGCGGGAAGCTGTCGTCGATCCAGGCAGAGCTCCCATTGCCTGGACAAGCCTTGATGCGACCGGGCGCGGCAGGTGCCCGGAAGTTTAATCGCTTGGGCCTGAGTCACCCCTCAGCCATTCATCCCATCGGCGCGCACTATACCTTAGGATTGGGGGCGGTTATAGAGACGCCATCCTCTCGGCCCGGGCGGTGAAGCCAGGACCCCCGTTCTCCCTGGCCGCGACGTTCCACACTGTGCTTTGTGTGGTCCCTGAAACGACCAGGAAGTTTACGGTTATTAAGAAATCGGCTAGCACTTGCTGATCCCAGCCCCTCTTTGAGGAGCGTATTGGTTCTGTGTGGGAGAAAAAGAGTATTAGTAGCTGAAACAAAATGTGGATTACTGACCTGAAAGAAAATAGTAAATTAGTTGGGAATAATGTTCCCCCTCAGTCCTCACAGCAAGCTGCCGGGCCCGGGTCGGGGTTAGGGATGAGTAGGGTGGAGGAGGGAAAGAAGGGTAGGGCTCCGCCGAGGCATCCGCATCTTCCGATGTGGCCAAACTCGTCGCCGCATCGAGTCGCTCTATTGCTAGGCGACTTAGAGAGTTCTTCCCAGAGGCTTACGTGTGTAGATAATCATCCTCTATTGGGAGTACCGGCTCATCTAAGGAAGGGCGGGAGTGTTGGCCAACTTTCGGGAGAGCCGATGTTCATTACGGCTGCCCTGTCCTCCGCGAGGTCGTTGGGATGGAGAGGAGGATACTCGTGGCACCAAGGGACTTTCCCTTTTCCGCAGCCACCCCCTCGCACGCCCCAGTAGGGCTTCCCCTCCTGAGGCCTACACTTTCAGGTAGATAATTACCCTTTCTGTGACCTACATCGATGTGCAGATAATCAACCCGCAGAAGGCCTTGTAGATAATACCCGTGTAGATAATACCTCCTCTCAGAGGCCCACGTACGTGGATATTCATCCCTCTGTGAAGGGAATTCACCCCCATGTGAGCGCGGAGAGGCACGACCGTTCTCGAGAGAATGGTAGCGCACACTCAGTGCGCTTGAGCCTCCTGGCATGCTTTTGGGCATGCTCGTTCAAGTGTGCATCTCTTGGCGGACCACCCAGGTCTCCCTGGTTGGTCTTGGGCCCTTCTACCACGTCAAGGTGTATGCACTTCAGAAGGGTACAATTGGACAACAGTAGTATTTTCAATAGCCTCAAACTTTTAGGTTATGACTCGAGTAGCAGACATGTACAACCTGATATCAAATAGTGCGCTGTTGCCAAATCCCCATCTACTCCTCCGAGTATATTTATATAATATAATTCAATGAAATTATTCATAAAAAAAATTCTGTTCATGCATTATTTTACTTATAACAATATTCCTGTTGAATATTTCTTGATTTTTCGATAATTAAAACTGTTTTTATATATTCCATTTTT
Organism: Microctonus brassicae; assembly: GCA_918226075.1. Classification (NCBI taxonomy): domain Eukaryota; kingdom Metazoa; phylum Arthropoda; class Insecta; order Hymenoptera; family Braconidae; genus Microctonus; species Microctonus brassicae. The sequence continues at coordinate 3,006,807 of OW445486.1, read as the reverse complement.
CTGTATCAGAAGTTGGTAGCTCTGCGATTCTCCCATGCTTCAAAATTTGCCTCACCTGTCCCCGTACCCCTGTCTCTGACACCGCAGAACATTCTTGAATAACATACGTGTACCTCCATGTATATCTTTCCCTCTATCATCAGTCGAAAAAGTCATTGCAAGTTCTTTTACAATGAATTGATGAATTGGACATTTGAAACCCTGTACATTCAATATAATCTACATATTTTCCACTCACTGTCAGCAATATGTGTGTAAATTTGCAGAAATGACTGAATGAGACTAATAAACTCTTATATTTATAATGTTACTCCCACTCCGTCCGATGATGACACCGCCGTATGAAAATAGATTACCTAGAATGTGGGACTTACCCCCTCTACACCGTTGAATTACGCAGTTGTATGATGTTACCCCCACTATATAGTCATTATCGATATATGTATACATATATATATAAATATATATGGCGCACATGTATTAGGTGTGAACGATATAATTTGGTTGAGTGCTCGTCTTGAGTCTAGTACGTTATAAAATGTTATACACAGTTGTACGTTGTAACATGTGATACTACAATAAATGAATCTATTGATTATATCTTAATCCATCGGTACGAGTCAAATATGATTCTTTTTCCTGCGCAACTTTAACAGTTTCGAGTGTGTGATGGTACGAACTCTAAGAACTTCATTTGTTTAGGAGAAAGATCTTTTGCAATATTTACACTAATATCCATGTTTGCAATGAATAAAAGTTCTACACACAAATTATGAGAGTCCACTAAATAGTTCGCATGCGAAATCATGAGTTCTTTTGGGATGGCCTCCACTCCCCTTCGAAAGCAAAAAATACAAAGAGTGGGGAGTTGGAAGTTAAATCGGTCAAATATCATGAAAAGAACTTGTAGCCATTTTTTATTTCGTGGAAACCAAAGCGTGATGATGTGGAAACCCCTTATTGATAACATATGAGTCATTTGATATAAACATCACGATATCAGTAGATTATGTGCATACAATAGTTTTCTAGAGGTCAAATCGGACAAACAACATCAAAGAAGTTTTAGCCGCTTTTTTTCGTGGAAACCGAAGCGTGGTAATCTGAAACCCTTCCATTGATAACATATGAGTCATCAAATATAAACTGTGCCGTTGCACGGACCCCCCACGTGGCCGATAAGAGAGTTTAAGGAGATAAGAGGTAACTACCTCTCGCTGGTAAAGTAGGCAGCACTCCAGCTTGGTGATAGTAAAACCCCCATTTCATAATAGCTCAAAACAGGACCCTTGATGGTAAAGCAGAACTCAATCTTCCTTGCCCCCCCCTGCCATCGTCAGGTAATCCCCTATTACATAATCTCACTACGTAATCCTTCATCGCATGATAGCTTGGAACAGAACCTCTTGATGGTAAAGCAAAATTTCTTCTTCTCTGCCCCCCCCCCCCCCCCCCCTTATTTCTCTTATAACGTTTGTGACGATTTTCGTCACAAATGGCATCCCTTGTGGGGACTCAGAGATAGATTCGCAGAGAAATTAATCATAATTTCCATAATAAAATAATGTAGAAGTTGAGAACGATTTTGTTGACGCCGAAAATATAATAGAAGACGAGGCGCTGTAAGAGTGAGAGAGAGTGAATGTAAATATTATGTTTCAAGTACACGAAGAAATAGTGTGGAAGAATGCTGTGGAGCGAAGCGTATCAAAACGGAAATTTATATTATATTCATTATTTCTTCATATAATTTAATCGAATTTACGTATATTCTTTTTTTTTTTTTTTTTTAGATGAATAATGGAATTTAAGAATAATGTTTTTTTGTTTTGTCGACGAAAACATTGTAAGAGTGTTGAATGATGCCTAAGCTGAATTTATATTGCAATGGAAAAATAGCTATTGGCGAATGATTTGAGAATGGGAAATAATGTCGAATGAAGAATATTTTTTTTTGCAAAGTAATGATATATTATATATTTTTATTATTTTTTTGGTAATGCTGCAGCTATTGTCGAGTGTTTATGAAAATTGTGGAATAATTACTTGCGTAACAATGAAATAAAATAAAACCCCACGTGTAGAATGGAGTAGATTCGTATTTTCCCCCATGAAACATCAATTGTAGACCCGTAACCCCCCCCCCCCCCCCCCCGCCCTAACAAACCCGAATGCAGAGCGATTTAAATATTGTAATGAGAATATGGAATGTTGAAATGTGGGTTGGCTAGTGATTTCGAAGTGGAAATTGTGTACTGAAGCTGGAGAGAACATCAAGCTGTAGATGCTGCAGGTGGAGCCGTCGACGTTGATGCAGATGATGAAGACGGAAAGCTGAAACGAAGTACAAATTTAATCCAACGAACGTTCTCAATTAATAAAAAAGTTGATAACGTCACGTATGGCAACCTAACAACCAAAAATTTGAATAGAAGGAGTTGGAGACGCTGAAGCTGGATACGTTGAAGTTGCAGACGCAGAAAGAGTTGGAAACGCTGAACGACGTCCACGCCTAATTGTCATTAATCATTATCGATTAAGACATATGTCCTTTGGAGGACATACGTCCAATCTAGGAGGAGGATTGTGACGATTTTCGTCCAGGCAGCGCCAATTAGGCGTGTCAGTAGTAGGGATAGGTGCGTACGCACCTATTCTAATGATGCATTGAGGCGACAGTGAACGACACTGTTGATCGGGGCTGTGAGTAAGGAAGACGTGTTAGTACGTGTAGAGTTTGGGAGCAATTGTGTCCCGAACTCAGAGGCGATAGGAGATCGTCAGTCGAAGTAACTGGAGTTGATGGTGCTGTAGAAGATGCTGCTGTAGATGCTGAGGTAGCTGAGGATGAAGCCGAGGAAGCTGTAAAAGTGCAGTGAAATTGTGCCGTATGTGTGTGCTGTAAGGCGTGATATGAGAGTGCGTGAGAACCCCTGTAGAAACCCCTCCCCCTTGTTGTGTAACATTGTATGAGAAGTTTACTGCGAATCTATCATGTGCGCTAAGTATGAGAATCCACGTATTTATAAGAGGAAGAATATTTTGAATTATTATATCGAGTCGCGTTATTATTTTTGTTGAAGAGCGTATGAGATTGGAAGATGGACGTCCAAAATTATTACTATCATTATTATCATAAATATTATTTTCATAATATTTTTCATTCATATTAATTAATAGATATTTTCTTGAATACTCATTTAATAAATTCTCCCGGTTTATTAATTATTATTATTTGAACGGGAGTGGCATCCCTTGTGTTGTGTTGCTGTGGAGGTTGCTGCTGTTGCCGAAAAATTGCTGCTGCTGCCGATTATTAATTAAATAATATTTTTAAATATTGTGCTTGGCGCGTAGAAAACGCCACGTCACACGTTATAGCTTGGAACAGAACCCCGAGATGATAAAGCAGATTGGGCCACTCTCCTCCCTCATTACGTCATACTTTGGAACAGAACCACGATAGTGGCGCCTCACGCGGATTAGTTTCGATATAGAATCCCCCTTACTTATCTACTCTAATATTCATGAGAGACTGTGGTATAAATGCAATAAGTAAATGCTCTTAATGATATTTTATGTATAACAAATTCGCTATCAAAATGCATCATGCATAAAATTTTAACGAATATAAAATTCATCGACTGATATCAGACGCGCTAAATACGTTCGTATGAAGAGTGGGACATTGACAAATATTTTTTGACATATATAACTAGATTTATTACAATAGGTGATGATGACGTTTTTTGGAAATAGCAATCAATGACACCTATCATCCATGTGTATTCTGCTATAAACATAGATAACTAATATAATTACATCGTGAGTCTATAACCTTACGTTGTGTACTTGGTGCTAATGACTGATATCAAATCTTTTTGTGAAGTAAGTTTTGCAAAGTAACTTTTTCTCGAGTAATTTTTGTAATACAATTTTTCTGTCATGAATGAACTTGGCGCCTTTTTTTTTTCAAAAAATTTTTTTCGATTTTGATACAGGTGACATTAAATTTGCAAAATGTATTGTAGAAAACTTACTTTTTTGCTTGTATGATTATTAAAAACACATCAAAAGTGTAATACGCTCGAATGCTGTTATTAAACAAACGCACACAATGTGAGATCTGTCAGTATGAAGTCGTCGTTTTCTGTGAAACTTCCGCCGAGTGGCCAGACTCTCCATTATGGGGACTCTACTGCAGTGTGGAGAGTATTGACATCCTAAACGTAATCAGTGATGAATGTGTGGTGCTGATCACGAAACACATTTTTGTAAACCAGTATATCATAATGGCAATAGTAATTCTCAACTAACCATCCTAGTTCGAGTATACAACAAAAAAATCATCGAGACCAACATCTGCCTGAGTGGGGAGTTGTTATGTCTTCTAGTTGAATTATGACCAAATTATCTCATCGGGTTTATCAAAGCACATATCATAAATCATGAACATTGCGTCATTAACAGCACCGAGAAAATCCGATTCCTCCTCTGAAAGTATTGAATTTTCTCTCTACACAACTTTCCTTGGAATTTAACAAAAATTTGAGCTTTATCAATTTTCATTTTCATCAAGTTTATTAATCGTAAAAATAAAAATGCGCCAGGGTGAAGAATAACCCAGACTGTCAATTATGACGGTCATAAAAGCCAATATACTCTAATTTCCATACTTCTTTCAGAATCGAACTAGTAACTATTTCCCTCTCTAATAATTCGTTCAGACTTTTATTTTCTGTGCAGACCTTTCAGAAAATACTCGAAATATTGTCAGTCTCGACTCTTCGCAATTATCGCGTTCATCGTGCTCTGCAACATGCGAGAAATTGAAGGGTCATGTGATTGCTTGTTCATTTGACGTTACTATCATAATTCAACATTGTAATAGAAAAGATACAGTGATTCTAAGACAGTGTGAAATCTATATTGAGAATACAAAGAGTTAATTTCAAAGGTGATATTATAATGCTATTGGCAACAATAATCACATTATTAAAATAATAATAACAATTTCACTTTTACAGATATTCTGGGTAGACAGTCAGTTTTTGTGATGCTGAATGATGAAGAAAGTGAACTCAAGTTCCTCAGCATTCCGAATTTCAAGGTATCGAAATTTTTTCCAACTTTATTTCAAAAATTTTTCTGATATGAATAATATGAATCATGTGATGTTGTGGCTTGCCACATATCGATGAATTGTAATTTAATACAGAACTATGAATGAAAAAATATAACTACGTATGAAATGAAAAATAGAATTAATATGGATTTTATGAATGTAATATATAAATTGGTATGATTGTGATATGCACGATATGAGTGTGAGTGTGCAGTATGAGTGTAAGAAGCGGGAGCAGCAACACGAGGATTGACGGAACGAGCCGAAAGAGTACAAGTATGGCCGCCGCATAGGCAAGGCGAAACGAAAGGACGATGGCGAACGCTGAGTGAGCAAGACGTGTGTGGTAGCGGAGAGGCTACCAAGATGGACGACGAGTGAGTAAAGTGGCATGGAGGGAGCGTGCACCAGAAACAATGGTGAGGAATTATGGTTGTGAATAAATAATACAACCAACGTGAAGCTGCTGAAGCATGGTATGCGGTTTGCTAAAAGTCACAAGTGGATCGCATTTGTGTCAAAAATAGCAGTGGGATGTATTTTTCATTCATTCAAAACGTGTATGAGTCGATCCCGGGCAAGACGACACACGACGAGCAACAAATATTCGGATCATTTCTGACGCTCAACAATGCTCATTCAAGTCGTAGTAGCCATCGTCAAAACAATATAATAAATTAAAACCATTCGGATAAAGAAAAATTAGTGCGATAAAATAAAATTGCTACTGTGGAAAATGAACAAGAGAGACGCGTGATTGAAGTGTGTATAAAGCGAGTGTCTGGAAAAAATATTGTCACGTCGATAATTGAACTGTTTTAAATAATAAAGTATGAGAAGAATGAATGTACGAATTGTTACATTAAGAGTGAGAAAAATTATGGTGAATGTCCGGTATTATTATTAAATTATTTATACGGTATTGAAAGTATAAGTGAATTATTGAAGATTAAAACGTATGGAATTATTATGAAAAGTATACTGAGTGGAATGTATGAGTGAATAAAATTATTGTTCGTTGGAAATCATTGCCGCGCCGCCGTAGACCCGTCAATCGTCACGGCTAAAATTAAGAACCTTATTATTACTTTATTATTTCGTTCAAAAAAGAGACATTATTATATTTATTTATCTGGATTATTATTCCACATTATTAAATGAATTACATCATTATTCTCTTTAATTTAAACTGTGGTGAAGATTATTGTATTTCATGTTCGGAAGATTTCCCTGATAATCTTTAGCCAATTTCAGGTAATCAGGGTTGCATCCCTTGCAGCACCAAAGACAAGGATAACGGTGGCTAGTTTTGAGGGACAAAACCAAGCGCCGTTACAATCTATATTTCACGTTGATTTCCAAAGTCGAAATTTGTGTTCTGCGTCCATGTTCATAGAAGTTCTTTGAACCTCAATGATACTCCAAGTCCTATAAGATCTTTCTTCGAAAATTCAACGGCTCCAAAACTAAAAGTTCAGCCCTATGTGTTGTGACGTGAAAAAAACTTCAATCATCGTCATAATATGGGGCCCAAGTGTCATCGTTCCTCTTTTGAACAAAGAAAAAAATAAGAATATTAATAACAAGAAAAAATAATTACCGCGGCAGCGACCAAGACCAACGCGTACGCCGCTTAACTGCTGCACTCGCGCTCCTGCGCGGAAGATTGTTGGGCGCCAGGTCTCTTAAAGGAACTACTGTTCTAAAGAAAATGAAAACGGCTCGTTAATTATCCTGAAAAATACGCGAAACGGTTACCAGACTCTTCAAGATGCGGAGGTGGCTTGGTCTAACGAAATCAGACTCGAGGATAATTTTTGCTGTGATGACAAAATGAGATTTGGGCGAAGAATGTTAAATATCAATTTTTGATAGGCACACTTCACACCAAATTACTATAATGTGATCCAAACGAATGATTTAATGATAATTTGCAAAAAATGAATAAAAAAAGTAATAAACCATGTTATAATTTGTAGAAAATCAATTTAGAATAATTGATATTGAAGAAAATTCTTAGATATGACAAATTTAGAAATAATATGATTAATTGGAATATTTATACGCGCTGACGCGTTTCGACGGCAAACGAAATTTCCTTACAATAATTTTTATTGAATGTTCCCGCGAAAATTTTCCACGAAATATAATGAAATTTTTAATGCTTCGTTGCTCACCAATAATTTAAACTTTTTAATAATACAATAAATCAACCTTTTTAATATAAATTCATATTAAACATTCACACAGAAAGCATGAGAATTTCTTCATTAAGATACTCTATATTGGTAGTGCAAGAATAGTCAAAATTTTATGTAACATGAAAATTATTCAATAATCGACCCGCGATAATTTTATTTGCGCAACAATATTTAACTTGGACTCACGTCTTATGGCACACACAATTACTGGGTTCGCTTACCGATATGCGTTTTCTCGATTACGTAGGGCAACGAGTAGTCCCTCAATATGTCTTCGTGATGATGATCAAAGGTGATTGGCAGGAGACTGGCGTCTCCCCAGCAAAAAGATAATGTATGGTATGTCGAGTTAACCCAGGTACGTTGTTGTTAATTGACACAACACTTGCTGCAAAGAGACTTCCCACTGATGTGATGATAATCCAATTGTACCAATTAATACTCTTTGGTCACAATTTTTATTTGCGTAAAATACGTGTATTACTCTAGACGTGCTAGCAGAGAGTGTCTTCTCAGCCAATTTTTGGTATTAATGCAGGCTCAGCATGTTGCATTGTTCGGCCACGCGACTAATTTCTGTATGATTGATTGGCCCTATACCCTAGCACGCCTACCGCTTAATTCTCGTATTATTTGTTTATTTGTTTTTTATGTTATTTTTCGTACAGTGCCACCAATAGGTTTATATTCAACTATGCGATCATGCAAAATTAAACAGTAAGCGGAAGTATTGGCGGGGAATTGAATGGATGATTCAAACTCAATTCTCACATCTACTGATCCAGATTTCATATTTTCATTCTGCTTTGAGCAGTCGATAATAATGAGAGGCGCTATGGTTGCAAATTCACTTTTAGTTAACATAGGATCGGTATGTTTTCCATAGTACGACGGTTGAAAATTCGTGTACATGTCATACAACATAGCGTATTGATTGCGATCAAAATCAATGTTGAGACTAACATATGGATATGATTGTGAATTGAGAAATACTTTGATGTCACGTATGTTGCAAGGATTAAAACGACTGTTATTTCTTCGCGCTGAATTTCTTTCTCCTGTTTGAAATCCTAGGATAATGTAACGAGGTTTCTCCAGTTGTGTCGTAGTCTTGACAGCCCAAACACTTTTCATTGATAATGGAAGCAGTGGATACTCGTACAATTCCCAAGTACGAAAGCTCATAGGAACGGTTGGATCTCTTGCAATATAATTCAAAAGTTGAACTTTTTGTGTATCTGAGATTTTGATGTACGGTATCAACCACTCAATTTTCTGAAGTGTAAGTTTAACATCTTCTGCTGCAGTTTGAATATGAGCATTGATATCTGTACTTGTTCGTGTGAGAATCAATTCATGCTTGGCATTTACAATCACTTTTCCATAATCTTCAGCAAATCCCAACAGTAAATTCAATGGAATGCTGATATCAAAGTAGCCATTAGCATTAATCAATTTAGTGTCATATGTAGGCAGCCATCCAGCATTTTCCAAAGTATAATTTTGCTCTGAACGCAATGAAACATACCCTTTCATGAGCGATGTTATACCAACTTTTTTACATCGATCAGTTTCGACGGCATTCAATTCATAGCATATTTCTTCGAATAGATGACAAACAGCTAGATTGACGAGTGTTGTAGTCGCGACGGCAGACAAATCATCTTTTGTTAGTCTTCCGCAGATATGTAATGAGCACTTGCTCGGCAATAAGCACAAATCCTGATGTTGTACTGCGATGCGAATTTCATCGTTGTTATTGAAGGTCGACGATGCATATGGCTGATGTGCATGAATCTCATAATGTGCAATGGATTCATCAAAAATGATTGGTTTTTGTATAGTTAAAATTTTTTCCATGGTAGCAAACAGAACAAACAACAACAAAATTATATTGTTTTCCACGCAGCTTTAGGCCGAGATTCTTCAAAAGTTGAATGTTCTTATGTGTGAGGCGTGCACCTTGTCTTCGATGACTGATGAGTTTTCGGCATGTTCCTCCACTTTCATAGCTTCCACCATGAATTCTCGATGGTACTTGTGTAATTGTTTCGCCTGTATCGTATACTATCCCCATTACTTCATCGATTTCATATGTAATCTTATGGTGATAACTTCACCGCGAAAATTCACTAGATGATTGTCTTGATCAACTATTCTCAACTGTAGATGTTGTATTGCTTGCACGGCGACTGGCATGTAAATGACGTGTGTTGGAACTTCAACAATCTTATATCCTGGTGGGACACTGGGGAAAAATTCATGTATCGTGTGTACTCGATGTTCATTGATATAAGCACCCGTTGTAATGTTACACTCAACACGAAGTGCATTAACTTTCAAAATTGTCACAGGTAAATCTGATTTATAGGTTATGTTGGGTGGGTAGATATGTGGTTTGAATCCAAGTAATTGTCCTATTGAGTTCTTCGCTGTAAAATCTATAAAACGATCACACTTGATTTCACAACATAATTCATTGTTATTGGGTTTGAGGGTTATAGATATATCTGGTAAGGCTTTAGGGTTAAAGTCAAATTCAGTAAACCAATATTTGTCGGATATACAATTTTAGATATATCAAAGATATTTATTTATGATTTCCATTATGAGTAAATTAAGAAAATTTTTCCACATGGACAATCCAAATTAATGTATACAGATACTGATAGTCTCATCTATCATTTAATTACACCTGATGTGTATCAAATAATGAAACATGACATTCACAAGTTTGATACAAGTGATTATTTGTTTGCAGACTCGAGAACATCTCCATCGGAATTTCGCATGGAATTTTTCGCTTCTTTCACAATTTGCTTGAATGTTGTCATTGGTATCTTCTTACTCCTCTTTCTCTCCTTTACTTTCCTCATCTTTTTTTTTCTCTCCATACCCGCACCAAGTTTCGATTTCAACTTCATGATATTAGTTACACTCGAAGCCGCAACCCTCTCACCAATACTCGTGTTTTAATTGAGAATACGTTCCAAAGCTCTTTTTTCTAGCACTTCATCAGTCTTATTTCTTTCAAAAATATTATCACGATACTTTGAGTATGCAATATCGTGATCCTTGCATGCAGCATCGAGGGGATTGATTCCTGGATCACCGCGTGCCAATCTCTTTGTTAATTTGGTGCCAGGACCACAATATTGATAGCCGGGAATATGAATTTCAAAAGGAAGCTTATTGATAATACTGTTCACGAGACCTTCACCGCGAATATTGCGCCTCCGCAGTGAAGACATGTATCCTCAATGATAGTCACAGGACAAATGAAGTAAAATCATTATATTTCCAACCTATATAAGCAGACATCTTTCATGTTAAATATTTAGTCATAATGATGATGATGCGCAAGAAACAACAGACAAAGTTTAAATTCAACAAACAGACCACAACATTACCTATCATGAACTTTGATAATCAAATACCGAAACAAAATATGATAAAACGTCATGGGAAATTGTTGCCTCATAGTATACGTGCAATTTTTTGTGGTCCATCGAACTGTGGCAAGACTAATGCACTTTTATCACTTATTACACAGCCAAATGGTTTGAGATTTGAAAATATTTACATATATTCAAAATCACTCAATCAACCAAAGTACAAGTATCTGAAGAATATATTGAAACAAGTGAAGGAAATTGGATATTTTCCATTCAATGAGCATGAAGAAGTTGTAAAACCTGAAGATCCTCAACCAAATTCCATAATGATTTTTGACGATGTTGCCTGCGGGAAGCAAGATAATATTAGAGCTTTTTTCTGTATGGGGCGCCATAGAGACGTCGACTCGTTCTATCTTTGTCAAACGTATACTCGTATTCCCAAACATCTAGTGCGAGACAATGCCAATTTGATTGTGCTGTTTCAACAAGATGAAATGAATCTTAAGCATATCTATGATGATTATATCAATACAGACATAACATGTACACAATTGAGAGATTTATGTTCAACATGTTGGAAAGATAAATATGGCTTCATAGTAATTGACAAAGACAGTGATATCGATTCAGGGAGATATAGAACAGGCTTCGATTGTTTCATAAGTATAAATTGAGTTGTTTGGAGTGATCCTACCTCCAGTTCCAATTTGAACTTGAATACATCAACATGGCGCACAAAAATCATAAAACCGAAAAAGATATATTGAGCGAAATAGTGAAAGTGAGTGACATAATTCGACAAAAGCATAAAATGATCAAATTGGGTAGAGACAAAACAGAGCAAGCTATGAAAGAAGTTTTCAAACCAGTAGTGACACCTTTGGAAAAATTGGTAACTACATTTAATCAGATGAAACGTGAGATTAAAGATGAGCCTGCAGATATAATTCTGAAAGATGAGATAGATCAAACATATGCAACAGCTCTGAGTGAGAATGATGATGGAATTGGTGACACATACAATAATAGTGAATTTAATGGAACAATCAATGAATTTAAGAGTGATGATATTCCATTTGAGAGTTCGCCATTGAAACCACAACAATATGAAACAATCCATCAAGTTGAGAGTTCACCATTAAAACAACGAGAAAATAATTCGACATTTTATTCGAAGGAGTTGTTCAGCAATAAGAAAGGATTGGATACGAGATTTGGTGTTCGTAAATTGAAAGATAATCGTTTGATGATTGGTGATTCATCTATTGAATTCAAAGATAATATGATTTATGTTGCTAATGAACAATATCCTGAAACACATGGATTGATTGAGTTATTATTTACCAAAACACCAACCAAAACCAAATGAATCACTTATAAGTGATATTGATAAACAAAATTATATCAGAATTATTAATTCAACCAACACACTATACAAAGGTTATGATCCTGATGCGGGTTTTATATCAGATAGAGGTTTGAAATATGAAAATTACATCGCAAAATCCATTCCATCACTACAAAAGAAAATGAAGCTGAGAACGAGTTTTGAGAAATCATTACCCTACTATAAAATTAGTAAAAAGAGTAATGATGCGATAGATTATGTATATTGGGATGATCCAAATGAACTCATCGACCGTCTTCGTTTACTCTTAGCATCTCAAGCAGCAGGCAATTCCAGTCATACGAATAAAATCATCTCTATCATTGAGGAATTACGAGAGGCTGAAATTATTTATTAGTTACCGCTATATACTTTTCCCCTTCATTCATCAATCAACTATTGAACTGTAACAATCAGGGGGGTGAGGTGGAGGCAAAAATGAGTGTAGATATATTTGGGCGAAAATTTACAACAGGTGTTAACAAAGACATCAATCGAGGCCCGCCTGGCTATGGATTTGAAGTCACTACTGATAGCCAGTATGACATGGAGAATAAAAGATTATGTAATGTGGCTAGTCCTGAAAATGCCAATGATGCAGTGACATATGCAACTATGATGACTACTATCAATCATGAACTTGAACAAATTAAACAGAGTATGTCATCAATACGTAATGATGTTGATGTTCAAAAAAAGAATATATCAACTATGCGCAATAATTTTGATATTCAAAAAAAAAATATTGCATCTATACGTCATGATCTTATTGTTCAAAGAGAGGATTTTCAACGATATCATGGAAAAGAAGAAGACTTTCAGAAACAAGATGAAATATTCAAAAATTAACAGTGATATTATGAGAAAAAAACATTCATCTTCAAGCATCATTGCACATCCAACAGCTGAGCAAGTAGGAGCACAATGGTTGACAAAAACTTGGACACGATAGTAAACAGAAAGGTGGCATTGGTGGAAGAGCTGCATAAACCTGCTCGTGTACATTACATCCGACGTCATGTTGATATGAGAGGATTGGATGAGACTTGGCAAGCAGATCTCGTTGATATGACAGCCTATGCAACAAAAAATAATGGTAACAAGCACTCGCTAACAGTGATTGATATATTCTCAAAGTTTGCTTGGGCCATACCTTTAAAGACTAAAAATGGAAAAGATGTGGCGAATGCAATGAAATCTGTCCTGAATACTAGGCGAACTCCAAAAAAATTACATGTTGATCGAGGTAAAGAATTTTACAACAAAGATTTCAAATTACTCATGAAACAATACAGTATTGAATTGTATTCAACATTTACAAATTTAAAAGCGTCAATATGTGAACGTTTCAATCGTACCCTAAAAAATAAAATGTGGAAACAACTCAGTCTTCGTGGAACATACAAGTGGATTGACATAATACATGATTTGATTGCGAAATACAATGACACCAAACATCGAACGATTGAAATGAAGCCTAGAGATGTTACAACGATGAATGAAAAATATCTACTTCGAACTGTATACAAGCATCATCATGTGATGAAAAAGCAGAGGCATAAATTCATTAACCCTAATACTTTCTTATTCACCAACGGCATATTATAAATATTATTTTGCGGATAATCACTTGTATCAAACTTGTGAATGTCATGTTTCATTATTTGATACACATCAGGTGTAATTAAATGATAGATGAGACTATCAGTATCTGTATACATTAATTTGGATTGTCCATGTGGAAAAATTTTCTTAATTTACTCATAATGGAAATCATAAATGAATATCTTTGATATATCTAAAATTGTATATCCGACAAATATTGGTTTACTGAATTTGACTTTAACCCTAAAGCCTTACCAGATATATCTATAACCCTCAAACCCAATAACAATGAATTATGTTGTGAAATCAAGTGTGATCGTTTTATAGATTTTACAGCGAAGAACTCAATAGGACAATTACTTGGATTCAAACCACATATCTACCCACCCAACATAACCTATAAATCAGATTTACCTGTGACAATTTTGAAAGTTAATGCACTTCGTGTTGAGTGTAACATTACAACGGGTGCTTATATCAACGAACATCGAGTACACACGATACATGAATTTTTCCCCAGTGTCCCACCAGGATATAAGATTGTTGAAGTTCCAACACACGTCATTTACATGCCAGTCGCCGTGCAAGCAATACAACATCTACAGTTGAGAATAGTTGATCAAGACAATCATCTAGTGAATTTTCGCGGTGAAGTTATCACCATAAGATTACATATGAAATCGATGAAGTAATGGGGATAGTATACGATACAGGCGAAACAATTACACAAGTACCATCGAGAATTCATGGTGGAAGCTATAAAAGTGGAGGAACATGCCGAAAACTCATCAGTCATCGAAGACAAGGTGCACGCCTCACACATAAGAACATTCAACTTTTGAAGAATCTCGGCCTAAAGCTGCGTGGAAAACAATATAATTTTGTTGTTGTTTGTTCTGTTTGCTACCATGGGAAAAATTTTAACTATACAAAAACCAATCATTTTTGATGAATCCATTGCACATTATGAGATTCATGCACATCAGCCATATGCATCGTCGACCTTCAATAACAACGATGAAATTCGCATCGCAGTACAACATCAAGATTTGTGCTTATTGCCGAGCAAGTGCTCATTACATATCTGCGGAAGACTAACAAAAGATGATTTGTCTGCCGTCGCGACTACAACACTCGTCAATCTAGCTGTTTGTCATCTATTCGAAGAAATACGCTATGAATTGAATGCCGTCGAAATTTATCGATGTAAAAAAGTTGGTATAACATCGCTCATGAAAGGGTATGTTTCATTGCGTTCAGAGCAAAGTTATACTTTGGAAAATGCTGGATGGCTGCCTACATATGACACTAAATTGATTAATGCTAATGGCTACTTTGATATCAGCATTCCATTGAATTTACTGTTGGGATTTGCTGAAGATTATGGAAAAGTGATTGTAAATGCCAAGCATGAATTGATTCTCACACGAACAAGTACAGATATCAATGCTTATATTCAAAGTGCAGCAGAAGATGTTAAACTTACACTTCAGAAAATTGAGTGGTTGATACCGTACATCAAAGTCTCAGATACACAAAAAGTTCAACTTTTGAATTATATTGCAAGAGATCCAACCGTTCCTATGAGCTTTCGTACTTGGGAATTGTACGAGTATCCACTGCTTCCATTATCAATGAAAAGTGTTTGGGCTGTCAAGACTACGACACAACTGGAGAAACCTCGTTACATTATCCTAGGATTTCAAACAGGAGAAAGAAATTCAGCGCGAAGAAATAACAGTCGTTTTAATCATTGCAACATACGTGACATCAAAGTATTTCTCAATTCACAATCATATCCATATGTTAATCTCAACATTGATTTTGATCGCAATCATTATGCTATGTTGTATGACATGTACACGAATTTTCAACCGTCGTACTATGGAAAACATACCGATCCTATGTTAACTAAAAGTGAATTTGCAACCATAGCGCCTCTCATTATTATCGACTGCTCAAAGCAGAATGAAAATATGAAATCTGGATCAGTAGATGTGAGAATTGAGTTTGAATCATCCATTCAATTCCCCGCCAATACTTCCGCTTACTGTTTAATTTTGCATGATCGCATAGTTGAATATAAACCTATTGGTGGCACTGTACGAAAAATAACATAAAAAACAAATAAACAAATAATACGAGAATTAAGCGGTAGGCGTGCTAGGGTATAGGGCCAATCAATCATACAGAAATTAGTCGCGTGGCCGAACAATGCAACATGCTGAGCCTGCATTAATACCAAAAATTGGCCGAGAAGACACTCTCTGCTAGCATCATCATCATCATCATCATCATCATCATCATCATCATCATCATCAATCGTACTATCATCATCATTATTAATATTAATCATATAATTATTATCATAAATGTGGAAACAATTCCGTCTTCGTGGAACATACAAGTGGATTGACATAATACATGATTTGATTGCGAAATACAATGACACCAAAAAGCGTAAAGAGTGGGATGATCGGTAAAATATCATCAAAGAACTTATAACTTTTTTATGTGTTGAAGAAAAACAACAAATTATCAAGAAATTCATATTAACTAGCCCGAAACCTAATTAAAAAATTTGTAGTTGTTATTTGATAGAAATAAACAAAACTGTTTGATATGGAATGCCAATGATCTGATATAAACATTTCGGTGGTTCAAATAAAACCTTGGTAATCTAAAACCGCTTATTTTTTTCATTAACTATTTGCGTATAATATGTATTACCTCCAAATCTTCCAATTGAAATAAACAAAATTGTATGGTAATCCTAAACCATCCTATTGATAGCAAAATATTCGAATGATACATATTTTATTCTACATCTATGAAGATATGATACATGAGGAATTAAATACTCATTGTAGATGGTATGAAAAAACATTAGATTACCGAGAAATGGCCTGAGAAGTGATATTAAAAACCTTTCCCACCTAATGAATCGCAATGAGCTGATATCATTTATAAAACATTTCGGCGATCCGAATAAAACCGTTGGTAATCCGAAACCACCAGTTTTATTCATCACCAATTGCGCATGTATTACCTCCCAATGTTTCGATTGAAATTATAATATTTGATACAGGAGAAACTGAATATGCAATTCATACATTGAAGATTACCAGCAAATGTATTACTTGTACCCCCCCACTCTCCTTCAATAGGCCTAAACATCATAGAAAGTTTTTTTTTTTCATCATCATCAAATCATGCATTATCTTGCATTCCTTCGATTGATGATAACATCAACTAGCAATGATTACCAGGAACAAAAAAGTATGGTAATCCTAAACCTCATTGAGAATAAATGTTCTGTATGGTTATCAACGCTTATGCATAATATTATCTACACTCTTTTTCATTGATGACAACATCACTTAAATACAACACTATTGTATGAAGTAGATCGATAAACCTGACTCGCCGACTGATGAGAAAACAGATTGGGTCTAGTCCACATTTACAGTACGACGTCGATCGATAACCCTGACTTACCGGCTGATGGTGATTGGGTGCAGCCTGCATACACCGTACTATAATACAACATCGATCGATAAACCTCTGACTTACCGATGGAGTTGCAGCTATGATGGTAAAGCAGATTGGTCCAGAACGCTACCATATACACTACTATGCATCAGTCGGACTTAATTCTGTGTTTAGTCGATTTGAAAGTGATAGTAAAAATGATTTTGGTGGTTACGGATCAATAAAAAATGATGAACAATTGTTAGATTTGGCAGGTGTCAGAGAAGAGAATTCTAATATGTGATTAGAATATGTGAAACCTACGTCAGAACATTGTAAAATCCACAAAAAAGATAGACTTCTGATTTTTATAATGAAATTGAAAACTGGACTGACTTTTTGTGCCATAAGTGTTTTATTTTCCATACACAGGACTTCAGTGTCGAAAACAAATCAATCTGAAATAAAATAAAGGTTTACAAATAAGATTTCATACTTAAAATTATGGAGAATTATTTTAAGTATTTTACCGTCAAAGAAGTTTTATATGGAGTAGATGAAACAGCAGCTTGACGCATAACTTGCGCTTCGATTTGAATTTTTTCATCACTTTTCCGAATTTCTTGAACATGACATACATGTCCAGCTTCAACCAACAATTTGCCTTTTTTTTCTGTTATAGGCTGAAATTTTATATGATGGAATATCTTCTCAAACCCACTACGAATGTAAATATCCATTGTAGATGAGTGATATGAGCTGCATGTGTTTTTATTTTATGAATAATTGTGGAAGTGCTAATGATTACTTACTCAAGAATACATTCATGAACAAATAGATATTAACCTCAAAAATTTTGACATTTGAGACATTATAAAGATTACGGTAATATTTATATCAAAAAAGGTAAACAGTATATTATATTATCGTCAATAATGTTCTTACATCTATATTCCCAAGTTGAAATCTCATTCAAATTCAAGGCTTATAAATAATTTTATCAATGAACAAAACGTTTTTGCACCTAACTCTATGCTGTGTACATGTAGAAATATTTCACTTTATTTTCGGTGGTAATGCGCGAGATGGCGCATCGATCAATTTTCATAGTGAATAAACATAGATGACTGATATAATTATATAGTAAGTGTATAAGCTTATATTCAGTCCAGTCAAAATAGGCCAAAAGACGGTTTTGCTGCAAAAGATCGAGGAGTTTTGAAACTTGGTAGATTACTATATTTTGAGGTCCTGAATAATACCCTGAATTTGCGACCTTGAGTGATTGCCGCTCGCGCTGCCATATTCAAAAAAATGTACGAAAATTCAGTTTTTCGATAATTTCTCCGTTCCAGTGCCACCTACGTTAAAAATAGCTATTACAAAAATTAAAAAGCACGGCATTTCCTATAAGTTTTGTTCTCAAAGTTTTTCAATCGGATGAATATTTTACGAGCCACAGCCGTGTAAAAGTCAGGCAATTTTTTCAATTTGAAAAAATCAATACTATGTTTTTTACTCATTTCCGCATAACAAATTTCTGAAACAAATCCTCTCGCAATTGTCAATACCAATATTAAAATCAAAGACACTGTCGTTCCCGTTGATCCGCTGTTGTTATATCAAAGAATATGTGTCGCTGAGCAATACAATGAATAACTGAAAGAATATCTTCAATTCGAGCTGGCCCCAATCCCTTTAGCTTCATTTAACGAAGAAAGGATGCGCAAGGGCACAAAATCATCACTCCACAAAGTTTTTACGCCTGTTCCAAGCGACACTGAATTCGGAAGTAGCAGTTATGTCATAGATGACGGATATCTGTTACATAGAGTCGTTTGGCACCGCAACGAATGGTTCGCGTCGATCTGCACAAACTACGTTCAGTACGTTCAAACACATTATGGATTCAACGCAGTCGTAATTTTTGATGGGTGTCCAATTGACGCTGCTAGCAAAAGCACGAAGAGCGCAGAAAGATTTCGCCGTTCAAATAAAAATAGTTCCACCGACGTACATTTCGATGAGTCGATGGTTCCAGCCGTTCCTCAAGAGAGATTCCTCTCAAATCGAGGTAATAAACATCGCTTGATTTCGATTCTAAAGGAAAAATTTGAAAATTGTAATTTCAGAGTAAAACAGGCTCCAGAAGATGCTGATACATTGATCGTTCACACAGCGATCAGTATGTCTGCATCATTCGACCTCGTATCCATAAAAGGAGAAGATGTAGATCTTCTTGTCCTGCTAACACCACTGGCGAGATCTCAACCCAACGTTTACCTTCGCAAACCAGGAAGAGGAAAAATTGTTGAAAAAATTTATTCTCCTCAAAGTCTACAACATGGAGAAACAGTAGCAGACCATATATTTCTTCTACAGGCGTTGAGCGGTTGTGACACTATATCGGCTCGTTTCGACGTAGAAAAAATGAAATTTATAAAAACACTCGAGAAGAACGAATTTTTAAGTTAACAAATACAAGCTTTCAGAGAACGAAACGCAGATCCAGAGGTCATTGCTGCTGCGGGGGAAGGCTTCCTCATCGCTCTTTACAACGTCTCCAAAGAAAACGCCATTACTTTGGGCTCTCTAAGCTATAAAAATTTTGTGGGATATGTTACGAAAAGCAAATTCAATCTGGCTGCATTACCTCTTCCAACAGAAGCTGCATGGCAACATTCTCTTCGGACCTACCACCAAGTTCAGGCCTGGAATTGCATATACGAGAATCCAGAGCAGTAGGGTTGGGTAATGAGCAAGATTGGACTAAGTCCAATAAAAACAACAAAAGATCTAGCACCCGAAGCACTCCTGAAATTCATCTCATGCAAGTGTGAAAAGGGGTGCGGTCGAGCCTGCGGATGTAGGAAAACAGGGTTGAAGTGATCTATTATCTGCACATGCTGTCAAGGCGACGCGTGTGAAAACAGCCCAGAAATTTTCGTGGACCCCGTAGAAGATGAATTGCAGTACGACGACTACAACGATTATGAAAGATTGATGATTGAAAAATTCTTAACCGTCAAGATCGAAGAAGATAACGTGGATGATGACTCGGAACAGGACGAAAATGTAATTGACGAAACATTCATGAGTGAGCCTAGACCGTTCAGAGCATCGAGACGAGAAAAAAAACACTTAAACTGCATATCGTGGATTAGGCCTAATGGAGAAACCACATAAAAAAAACGCCTCTCACTCTACCTCATGGTGGTGCGGCAATAAGTAAATCAAGTAATTATTATGAATTCGCGAAAAAATGAAGCGATTTTGTGAATTACAAAAATTTCCTGACATTTACTTGGCTATGGCTCGTGAAATATTTATCTGATTGAAAAACTTTGAATACAAAAGTTATAGGAAATTTTGTGCTCTATAATTTTTGTAATAGCTACTTTTAACATGGGTGGCACTGGAAAGAAGAAATTATCGAAAAACTGAATTTTCGTACCCTTATTTCAATATGGCGACGCGAGCGGCGGTCACTCAAGGTCGCAAACTCAGGGTATTATTCAGGTCCCCAAAATAGAATTGTTTGAGATGTTGCCAAACACGTAAAATTACCTGAGATCTGGGTTGGGTCAATCTAATCTAAATTCAAATAAATTTGTTGGTTGACACAATTTATAATATAATAAATAATTGTTTATTTAATATGACAAAAATTAATTTGGTTTTAATGAAATAAATGAATTGAATAACATTGAGTTTGATGCATTAATGTTGAGTGTATATATATGTACCAATTGCTGTGAATCAATCTTAGTGTATGTGAATTGAATCTTGTGTTTTTTGCAATTGTGAATTGTTTATTTTAGTTTGTAGTTATTTATGATGAATTATTGAGTCAATCTAATGTAAATGAATTGTAACTGAATTATATAATATTGAACTGAATTCTCACGCCACGTGGGCTATGCCGCACAGGTTAAAGAAGCACTTGGTAAAATTACCTTATATTAAATTATTGAACTGTCACTAATTAACATTAATTGAATTGAGTCAATTTACTGATTTTGAACTTCAATGTCAATGAAGTTGAATTTAGTAATGAATTTAGATACTTAGACAAAATACACCGAAATGAAAAAAGATCACACGTGCGCACGTTGCAAAGCGAGTCGAACAGTAAGAATAATGGCTGCCCAGTAGCGTCGGGCAGCGGTGATGAGAATGAACATATCTTGTTTGCCATAATTCCAGCGAATAGATGCGCGTAAGTGCATGGCGCAACAAGTGGTGCACCAGCGCTATACCTTGTTCGAATTAATTTTGGACAGCGGAACACTTGCACCGTCAAGTGCTGCCGCTACGTTATCCTTTCTCAAACAAGAATAATCTACCAAGTTTCAAAAGTCCTTGACCTTTTGCAAGTTCAAATCTTATTTTGACTATACTAATTATGTACTTGGCATAAATGACTGATATCAAATCTTTTTGTAAAGTGAATTTTTCAAAGTAATTTTTCCCAAAGTAGTTTTTGCAATTAAATTTTTGTCATATAAGAACTTGACGCCTTTTTTTTTTTTTTTTTATAAAAAAGTTTTTTCGATTCTAATATCACTCCTTTTTTTATTACAAGTACAATAATTAGAATTGAAACTTTCAGAAATAATTGATATTTTCTGAATGATACTCAATAAACAATATAAAAAATGAATATAATTCATTCACATAAAAATCTATCGTATTGTAATTTGAATCTTCTCTAAAAAGTGAACGAAATTCACAATTCTCATAAAATTTATATTTCACGTAAATTCCAATAATCAAAAATCATCTGATCTCATTGAATATCAGTCAGTTAATTAATATACTCTTTTGATGCAATCATGATTTTCACATATAATTTCCGAAATTGATTCAGAGTTTTTATATTCGTTATTATTACGATAATTGTGCTTAGTCGGTAATAACTCATAATCTTCAAAAAATTTCAGATTAGTGTTGAAACTGACCGCTAGAGTATGTTGAAACTGAAATAACATATAGAGAGTAGAGGAATAATGATAGTGATGATGATAATTATACCGTTTTTTGATATTCATTCTGATTAGTGTTAAAGTTGACCGCTAGAGCAGAGAAAGAATAACATTTCATTATGATAGAAAAGGATGATCTTATAACTATAACGTGTATTAGAAAAAGACTTTCCAAAGTTTGACTAAAAAACACAAACACATAGGCCATAAGCCGAGAAAAAACAAGACACTTGAGGACACTCCGATTCAACTAGAGAAAGACAAGTTTATTTAACCTGAAACATATTGAGTAAGGACGCCCAACAGACGACGACGATGACGACCAGGACTGAATTTTTTCATCGTGAAAATCACGAGTTTCAAACTTCAACTTAATATATCTTTCATTATAGAGCACGTAAGAGAAAAATGAAATTAGATTTATTGTATAATTTTGACACGAACTTTCAATTGCGCCCATTTTATTTTCAGCTAAAATTTGTGCATTCATGAGATTTTATCATAGTGGTCTCCACCAATCTTGGACATCGCGTAGATACACGGAACGTAGTGTCTCGCTTTGCAGTGAACTGGATGCGAGACACTACCATGTCTCTTGATACTTGAAATGAAAGACAATTTAAGTGTAACATTAGTAATCATGATTTAACGTGTTTTATAGATAAAAATCAGATTCAATTATTTTTCTTAAATTGAAACAATACTATTCACTTCACACATCGTTGTGATTTAGCTGCGCATTGCAGTGGCGGGCAACGGTCCCCTACCTCCAATAAAATTTTCTAGAATTGATTCAACGTCCGATAACAACATCCAGGTCGTAACAGCATATATAACCTCTTAAGAACTAAAACTGGCCGATCTCCTTAATATCATGAAAACTACTTGTGATGTTGTGCACTATAGATAGACTGGGTAGTGTTGTGACAGTCTTCATTTGATCAGCCAATAGTTTATGAGTCTACCAGTTGGATTCAATTGACTTTCTTTTCATAGTTGGATCCAGAAGAGTATGCCGTTCCTCTCTCTTCTTGTACCCTCCCCGATATTTCTCATAATTTTGCCAATATAATGACTGTCACAACCATATTCCTGGCACAATCGTTCCTATTCTAAAATATTCATGCTGTATATTGAATATTTGCGTAGAGGCCTCAATGGCGTGAATGTCTGTGAAATATTATTGAAATTCCTATATCATTTCAAACTGGTTAAAATTTTTGATGATTTTTATTATTACGAAAAAATGATGGTCACGATGCAAAGTAACGACGAGAAATGGACTTTTACATTTTAGGTTGAGCTGGAGAAACAAACATCCGATGCATTTGTAATAATGTATTCTGTGGTTGACAAGGCATCTTTCCGAAATGCTGAGGAATATTTGATCAATCTACATGATCGGGGTATTCTTCGTAGTCGGACAGTAATTTTGGTGGGGAATAAAATGGATCTCGTACGTTCTAGAGCTGTTTCTTCACAAGGTAGCTATAGTATTACAATTGTCAATCTTGCCTTGTCAATATTTAGTCCCATAATATCTCAATTTTCATTTTTTGTAACATTCTGACATTTGTATTAGAACGAGCCCTTATTCATGATAAGATTTGATTCTAGATGGAAAGCGCATGGCTTGCACGTACCGAGTTAAATTTATCGAAATCTCCGTCGCGATTAATCACAACATCGATGATCTTCTTGTGGGCATTCTCAATCAAATTCGATTAAAGACAAAGAGTTCCGAAAATCGTGATGGGAGCGGTGATACTAGCATTGGAAATGAAAGTCACTGGTACAGATCAAGAATTATGATACGAGCTAGCATGAAAGCTCGTCAGATGCTAACTTGGCTATTTGGAAAAGAAAATAGCAAATTCAAGAATTGTGAAAATTTCCACATCTTATGAATTATAGCAGAATAATTATTCTGAAAACAAGAATCATACACCAATCGAATAATGGTTTATCAATATCAGATACTACCCGCCAACTCACTCCAAATGAATTCAACTCTTTTTCATTTAACTATTGCTCCGATTTATGGGACAAAGAATGGCAATAATAGACACTATAGGGGATTCGCTCATATAATTTATATAATACATGTATGAATAATTCATATCAATTTCAGCTGTAAACCACATGCAGCATGAATGAAGAGAGAGCGCATACATGCATGAACAAATTTATAGTTATGAACTCTGTACATCGGGTTCTCCTAAATGATTGAGAGAAATAAAAATACTATTTCTATTCCGTCACTCTTGGAACTAAACCAATAAGTTAGTTACTCTATACGCTTAGCGATATCAGAAGAATGTTTGGGAGGTATTTTTTCGAGGTATATCAAACAAATTTCTAAGAAAATAGTCAACTCATTATTCATCGGTGTTTTCGATTAAATAAGAAATGCAATCAAAATTTTATTGACATCAAATTATTCACGTGATGCATTATTAATTACAATGCCGGAAAAAAAAATGTTGTTCCATTACTTGCATGATAACTTCCTCGTAAACGGACGAATCTGAAAAACTCATCGATTTGCTTGCAATATGGCGCTTTATTCAAAGTTCATCAAGGCAAATTAATCAAATTTGGAAAAATGAGGAATTTGTGACCATCACAAATTCAATGTACGTTATTTATCAATAACTTTGGAGTTTATGAAAATTTTATTTGATAAAAGATTCGGATAATGACCTAATAGATTATAGAAAAAGTGATTTCAATGGACCAAAATTGAAGTATCAAAGAATATAGAAAAATCTTTGAGTCATCGTGCAGACAGTGTTTAAAAAAGTAATTGCAGGAAAAATGCATAGCTTCATGTGACCTGAGAGACTCTGATACTCACTCACATTCATCGTCGAAACGTCGCCATAACGGTTAAAACTTTGAAATGATACTTTTCCAAGTCGAATTTTTGAAACATGTGAAAATATGTACGCCTTCATTCATATGAGGATTACTGTCTGACATTATCTTGAAATTGATTGAAACGAAAATCTGGAAGTCACCATATTCATACAATAATTTGTTTACCGACGCTCAGGTATAAATTTCACACTCGTCAAAAAACACATTATTCTTCTCTTGTTGCACAATATACCACTCTCAAATTTTATTAAAAATATAAAAAATACTTACAAGGAAACCGTTCGAGGTGACCGCCGCCGATAATATCGACTATTATATGTTAATTTGCGTTGAAAATGATGAGATATGTTTTTTTTTTTTTTTTTTTTTTTGTGCGGAAAAACATTTTAGAGGGGTAAAAAGAACCGCCGAAGTTGATACTCCATAAGTGTGATTTTCACGTTTTACGTATTTCTTATTGATATTTTTAAAAACGACCATATGGATAGAAATCTACATGAAAAACGATGAAAAATGATTGTAGTGTTACATTTAAAAAACAGAAAAAACATAATTTCATACCGTTGAAAATAAAAAAAAATCCATAACAAAAAATCTATCAGTAATTTTTTATGGGGTTCATTTTAATCGAAAGAGCGTGAAAAATTACTGAATAAATACATGTTTTTGCATTTTTCGAAAAAAAAATTCAATCCTCAAATACATGTTATTTTTCGCAAATGAAAGTTAATATATTATTTTTTGCGTTTGGTATATAAGACAAAATCGAAAAAACTTTTTATTTAAAAAAAAAAAAAAAAGCGCCAAGTTCTCGTATGACAAAAAAATTTAATCGCGAAAATTACTTTGGGAAAAGTTACTTTGAAAAAATTACTCTACAAAAAGATTCGATTTCATCCATTATTGCCAAGTACACAATATAAGGTTATAGACCTACCATGTAATTATATCAATTATCTATGTTTGTAGCAAAATACATATTAATGATAGGTGTCATAGATAAACTTTTCCAAGAAACCTCATCGTCACCTTTTGCAATCAATCTAGTTATAATGTCAAAATTCTTTTGTGAATATCCCACTTTTAATACGAACGTACTTGGTGCGTCCGGTCAGTCGATGAATTTCATATTCGTTGAAATTTTATGCATAACTCATTCATTTTGATAGCGAATTCGTTATACATATAATATCATTAAGAGCATTTACTTATTGTATTTATACCAGTCTTTCATAAATATCAGCATTAAGAATTCAAAATCCACATCTGCCACACAGCGCGTCAAGATATTTTGAGGTCATCATCAGAGTTATGCTTATTTCGAGGATTTTGAGATTTCCCGTGTGCATTGAATTCGGTTCGGTGATTGTATTGGAATAAATTTCACTAATAAAAACTACCTAAAATTTCTTAGTGTTCTAATTAAGTAAGAAAAATTTCATCCGTTTTCATATCATGATACCCTCAAATTATTCAATTGATTGTCACAATTGTCACAACCGGAATATTCTATTCGTATATGTTAATGGAATAAAAAGAAATTGTATTGTCACATTTACATAACAAAAAGCTTTGTCGTTATTATGGAAATCATGCATTATTTTTGTCAACTTCATTATATGATTGTCAAATATGTGTAGTTATTTTGGTAATCGAAAGTATAGTATCTTTCACTTTAGAATATATGTATTCGTCTTTATGAACGCGGTTCAATTCTGTTTTTGGCTTATGCATTCACTTTAAACGGTTATATTTATGATAGCGTATTTGTTAACTTATGCAGATGAACGATCATATAATTCATCGAATGCGATCCTTTTGATGATCTTACTCAGGATAATTAAGCAATGTATTTTCGGCTATCATTGAATACTGGATTATAACTATCCATAACAGCGGTTTGCGAAATTCGTTTTTTAAATTTGTGTACAATGTTATATTATTTCCATAATTCAAAAACAATGGGAATTGTTTTCTGATAGGATATGCTTTATTTATCACTAGAAACTCAATGCTTATCGCATTGAATATTCTTGACTAGACGGCGAGATAAGTTTAATTTCTTTCACACGCAAAGTATTAAAATTGACCGCCAGAGTAGAGAAAGAATAAAATTTGTCATGAGAGAAAAGGACCAACTTATAAATATAGCGTGTATTAGAATAAGATCGCTGTGACCTTGCAATAATAAGAGGAAAAATGATAGAGAGTATTGAAAGTAAAAGGATACAAGAGGAGAGTAACTAAATGTGGGCTAGTAACAATGATATTTGATGATATTTTGTTTAATGCTCAATTTAATAATATATTATAATATTAAGAACATGAGATTGTTACTTAGCTCTTTAAAAATGTATGTGTGATTACTTCGACGTCAATAAATGGTTAATTTTTTAATAGTTTTTTATTTTTGAGGCAAAAACAAAATGGTAACCCATATTCAGTTACTTTCCTCTACAGTACGTGAAGAGAGAAAGACCAATTAGCGTATCATACACGCATTGAATAAAGATGTCCAACAGACGACGACCAGGACTAAATTTTTTTCATCGTAAAAATTACGAGTTTTCAAATTCAACTCAATATATCTTCCGTAATACGGAACGTAGGAAACAAATGAAATCAGTTTTATTATATAATTTGGACACGAGCTTCTAATTGCGCCCATTTTTTTCCGCTTAATTTTGTGTATATATGAGATTTCATCATTGTGGTCTCCTACAACTTGGACTTTCGCGTATAGATACATGGTACGTAGGTCTCGCTTCGCGGTGAATTTGGTGCGAGACACTACTACCGTGTCTCTTGATATTCTTCTAACATGTTATATTTGCATTCTGAGAGACAATGTACACTTATAAGAATAGATTTTATTTGATTAACTCGAGCTATTTAAGGCGTGAGGATGATAAAATTCATTTGTTCATACATGTAATACGACATTCTCAACTAATAGTCGTGAGCAGTTGTACGAGTTATGAGTTTATGAGTACATATTTTCAAAACAATTGCCAGTATTTTTTCAATTAATTATCATTTCTAATTTCATCATTGCAGTGTGTTGATCTTTGATTGAGTGTAAATACGATTTGTGCTTATAATAAAGATATTAACCTAGTAATAGTGAGAATTACGGGCGATTCAATTTTTTGAAATGAAAGTTGATCCTTTTAATATGATACAACTGCTTTTGACAACTTTTCAAACAATGAATATTTCTCAAACATCTATAAATAACGATGAGGTCCAGCTAAAAAATAGTATTGAAAATATATTATTGATTGCAATGAACAAATATGCTGGTGTCGAATTAATAGAAGATACGTCACATTTTGAGGAACCATATAAGGACACGGAGATGGAAATTATAGAAGACAATGTATATGCATCTGCCATTTATGAACCAAAGGTGCCAGATGATGCATGTTCTGTTGATAAAGAAAATGTGAAAATAAACAGTGAGTAGATAAACAAGGCGGGTTCTGGGACAAACCCGTCGGTAACTTGCATTGGCCCCTACCTCACCGACAGTTTCATAGTAGGTCCCAATCTGTTTTATCATCTGGTCGAAAAAGTCGATATCTGTATTATCCACTAAGCGACGTTTCTCGGGAAGTGGAATTTTTTATCGATATCGATGATAGTACTATAGTATGAGTTTTTTTGTTGCGACATTGGGGAAATGGATAACTATACGTTTCTCTATGATTGAACTGTATTTTCACTGTTGAGTGGGTGGGGGAAATTCAAATGAATAAGTTTTTATCCATAATATATATGAAATATTTTTTTCCTACAAATATGAAAGAATAAATAAAAAAAAAAAATGATAAACAAAAGAAATGAATCAATAAATGAAGAAAAAGTAAATAATCATATAAATAATTGTATGAGTCACTGTATAAATAGTCATATAGATAAGCATATGAATAATTGTATAAATAAAAAATATGTAGATAAATAAATATGTGTGTAGGGAGAGGGGGCTATCCAATAAAAGTTCAAAAAAATTTTTTTGTTCAGAGCTACTCAGTGTACCGCAATATCTGATAGAAGACATAAAGAGAAGTTGTAGTGTGAAAATAAAAAAGTTATCATGGATACACCAGATACATTGCTCACCAAAGAACAACGCATGTCAATACATGAAGATTATATGTTTCAAAAACATTCTCATAGTGAACAATTAAATACTGAATTGGAGTGCAATCATGATATAAGTGACTTATATAACAATGCAATGTGGTGCAAGCATCCACTAACCAATCAACTGAAATATGATTGTGGTGTGGATACGTCTTGTTCCAAGTGTGAATATATCCATGATTATTTTGGTATAATTGTGGGCATGACTAGCAATATGTCGGAGAAAGCAAAAGACTTAATGATGGCACTATATCATATGAAACGTCATATTGAAGGAAATCCATTCTCTGATGACACTCGTAATGCTGTAATGGATGGTGAGACCCCTGCGACTGAAGAATATTCGATTGCGAAAACATCCTTCACTCAAGAAATGGATGTCTCTATAATTCAAGACCTAGTATATAGTATGATCCATGAATCGAATAGTATTTTCATGGTATCAGAGCAATTAAAACAATTTATAATTGATAGAAAATGAAAAAAGGTGTTTGAATAAATATTACAGTTTGATATATACAATGCTATTTTCTTTATTTCGATCCTTTCAAAATTGATTACATAATACAAATTCAATAAAAATATTTATTTATTATATAGATTTCATTCAGGTGTATACTCTAATTGAATAGACATTTCTTCTCAATCATCACACCAACTTTCGTACAGAACCACTGATGGGTTTATATTCGATGATGCGATCATGTAAGATCAAGCAATATGCTGAAGTTTGAGCTGGAAATGGATTGATTGACTCGAACTCAATTCTAACATCTACAGGTCCAGATTTGATATTTTCATTTTGCTTAGAACAGTCAATAACTATGAGTGGAGCGTGCGTTGCATATTTGCTTTTTGTCACTATTGGATCAGTATCTTTCCCATAATATGACGATTGAAAATTTGTATACATATCATATAATATGGCATATTGATTGCGTGAAAAGTCTATATTTAAATTTCCATATGGATAGG
The DNA here is from genome assembly GCA_918226075.1 of Microctonus brassicae. Classification (NCBI taxonomy): domain Eukaryota; kingdom Metazoa; phylum Arthropoda; class Insecta; order Hymenoptera; family Braconidae; genus Microctonus; species Microctonus brassicae. The sequence continues at coordinate 2,976,634 of OW445486.1, read as the reverse complement.
ATTGTGAATTCAAAAAAACTTTAATATCTCTCAAATCACAGTGATCAAATTGACTACAATTTTTAGATTTATTATTTTTGCGTCCAGTTTGAAATCCTAATATGATGTACCGTGGTTTTTCCAGTTGTGTTGTAGTTTTGACAACCCAAACATTTTTCGTGGATGTTGAAAGTAGTGGGTACTCATACAATTCCCACGTACGAAAACTCATGGAAATGGGTGGATCCTTGGCAATATAATTGAGTAGTTGAATTTTTTGTGTATCGGAGACTTTGATATATGGTATCAACCATTCAATCTTCTGGAGATTCAATATAACATCTTCATTTGCTATTTGTATGATAGCATTCAAATCTGTATTTGCCCTTGTGAGAATTAATTCATGCTTTGCATTCACAATAATTTTTCGATAATCTTCAGCAAATCCCAACAATAAATTGAGTGGGATAGATATATCAAAATAGCCTTGATCATCAATTATTTTATCACCATCTTCATGCAACCATCCTGCATTTTCCAACAGATAACTTTTCTCACATTGAAATGATGTATATCCTTTCATCAATGTTGTCACACCCACATTTTTGCTTCGATCAATTTCAACACCATTCAATTCATAACGTATTTCTTCAAATAGATGACATATAGCCATATTCACCAGAGATGTAGTTGCAACTGCAGTGTGAGCGTCATTATTTTTCGTCAATCTCCTACAGATGTGTAATGAGCTTTTGCTTGGTAATAAACACAAATCTTGATGTTGCACCGCTATACGAATTTCATCATTATTATTGAAGGTTGCTGATGCAAATGGTTGATGACCATGAATTTCATAATGTGCAATAGATTCATCGAAGATAATGGCTTTGTTTATTGCTAAGATTTTCTCCATGGTAATAGACATACGAAGCAGAAACAGCAGAATTTTATTGTCCCCCACGTATTTTCAGACCGAGACTCTTCAATAGTATGATGTTCCGATGTGTTAGTACTCCGCTTGGTATGCGACGACTGATGGGTTTTCGACATGTCACTACACTTTTATAATCACCACCATATACTGTTGATGGATTCACCACTGCTTCCTCCTCCTCTGTATTATACACTATACCCATCACTTCATCGACTTTAAATGTAATCTTATTGTTATCACTTCTCCACGAAAATTCACTTATTGTCCATCTTGATCAACAATTCGTAGTTGCAAATGATGTATTGTCTGAACGGTGATTGGCATGTAAATGACGTGTGATGGCACTTCTATGATCTTATATCCTGGTGGAACCACTGGGAAAAATTCATGAATTGTATGCACTCGCTGCCCATTAATGTATGCCCCTGTAGTTATATTACACTCAACGCGAAGTGCATTGACTTTAAGTATAGACACTGGTAAGTCAGATTTATGAATAGAGCCTGGTTCAAGTATACGTGGCTTGAATCCTAGTAATCGTCCAATGGAATCCTCAGGAATAAAATTTATAGGAACATTACACTGAATCTCACAACACAATTCATTATTATTAGGTTTAAGTGAAAATGATATGTTTGGTAGTGTTTTCTGTATATAACTCTCAATATCTTCGATTTCATAGCTACCAGTTGGAATGATTGTTGCATTTTCACCTCCAACTATGTCAAATTTGTTGTTGGTTTCATCAATATTAGGGATGGCATTGAAAGTTAACAATTCAATAAGCCCCAATACATATGTCTTACTTGATGAGAGTTCAATTGGTGGAAAGTATTGAGCCTCGAGAATGGAGGATCTCCCCGACAGCGTCAATGTCAATGAATCATCCATGACTGATATTCAATCTCAATATGGATATACATTTATAGCTGTTTAGTTAAAAATTTCAAGCATAAATGTCCACATATGACCGTGTTATAGTCTTGATATTTCTTATAGTTATATTTCACCCTACCAACATCGAGATATTTCATAAGATCTTGAGGTGGTTGTAAATTACCAAAGCTGTCAAAATATGTCACATCATTGTGTTTCTTCTCATATGCCACCCAATGTGTACCTGGGCCATCTCTATCATCTAGATTCACTATTGCCGTCTCAAATTTTCGTGGACCATTCATTGGTAAATTATTTCGCATGAAGACACCACGAAAATGCGGAATTTTCATGATATGAGCATATTTTACAAGATCAGCGTCAGTTAAAGCTCGATGTGGTAGGTCTACACGTTTTTTGTCGGTCGCAAGTACAGACCTAAACCCTGCTTATATGGCTTCAAATACATTCCTTTACCCACTATAATATCCTCCATTTTAATATTGTGTCGTTTTCTTTCTTCCAATTCACGTTTCGCTGCAGCTGCATCATTTACTGCTTTTGCTATACCAGCAGCACCACCCGCTAAACTCCCAACAGCACTGAGTCCAGCAAACATGGGTATGAGAAATGGTAGAACACCACCTATTCTCGATGGGATTGGTAATATGCGTGATGATAAGCGTACTTTACTCGACCCACCAGCTTTCTCGACAGCAGTACGCGCACCATTCAACGCAGATTTAACCATATCACGACCACCAGAGTGCATAGATTTTTTTGCCTCATTTACTATTTGTTTGAATGATATCATGGGATTTTTTATCATTTTTTTCACATTCCTTTTCACACGCTTCTTCCTCCTCACCATGCCTGCACCAAGTTTCGATTTCACATTCATGATTTTATTCACACTCCAAGCTACGGCTTTTTCACCAATGCTCGCGTCTTTAGCATGAATACGTGCCCAAGCTTCCTTTGCAAGTACTCTATCAGCTTTATTTCTCTCGATAATATTATTTGGATATTTTGCATAAGCAATATCGTGATCTTTGCATGCAGTATCAAGAGAGTTGATTCCAGGATCTCCACGCGCTAATCTTTTTGATAATTTTGTACCCGGTCCACAGTATTGGTAACCTGGAACGTGTAGCTCTATCGGAAGTTTGTTGATTATATTGTTCACAAGACCATCACCGCAAACACCATACCCAGACATCTGACTGCATGAATAGTTATACAACAACTGTCGAAAGTTTGTCAATCGTTTAGCTTTTATATCTAATGTCATCAAACATATAAAAGGTATTACAAATATTCATAAATAGTTAGTTGTAATCACAATGACGCGAGAGAAACAACCAACTAAGGTTAAATTTCATAAACAAACAACAACATTACCAATTGCGAATTTTGATGAACAAATTCCTCATAATAAAAACATGAAAAAGCGTCATGGGAATCTATTACCAAACACTATACGAGCCATTTTTTGTGGTCCATCGAATTGTGGCAAGACCAACGCACTCTTGGCACTAATTACTCATTCTAATGGTTTGAGATTTGAGAATGTTTATCTCTATTCAAAGTCGCTCAATCAACCAAAATACAAATACTTGGAGAATGTATTGAAGCATGCTGAAGACATTGGATATTTTCCATTCAGTGATAACGCGGTGGTAGTCAAACCGGAAGATGCTAAACCCAATTCCATTATGATTTTCGATGATGTTGCGTGTGAGAAGCAAGATAGCATCAGAGCTTTCTTTTGCATGGGTCGACATAGAGATGTTGACTCGTTTTATCTCAGTCAAACTTATACACGCATCCCCAAACATCTAGTACGTGATAATGCAAACTTGATGGTGTTATTCAGACAAGATGAAATGAATTTGAAGCACATATATGATGATCATGTGAATACAGATATGACGTATACTCAGTTTAGAGATTTGTGTTTAGCATGTTGGAATAATGATCGGTATGGCTTTGTAGTTGTTGACAAAGATAGTGAAGTGAATTCGGGGAGATATAGAAAGGGATTTGATTGTTACATTAGTATAAATTGACATGAAAATACAATGATGTTCACAGTGTTATTGTAAACTTGCATGCTTCAACATGGCGAGTGTGAAAGGGGGAAAAAAAAATCTGAAAGAACAGGACTTACTGAGTCAAATAGTGAAAGCAAGCGATATGATTCGACAAAAGCATAGAATGATAAAATCTGGTAGAGATACATCAGAACGAGCGATGAATGAAGTTTTAAAACCCATAGTGACACCTCTAGAGAAATTGATATCAACATCCACGGGAATAAAACAAGATATAAAAAATGAATTGGCTGATATTCATATGAAAAAAGAAGAAGCTGAGAATGATCAGTCGTTTGCAACAGCTCAATATGATTGTGATCAGTCATTTGCAACAGCTCAAGATGATGATGATAATGATAATTATGGTGATGATAGCATGAAAAAGGATGTCGAATTGAATGAAAATATCGAATCATTCGTGCCTGCTGAAATACAATCTGTTAGTTCACCCCTCAAACAATATGAGGATGATGATTTAATCAAAACATACATGAAGACGCACTTAGAGCAAAAAACTGCAAATAGGTTAAGTGTACGCAAAATGAGTGACAATAGGTTGATGATGGGTGATTCACCCATAGATTTCTCGAATGATGCTGTAAATGTTGCAAATAAAAGTTATCCTCAAACTCCTGGATTGTTAGAATTGCTATTCAAGAAAACACCAAATGATGCAATCATAAGTGATAGCGATAAAAAAGATTTCATGGAAATAGTCAATTCAACTCATACACTTCATAAACATTATGATCCTAATAAAAGTCTCATATCAGACAGAATCGTAAAATATCAAAATTATATTGCAAACTATATAGTACCACCACCACCATCATCATCATCATCATCGGTATATAAAAGAAAAACTAGATCTGGTAAAGCATTACCCTACTACAAAGTTGCAGAGAAGAGGATACAAGCAATTGATTATGTATATTGGGATGATCCAAATGAGCTTGTTGACCGTCTTCGTTTGCTATTAGCATCCCAAGCAGCGGGCAATACAAGTCATACAAATGAAATAATCTCTATTATTGAAGAATTGCGTGAAGCTAGAATTATTTATTAAGCAATGTATCAATACCTCTTCATTCATTTGTGTGACAACTATCACGAAGTAATGACAGGATGAGTGTAGACATATTTGGACGGAAATTCAAAAAAAGTGCTGAACAAAATAGCCGAGGACCATCTGGTTATGGATTCAAAGTCACATCTGATAATCAATATGATATAAATGGGAAGAGACTTTGCAATTTAGCTAAACCTGAGGATGCAAGTGATGCCGTGCCTCTCGGTACAATGATGTCAATTATAAATTCCGAAGTAGAAAAGATTCATCATGATTTAACAAAAGTACATTCTGATATGAATCTTCAAGATCTTCATATGCGTAAAACGTTAAGACGACAACGTGAACTCATTCAAAACGAGTTGCAGAAACAATCCGAGGCCATTAATCATCTAACAGTTCAATTGAGTGCACATCAACGAGACGAATTGTAGATATGAATAAAAAGGAAACATTGGTGAATGAGTTACATAAACCTGCCCGGGTGAATTACACACGACGTCATGTTCAGATGAGGGGATTGGATGAAACATGGCAAGCAGATCTTGTTGACATGTCTGCCTATGCAACCAACAACAATGGCAATAAATACTTGCTAACCGTCATAGACATCTTTTCAAAATTTGCTTGGGCTGTACCTATTAAAACGAAAAATGGTAAAGATGTTACGAAAGCGATGAATTCTATCTTGGATACTGGTCGAGCACCGAAAAAATTACATGTTGATCAGGGTAAAGAATTTTACAATAAAGAATTCAAGTCACTAATGAAACAACATGATATTAAACTATATTCAACATACAGTAATTTGAAGGCTTCTATATGTGAACGTTTCAATCGAACCTTAAAGAATAAAATGTGGAAACAGTTCAGTTTGCGTGGGTCATATAAATGGATTGATATATTATCAAACTTAATTATAACATATAATAACACTAAACATCGAACAATTAGAATGAGCCCCAAGGATGTTACAGCGCTGAATGAAAAAGTATTGCTTCGAACTGTATACAAGCAACATCAAATAGTGGAAAAGCAAAAAAGAAAATTTAAAATTGGTGATAAAGTTCGAGTGAGCAAACATAAACATTTATTTGAGAAGGGATACACACCAAATTGGACCACAGAAATTTTCAGCATTGATAAAATATTGAATACAACCCCTCCAACATATAAACTTATTGATTATCAGGATCAAAGAATCGATGGATGCTTCTGCGAACACGAACTCAGCAAAGTTAAATATCCAAATGTTTATCTTGTTGAAAGAATACTACGTAAACGTGGTGATAAATGTTATGTAAAGTGGTTAGGTTTCGATAATACACATAATAGTTGGATAAATAAAAAAGAATTATAAAACAAAACATATATTTGTGTTCTACATAATTTTATTAAACAAAACAAATTTTTATGTATACTATTTACATTGTATCCATCTCATTAACGTGAATATTACTATTATAATAACCCCATGGTAGTGTATCAGTTGTTTGATTGGATACTATGCGCTTATCATCATTACTATTTAATGCTAGTTTTCGTTGACGAATAGTCGACACTGCATGATTTTTACTTTTTATTAAATATTGCTCTATTACCACATTTTCATTCTGGAATAGACATTGCTTATAATCATCAAATGTGATCGCGCGTAGTGCACAATTTTTCACACCTTTAGCTTTCTTTTTATCCTCATCATCATCCTGTACTTTGAATGTGTACAGTTTAGCACGTAATCCAACGAATTCTGTCATTATTCTACCATTATTTTCATCCTTCATGAGTCCTAAAACTTTCTTATTCTTAAGTGGAATATCATAATTGTTGACAACAGGATAATCACTCGTATCAAATTTGTCTATATCACGCTTCATTATTTCATATACATCAGGATTGATTAATTCATATATTAGACTATCAGTATCAGTATACAATAATTTCGACTTATTATTAGGGAATACATTCTTTATATAATTATAATGGAAATCATATATGAATGTTTTCGAAATATCAAGAATCGCAAAACCAATGTAGATGGGTTTGATAAACTTAACTTTAACACGCTGCATCTCAATAATAACCATGTTTTCTTCAAAAGTTATGCAGCTATGAAAATTTGGTTTACTTATATATGCTCTTGCACCATATCTACCATCCCATTGGGTTATCAATTTTACATCTTTATGTTTGCGAACATTCTCCATGGTTTTACCAAATACAGCATTATTCATCAGCTTGAAAAAATTTTTCTCAAATTCATTTTTTGATTTTTTACGCAAGTCTGTATTCAAGTCAATATATTTTTTTAACCATGGTGCCTGTTGAAACTCTAGTACCCTATATACATTCTCAATTTTCATGCCTAAACTCAAACATTGCTTCAAGTTTTTATAATGAATAATATATTTGTTTTTAGGTAAGAGTGTTGTTACTAATTTCATACATTTCCCCGTTGGCGGTATGAAATGTTGAGGGCATAATGGTAAATCACGATGTAACTCATGCAGTTCTCTTGGATATTTTAAATCAACTTCAAAGATATATCCTATTGATGAATCGTTGGGGATATTGAGTATTTGTTCAACACTCATTGATTTATTCAACCATTTGAATCCGCCATATGGTAAATAATCACTCATAGCTGCCCCATATAAATTATTAACATCGAAATACATAAGATATGATTGCTCTTTGGTTGGATTGTAACTGTCTCCCATATATTTATTATTTGCTTTTGCATAGCGATTCGAGCATTGCGCTACACCACCTCTAATACCTTTCTCGATATACAATAACATCTCTGGATCTGTGAAAAGCTCTAGTTCTACACCTGTATATTTGAGCATTGCATCAAAAGCAAAACCTGGTGCTGTATAATAATGTAATGGATCTAGATTATATGTTACGAAGCAATTACGACGGAAATTTTCAAAGATGTCAGCTAAAAGTAATACATCTGTTTTGAGATATAAATCGGAATATTCACCTAATGTCTGTATATTGAATTTACTCCAAATCACTTTTGCATGTTCATAATTTTCCTCGGAAATTTCACTTTGATTCAACTTTGAATAAAATTTGTCTTTTCTCGGTAAATGTTTCTTATCAAGCTTCATCCATCTATCGATATATTCATATGGAAATACACCCTTTTTTGTAACCAATTTAAATTGTTTATCATCATTGTAAAACTTGCGAGTGATTAATTTATCATTATCATCTAGATAATTTGCTAATTTATCAATACCACTCGCCATGAATCTCAATGAGTCAATGAATCGTAGAGATATTTTTGTGTCATGAACTTTTTTAGTGAATGAAATATATTTTTCTTTATTTATTGGTAAGAGACTTACCTTACCAGGGTAACTTTTAGCTATACTCTCAATTATGAAATGTGAATCATAACCACTTAAATTGTGAAATACAATTGGTAAATAGTATGGTTTTGTATATTTCATATTACAATTATCATGTGCTGCACCACGATATCTACCAGTGAAATGACAATGATCTCGATGTTTTGCATCAATTTGAGTGAATGGTTTTTCACAAATATGACAAATAACTGCATTCTCAAATTCATATTTTTGTTTTTCCGTTAATGATATCATCGGTACAATTCTACTGTAAATATTATTTATTTCATGTGCTAAAGATTCTAATTGATCAATGAACCATTGAATACATTCATCACTACGCATTAATTTAAACTGGGATAATTTATCATTATATGAGCAATGTAAATAGAATGCAACACTATGTGGAATATGTGTTTGTGATACATTTGTTTCTTCTAAAATACACTCTAAGTCTGCATAAACAACGAATGGTACAGATTCTTTATATTTGTAATGACTGAATGATAAAAATTTTTCTTTTTCTCTTGGCAATATTACACGAAGTGTTTTATTCATACTAAGGCAATCTGACTTATGATTATTATATGAGTATAATTCTTGAAAATGACATAAGCATCTATCACAAATGTATATCTTCCCTTTATGTTCTGATATTTGACTTGAGACTAATCGCGAAAGATTATGTATCCATGCAAAATGATATATTTTATTCGACTCAAAGTTATTATTATCAATATCCATACTAGTATCAACCATCAATAAATGAATAGTTGGCTTATCACTATCATTATTACTTATATGATATGGAACGATGATTTTTTGTTTATTCTCATACTCGATGCCATACACATTTATTGATAGATCATTCATTACCTCAAATTTTGGTACATCACACAATGTCATAGGGAAAGTTGAACCCTCAAAGTTAAGACCTGCTTCAGTGAAATGTTGATATGATGATGTTCTAGCTACATTACCCATTGAATTTTTTGCTTCTCTTGCATGTTTATCATTATCTTCTACATTTAATTTTTTTCTTCCCTGTAGAGCTGCCACAATACACCATAGAAAACAAAATTCATCGTTGTTCTTTATGTTTATCACAGCTTTCTTCAACTGAATAAATTTTGGGAGATCTATGTATGTTGATAGTCCTCCTCGTAAGGCTACATATTTATTAATATTCACTACCAAGTTCACAACTTCATTCATTGTCCATCCTGAATCACTTTCTTCAAATTCTTCCACTTTTGCTAATAAAGTATCATTAACATACTTTGAATACCAATCATAAATATTAGTTGATTTAAGAATCAATTCATTTGATGTGTTGAAATATTTTATTTCTTCATATGTTCTAGATTCTTTAATATTTTCATATTTGCATGCCAATATTACATTTGATGTAACATTCGTTTGCATTTCTCTTATTTTCATTATGAAAATCTCCCTCGCATCTAAAAGAAATTCATGTAGATCAATGTGGTTAATGTTTGTTATAACACCAGTTCTTATACGACCATTAAATGCTGATGGTAATTCATCCCACTTAAGATTCTTAACATCATTATCATTCCCACTATCGATTTGAATATTACCACCAACAATATGCTGCCCTTTGATTATCTTCTGTCTTGCAGCTTCATTGAATTTTCTACATAATGAAAATAAATGTGAACTTACAGCTTGCAATTGATTCTTTTCACCAATAGTTAGTTTTTGCATTCGCAATTTTTTTTTCAAACATTTTATATTCTGTGCCCCAATTTTTTGCCACTTGCGAATCTGTATATCACATTCTGTACCAATATTCATTGATAAACAAACTTTATGTGCCTCTTCCATCAATTTTATGAGTTGGTTATAATGCTTCTTTCGCTCCTCTGACTGCTTCTTTCGATCCTCCGACCGCTGTTGATCACTCATTTTTTTTTTTTTTTTTTTTTTTTTTCTAGTTTGGAGACACTCGTGAATACACTCTTGAAATTTTTAAGAACTCTGAATGATTAACTATATTTCAAGTCAATCTTTTTGTAATAAGGATGAAAAAAAAATAGAAAAAAAGTGTGGGCGTGGTTGTTCTAAGTTTGGTGAAATGAAATGACGTCAGCTTTGTAAATAATCAAATGACAAACAAAACAGGATCAAACAGGAATGTTTTTGAAACAAAATAATGATAACTCGATACATGCATGAATAGATAAGAAATTTTTTTTAAGAATTCGAAGTGTTGGGGTGGATATTTCTAAGAATTCAAAGAGGGGGTGGATATGCTGGGATAAAGAAATTGTAACGTTTCCTATCATGGATAGGGCGGGATGGCTCAACAAAAAAAAAAAGGTGTGACGATATCATCTGTGGTGGGGATCCAATCCAAATGATGCATGTGGTTGGAAAATAGTTGTAGTGGTTATACTGATTGTGTGAACCAATGATATGATGGATATTGCTAGACAAACACTGGTGGGGGATTGTGTACATATAGAGAAAACTCTTAGAGAGATGTCAATTCAAATTATTTACTCATAAGGTGTGAAATTATACTCAATCTATAATCTATATCAAAAATGAGTTTCGTTTAATTAAATGAAGTTTGCCGAACGGAGAATTTTCTACCTTCAAAGTCATGGAAAGAATTGGAGGCTGGAACAAACTATATAGTGTCTGAAATCAAAATTGTTAAAACGAGATTTGGTGAAAAAATTGTTGTAACCATAAATGGTGAATTCACCGTATTTTTACCAACAAGAATAGTAACATATTTACTGAATGATCGAGAACAATATGAATTATTGGAAGATGCATCTAACAATGGGAAGCTTAGAATGCATTATATTGGTGGTAAATATGGACAATGTGAATTCATTCAATCATCATACTTTCATAATAATGTAGATGAAAGGGAAATTGAAATATGTAATATCTATCAATGTCTACAACTATCTTATTCAATGCATTAATCATTTAAGATGAGAATGAAAAATTTTTTCTTGTATGTCATTATATTGATGGAATTTTACTTTTTGATATAATAAATAAATAAATTGATAACATAATATTCTTTTATAATCATTTTATTCAGAAATTATCATCATCATCATCATCATCATCATAATCATTTAAACTAATGCCACTATCATCATCCACACTCACATCATTTTCATCATCCTCATTGAAATTTATGTTATTGTCATTAATTAAATCGTAATAATCAAAGTCATTATTAATGATGTTATTATTGATATCATCATCATCATCATCATCATCATCATCATTATCATCATTATTTCCCGCAACACAATAAACACCATCCACATTTCTGAATATCTTTGGACCCCACATATCCTCCTCATACTCCATTGCCAGAGGTGGAAAGTATCCAACATGCTCCGGACGATGATCATCTTCTTCACGCAATCTTCGGAACCACCACATTTGATTCTGATGGTCGATTACAACGATGGTTGCCAGACCATTCCTTGTGATTACTGCTCCATTTGTTGCCCCCCATATTTGCATATATGTGAGCACATCACTAATAATGTCAATCATCCAATCTAAGTTATTTTCACCTACATACCATTCTCGTGGTACATGAATTGTGTAATTAAGTTGACAATATTCCATCCTGAAATATATCATTATACAACTATAAAAATTTTTATATAATTTTAATTCATATTATTCAGAGAAAACTCACTTGTTGGCACTATTGTTTATGGTGTTGATGTAGCCACTGATGCTCTTGCATGTGAAATGATAAATATTCTTCATACCACTAATTTTTCATTTTGGGCGGAACTTATAATATGCAACGAATAATTTCTAAGTATTAAAACGTTATCTTAACGCTGGACCGTTTCGCCACCAACCTCTCGATTTTTTCCATAACTTTTATGGCACCTCTCCTCAATAGATTAGTAGCATGTTTTTTCTTGGATTATAAGAGTAAATATATACATCTTTATATCGTTTCTTAAGTTAAATAATATATATTCCACAACTCATGGGAAAAATTATTTTCTTTGTGTTATATGAGAAAAAAAAAATATATCATCCATTTAATGAAGAGTGAAATATGATTGGAACTAATATAAAATTCCAGATCATGTTGAGAAACAATGAATATGAAAAAATTATTTTATAGGATAAACAAATGAACGTAAGTGGTATGTGTTAGATGAATAATATTTCAACTATAAAGAATACCTGCAATGCTGAAATTATCTCTGAACACTTATACTAAATACCCAATAGTGGAATAGTTATAGTAAATAATTTATTTGATTATTCAATTTTTGTATGCAAACATTTTCAATTTATTATCGAAATTATTAACAATTTTTTTTTACATAATATACAATCTTTGAAGAATGAAATGTCATCGGAGGATTCATCATAATCAGTGGCAATAGGTCGATAATGTTTTATGACATCGTTGATAATGTTTTATGATATGGTTGGTAAGCATTAATGTCCTCATCCTGTTATAATAATACTGGTTATCTCTGATATTATTATTTATTTTGCTAGGGACATATTCAAGAATAAATTCTTCGGAAAAATATGCGATGTGCCCCCACATTCATATCTTCGATTCGCTCCTCAAGATGATAAAAAAGTCTCTAATGATTTACCTATTGAGGGGTGCTGAATTTTTTTTTTTTTTCTGTCTTCCATCCAACGCTTCAAATATATAACATTAGCGTGGGCACAGTGATAGAAAAATCCAGATTCTGGGTATTTGTGATATTCACAGTTTTGCATTCCATGATTTTTCAATGATGGACATTGGAAACTCTCTAGATCGATAACTGTTTTCCCCATATGCCCAATAATACTTGATAACCATTGCTTTTTCTCAACTCCTTTCACATACACATGATCAACATCTTTCAATAGAATCTCGAGAACATTGTTGAGCTGATCATATGGTACATCACCAGTATCCCATGATAGTCCATGATAATTACGTATCAACCATGAATTTATTGCTTGATACTGCTTCGATAATTCACCCCACAAGCATGGTGGTTTGAATAGTATGTGTGTAACTTCAATAGTTTCTTCAACATTGATACTGTGTACTAGAATACTTGCTAGTTCTTTCACAATAAATTGATTGCTCTGATGTTTGAAGCCTTGAATATCCAGAATAATCTCCATTCTTCAAATTTCATGAAAACTTTTTGAAATTTATAAAATCTTTTTCAAATTTCTCAAAACTTTTTTAAATTTTTGAAAACTTTTTCAAACTTTTTCAAATTTCTCAAAACTTTTTCAAATTTATAAAAACTTTTCAAAACTTTTTTAAATTTTCAAAAACTTTTTCTAAAACTTTCGGAGATTTATGGAAAACTTTTCAAAACTTTTCCAAAGTTCTCAAAACTTTTTCAAATTTATAAAAACTTTTCAAAACTTTTTTAAATTTTTAAAAACTTTTTCTAAACTTTCGGATATTTATGGAAAACTTTTCAAAACTTTCCCAAATTTTCGAAAACTTTTCCTAAACTTTTTTGCAAATTTATAAAAATTTTTCCAAACTTTTTCATAAAAAAAAATTTTTTTCCACATGAAAAATTTCGTTGGTAAAAACTCTTGATTCTTCTTCATCAAGATTTTTCTAGAACTTGATGATGAATGCGTCAAATGTTCACTGATCTATCATGAAGAAATATATCAAATTTATATTGGTGTGCATCCATTTTTCGAACTTTTATTGGATAGCCCCCTCTCCCTACACACATATTTATTTATCTACATATTTTTTATTTATACAATTATTCATATGCTTATCTATATGACTATTTATACAGTGACTCATACAATTATTTATATGATTATTTACTTTTTCTTCATTTATTGATTCATTTCTTTTGTTTATCATTTTTTTTTTTATTTATTCTTTCATATTTGTAGGAAAAAAATATTTCATATATATTATGGATAAAAACTTATTCATTTGAATTTCCCCCACCCACTCAACAGTGAAAATACAGTTCAATCATAGAGAAACGTATAGTTATCCATTTCCCCAATGTCGCAACAAAAAAACTCATACTATAGTACTATCATCGATATCGATAAAAAATTCCACTTCACGAGAACCGTCGCTTAGTGGATAATACAGATATCGACTTTTTCGACCAGATGATAAAACAGATTGGGACCTACTATGAAACTGTCGGTAAGGTAGGGGCCAATGCAAGTTACCGACGGGTTTGTCCCAGAACCCGCCTTGTTTATCTACTACAGTGTTCAAGAAAAATTTCGAAAAGTTCAATTTACACGACAATTAAGCATTGGGTGCATCAATTAAATCAAGGTGAAACATATAAAGAGATAAAACCACGGATGTTCAGTTTTATATCAGGAAATTTGTTCACAATAAAATTTGATGATTACCATCTTCAATCATTTCCAAAATGATTGCATTCCTTCGAAACAGCTCACCGTATTGTTTCTTCGAAAATGATTAAATTTGTAACATCAAAAACAATTGAAGATCGGAACATATTGAGGGAAACATCGGAAACATTCATTAATAACGTCAAATCAAAAGTCATATTGTATGATTTATCTAACATATACAGGGTGTTATAAAAAGATGGGAACAGAGAAAAATCTCGGAACGTACCCCTCAAACAGAAAAATCAAAAAACACGTATCTGATATTTTTTGAAAATCTATTTATTGATATTAAATTCGATCCTCTAACCTTCTCACAGTGGGTGGAGTGGGGGGCAACTTCAAAATTTTGAAAGGTAACCCACATTTTTTATTTCGGGATTTGATTCTGTGGGCGAAAATTCATTAATTTTGTTTGAGACCTTTTTTCACATCACCGCAAGATGTCGTTGTAATCGCAAAAAAAGTTGTGCAACATAACAACTTCAAAAATATCCCGTGCTTGTGTAAGTTGTGATGTGGTGGCTTGCCACACATCATTTATTTTTTTTTATATTATATATAAACTCGTTTTGCTGTGGGAAAAATAAATATGGGTAATCAATAAAAAGTATAAATGAGACTAAATTGTAAGAATGAATGTAAAAATACTAAAGGAGCCTCACCAAAGTATGCAGAGACAACATAAGGATATTAATGCAGCAGAAAATTATTCCAATTGTCAATCAGTCAATCCAACAAATAATCCAGCAGTCAACATTGAGAGAAGCAGCAGTAATATAATAATCATCCGGATCCAATATAATAATTCAGCAGCCAATATTATAATAAATAATGATGAACAACAATATCACAACGTTCACTATACACACCCAGCATGGGTTACCCACACATGATCTAAATGTCAACAATCGATGCATGGCGAGAATGATAAAGGTGGCGCTCGAGTCTTGAGGCGACCATTTTGATTATTTGAAATTCTCCAATAGGAGTACAAAATTCGGAACTAAGATGGCTGACTTTGGCGGTAATATTAAAAATCAATTTGCCGACCAATTAAATAATTGTCTATTATTTCACTATTCGAACTGGACCAATGATGATTAATCAGTATTAATAAGTTATTATGGATATAATTTTGACTTAATTTGGATATAAAACGACTACTACGGTAATGCTGAGAAGGAAAAGAAGACGGAAGGAGCCATTTTGGACGGCACTTCCACGGCGAACCTCATGGTGTACGGATGTATGTTGAATGTGTGTCGCGCGTAATCTATTAAAATAATTGTTAAAAAAGGTGAATCGACGTTATAATTTGCGTAAAAATAATTGTTCGTGAGTAGAATGAATAAAGTTAGTAATTATTGAGCGAGTGTGGCTGAAAATCAGGTAATAATTCAAATTATAAAATACTCGAAGCGTGATTGTAAGAATCAGCACGTGGTAAGTCATTCGTATAATATTGTTACCATCATTCCACAGCGCAACGAGTGAATAATTTTTCGGATAGTAATTAATATTAAGTAATTAAAATATTGAGATTGATATGATAATTAGTGAAAATATTAGATTGAAGAATATTGTGTAAGATTAATAGCGAATCGCATTGCCGTAGACCCGTCATTATTCACGGCCAAAAAAAATCAGAAAGAATATTATTCTATTATTTGATAAAAGTAAAATAAAGAAAGTATTACTTTTCAAGTCATTATTATTATTCAAATTATTATTATTTTTCAAATCATTTTATATTTGTTTTGTCATCCGGATTTTTCATTATAACAATTAAATAAATATCGTTAATATTACATTGAAAATTATTTACTGTGAGAATATATTATTTTGTGTTTTGTTAAAAAAGATTTCCCCGATAATCTTTAGCCAATTTCAGGCAATCGGGGTGGAATCCCTTCCATTCAAGGACAACGATAACGTCGGTAAGGTATTTTTTAAGGGACAAACTTGAGCGACATTACAAAGTTTACCACCTCAAATGACAGAAAGTGCAATGGAAAATTTCTATTTTCGTCTTTTTCAATGTCAAGAAGTAAATGGAGAACATTATGTACACCTACAATAATTTAAAACTTGAAAAATTGTTGAAAGAATGAGATATTTTCAAAGTAGTCATATTTCACAACTTCTTTTGCGATTACAGCGACATCTTGCGGTGATATGAAAAATGTTTCAAACAAAATTAATATATTTTTTTCCGCAGAATCAGATTTTGAAATAAAAAATGGGGGGTTCCATTCAAAATTTTGAATTCTCCCCAGCCCCACCCACTGGGAGGTGATGCGGGGATCGAATTTGATATCAATAAATAGATTTTCAAAAAATATCAGATACATGTATTTTGATTTTTTTGTTTGAGGGGTACGTTACGAGATTTTTCTCTGTTCCAATCCTTTTATAACACCTTGTATAATTCCGATCAAAGTAATTTTCAATTAGAAATGCATCCAGGACGAACTTCAACAGTAGAAAGTGAAAAAAAAGTAGATTGTCTCTTGTAGTCACTTTCTTCTACGACCTATAATTATACTATATAACCAACTGTATCAGCTGATGGAAAACTTCTCTTGGCGCTGTTTTTCGTGTCAAAAGAAACAAATGGAAAATTTGGTACACAAGCAGGAGCATCAAATTACAATCACTCACTCATAATCAACTTTCATCTCCATAATATGTTAATCTTTGTCGATACTCTTGGGTTAAAAGTAGTTTTACAGTAGTTAAACTTGACACATTTGAAAATCTAGTAAAATATGCATTCGAGGAAAAGTGTAAGCCACACTGCGATATTTCAAAATGTGAGAATATTGTTATCATTCGTTGTTCGTATTGCAAGAAATCATTATGTCTCAAACATTTTTTCGATGATTATCTGTGTAATAATCATAAAAATGTTCTGGCGTTGTTGGTCAATAGGATGAGTTATAAATGATTCATGGAGCGAACAAGTATTGTTAGGTTTAATTAATCAATTAATCAAACACACACTGTTATTTTTGCTTGAATTCACACTGATTGAATTTTTTGTTTATTCGTGATGTGTGAATGTTTATTAATTAATGAACAATGAACAAAAATTTGTTATCAAATGAATTGTATAAAAAAAATTGAGAAAATAAATTATCCCTTTTCTTGGTAATTGAAGAAAGATGAACGTAGAAAGCTGATGAAATTACAATTTTACTTTTAATAATGACCCTTAGTACTTTTTGGTCGATTAATACGTTTATAACTTATTGTAAAATTTATGTATGTTTTGCACGTGGTGTATTCACCATATGAGCAGGAAATGAAACTGAAAATTGACAAGTTTGTGAGTTGATACTGATAATAATAGTATGAAATTGATACAAAACAAATATACTAATGAACACTCGCATTGAGCACCACACGACATTAATTAATTAATTAATACGATTCCAATAACTTAGATACAAAAAAACAGGTTTCATATGAAGAAGTATAATTTCGGCACGTGCGCACACACGAAATTGAGTGAGAACAATGACCACTCGTTGCCCCATGGTCATCAGCGTCGCCACGCAAACGGAAAAAGCATATATGTATGACGCGAGCATGATTGATGACAGCACTAACCAATGTCTTTGAAACATAAAGAAGAAACTTTGAGTTTCACTGATTGAGCAAAGTTGTACAAATTGAGGAAAAGATTGCTCATTCAACACGTAGCCAATATAACGTTATGACTATATTAATGATAATCGTGTGAATTGAGTTTTATCTTGAGCAATATTACCAAAAAAACACACAAATCGATATCTTATTTAATTATGATGGCACTGAACACTCGCATTGAGCACCACACGAGATTAATTAATTAATTAATACGATTCCAATAACTTAGATACAAAGAAACAGGTTTCATATGAAGAAGTATAATTTTGGCACGTGCGCACACATGAAATTGAGTGAGAACAATCACCACTCGTTGCCCCATGGTCATCAGCGTCGCCACGCAAATGGAAAAAGCATATATGTATGACGCGAGCATGATTGATGGCAGCACTATCCAACTATTACAGTGGCGTCCATGATTGCCACTGGATACTACTGACATCTTAAACGGTTCAAATTAAGTATTGCGTGAGTTACGCAACACTATCATAAATGTAACACGTATAATGAATAATTCACTTGTTTGTAGTCTTTTAACGATGAATAAAAAGTTGATAAAGAATTTGCATTTCAGATTTTATCATATATAAATTATCAGTCAAATGTCACATCCTTTCCTCTCTTGACACATGAATAATTTTCAATTAATTTATTATATAGTGTGATAGTGCTCATTCCGCAGAATGAGTTTAATTCAGATATTTTTACTAGAATGTTTTTTCGTTCGCGTCAATTCTAGCACTAATGCACACACTTCATGTACCCATACAATACGACGATAAAATCGTAAGTACAAAATTGGCGTAGAATTGTTACGTCATGGAAACACGCGATTCTGTCGAGAGAGGCTTACCTTGGTTGAATTGCTTGATTCGTGGTAGAGCGCCTCTGCTCCAAATTGGTTGAGAGCCAATCGCTGCGTCGTTCAGGAGTTTTATTGCCAACCTTACTGTAGAATGTGTTGATTGTTGTATAGGGGTTTTATTTATTCATCGAATTAATAGGTTCGTTGCAGGAATTAGTGGATTGTAAAGATGATCGGTTTGGCAATAATTGGATGATGGATTTATGAACACAATTTGAATTTAAAACACTCATTTATTTATTTAACTTCACACACGCAAATTGTCTATTAAGTTCCTTTTATATTTAATTCTGTTATCATCAAATTAACACCAAGATTTGACATTGATCGTATATTTATTCAACTAATTTTTTATAATTTTGTTGAGAACTCCGACTTATTTATTAATTCTTATATTTTTATTTAATAAAAATTTTCTCGCGAACGTCGCGGATGATTATCGCTCTGGAGAATATTCTGAGTAGGAACTGTACTCTACTTGTTTTAATGAACTCGGTATTTATGCGATTTTATTAATTTGTTGAAAATCTTCTATTGAAAAACTGTTTCTTTTTAGAGAACTCGTATGATGGATCTTGATTAGAGAACTTTCGTACTCAGTATTCAATCATATTTGAAATAATACTATAGTGTGTGTTTAATTTATGTGAGGAAGTGCACAGATTTGATTAAGTGCTGGATAAATAAATTGCTGACATCATGTGTTTTACATTTTAGTTATTTCAATTTCATTCCGTTGTCTCCTTTAAAATAGATATCTATAATCAATATTATTATTATGACTATTATTATTATCATTGAGACCATGATCAATTCATTTTATGTGACATATAAAGCTATTGCCAATATTATTTTATTTCATTTGTTTTTTTTTGCGAGTATCAATCAAATGAAAAGTTTGTTTATTTATTTAATTGTTTTATTCATTGAATTTTTATTGTATTTTGACTTTGCCAGAGTTTAAGTTATGGGGATCATAATCAAATAATTTGGACGAAATGTTTTATTTTGAGAAATTATCAAAAAATAATGTATAAAAACTTGTATATATTTATAAATATGTTTGTAAGAATACTGGTAAGGTTTTGCTGCAGTTTCCCTTACCCTCACAACGAATGTTGGTATTCATGTTTGTTGAGAAAATTGCGTTTTTTGAGATTGTATAAATTGCCAGAAGATCTTATACACGAGGTTGAAGTAAATGAATGTTCACACTATGTGAAATTGACGTTGTCGTTTATTGTAAAATGCACTTTGGTTATTATCACATAAAATTGCAGTCGCATTTATAATCTTAGCTTAAGATGAATGTATGTATTAATTGAGATGTATATATCTTGTATAGCCACGGGATTATATAAATCGTCGTGGCTGATTATATAAATGGCGGTATGCTGCAAATGTTATATCCCTAGCGTAGGGATATATATATTATTATATATGTTAAGCATAGAATAATTAGATAATAAGAAATTAAATTTTAAGGAATAAATATTACACTTATATTCGTATAAGATACATATATATATATTAGGGTGCTTTTTTTGAAGCGACTATTTTTTTTTCTTTGCTTAACAGACGGAATATCACTCTATACATGGAAAAAAAAATTCCCTCCAAAGATGAGTTCTTAATTTTAATATTTAGTACTCTCACCATCTATTTGAAATTTTCCCATTTGATTAACACGTAAATATGTCGATTTTTTTTTTTTTATTGATCTATAGCTTCACCGCATTTCATGCTATTTAATTGGTTCCCAACAGAAATTGTACAGAAATGTACAATTTTTCATTATGTTTATAGCACAATTATGTACAGTGAACTACCCTACCAGTAAAAAATGTTTAAGCCAATTCTTGCTCGAATTTCATGGTTTTTTCGATTTTTCTCGAAAACTATCAATTCTGCTGCAAAAGTATATGGGACCTTTTTTGTAAGAAATTCGATTTTCTATAAAATGTTATTCCTGATAAAAAACTGTAGAGCTGATATTTTTCGAGAAAAGTTCAATTAAACACGTGGAAATTTGAAATTCCCCTGTTTAATCTAGATTTTAGTGCTTTTCTTAATCATAATAATGAAAACAATTATATATTTTCGTGCAGACACTGCGTGATTACCAATTGAGATTAAACTTTCTTTTATTTTTGTTTCAAAACATTTATATATAGATATATTTTGATATTTGTGTTATAGGGGACAAATATATATATGTATGTAGGGAGCATAAATATCTGATACAGTAAACAAATGAAGCAAGTTCTTTGTTTATGCCCTCACCTTACCTCAACCCCCCACAATATCTTTTTTTTCCCACTCAGCGTTTATAGCGTTCATAATTACCACCTCTTCTAATGCAAAGGTTATTGTTTTATAACCAGGGCTCGAGAAGTTAGTTTTTTTCATTCTTCGCGACGCGTGTGCATTATTTTTTTTGTTACATGCATACGTTTCTTTGAAAATAACGATTTGCAAGGTGAAAACATGAGACAAATGATTGGAAAAAAAGCGTTTAACCATTCATTGAGATTTGAAACAGATAAGTTCAATAACAAAAAGTTACCTACGTATCGTGAAGTTATGAACGTCTTCATGCATAAACATCGTGGTCTAAAAATGACTATTCGACAAAGTTGTAATGAAGTTGTAAGTGAATTGAATGATGTTTGGAGCAAGTTTTCAATTCCTACATGTCATCGAGGACAAAGTGTCAGAAAAATTGAAAATTTTAATAAAGAATATATTAATTTAAATAAAACTCAAAAGAAAAAAAAAATATCTGAAAAGCAACTCGAGAAAACCGACAAATTCAATCTGAAATTGAATCAATTGTTTGATATTATTAACAATGGAAAATATGATCATTTGTCAAACAGCTGTAAAGAATTTTATGTTGAAAGTAAGAAAACGATGAACTGTTTTCAATTAGCTGATGACATTTTGAAAAAATCTGCTATTCTTGATAATGTCGATGACTCAATAGAATATGAAGAAGATATCAATGGGAATGAGCTGCGTAAGTTCATATTGCACGATATTGAATTATATTTTATAAAATAGTTATTTTTACATTAAATGTAATTTTCATTTTATCATGAATGTTTTAATTAGACTTTCTACCGAAAAATCAATGGATAATCTTAATTCTAATAGGTTTGAATTTGGTGGTTAATAAGGTAGTACAGTCGATGAGTCAATATACGGATCACATGTAAAACACGAAAATTTATTCACATACGTGTAAATTAATTAAAGCGATTTAAAATTAAAGAAAGCGAGCTCAAGTATATTTTCCATATTTTTTTGTAAATTAGTTCTATCGTGCTCTGAACTTGTACTTTCAACAATTGAAAATATTATATATTTTTTTTTTCTTATTGTCTCAATTTTTATTGATTAATTAGCGGTACATTTTATAATATAAAATAAAAATTGTGATTTCACATACGACTCAATGAGAAATGGAGACATTCTTAGAATTCAATATCTTCTTATTGGTTCTCTATAATCTCCATATCTTCCATTAATGATCCATTAAATATAGTGATTTATGATTTTTTTAATTAATTAAATAAATTTTTTTCCATTTATCATTATTTATTAGATAAATTTTATATTTATTTTTTGTTAAAATTATTAATTAAAATTAAAATTAAGAAAAAAAAAATACGATAATGAATAATGATGATATTAAACGTTTAAATGTCAAAAAAGACCAATTAAATTCGATAGCAATAAAAAACATCAGTAATTTTGTGAGCAAAAAATCGATTTTCATTTTCGAACAGTTTCAACTGTCATACGATTTCTTAGATAATGACATTGATTCTTGGAATAATGATCCATCTTATAAAAAATGTCTTCATACTTTTAGTAATTTAAGAATTGTGAACGATACTGCCGAAAGAAGTGTCGCTTTAATTGAAAAATATAATAGTTGCCTAACAAACGACGAAGATTAACGACAGTATTCATTACAAGTTGTCTAGAACCATCGCAAAAATTATTCGTCGTGCGTTAAATCAAATTATCAATTACTTCAATCCTAAGTGAATTATTTCTAAGTGTTATTATAAAATATTAAAAGAATTTCGAAATGAATAAAATGATTGATTCATTGTATACGATTGATTTTGTATTTAAAATACCGTGATGATTTTTTTTCCAGCTGTAGTGTCATTAAAAAGCACTAAAATCTAGATTAAACAGCGAAATTTCAAATTTCTACGTGTTTAATTGAATTTTTCTCGAAAAATATCAGCTCTACAGTTTTTTATCAGGAATAACATTTTATAGAAAATCGAATTTCTTACAAAAAAGGTCCCATATACTTTTGCTGCAAAACTGATAGTTTTCGAGAAAAATCGAAAAAACCATGAAATTCGAGCAAGAATCGGCTTAAACATTTTTTACTGGTAGGGTAGTTCACTGTACATAATTGTGCTATAAACATGATGAAAGATTGTACATTCCTGTACAATTTCTGTTGGGAACCAATTACATAGCATGAAATGCCGTGAAGCTATAGATCAATAAGAAAAAAAATCGATATTTACGTGTTAATCAAATGGAAAAATTTCAAATAGATGGTGAGAGTACTAAATATTAAAATTGAGAACTCATCTTTGGAGGGAATTTTTTTTTCCATGTATAGGGTGATATTCCGTCTGTTGAGCAAAGAAAAAAAAATAGTCGCTTCAAAAAAAGCACCCTAATATATATATGTATATATAAGTTGAAATATTGAGAACTACCATTGATAAAACAGAACTCTACTATTACAACGAAATTAATTTACACTATAAACGCATTATAACAATGAAATAAATTTATAACATTAAAATTAAAAGAAATATGATATCAAAAATATAAATATATTTCCAACTTAAAATATGATAAAACATGTAATGCATGCGTTAGATACGATTAACAAATAGCTCGGCAAAATCTTCCGCTATCCGATAGCCAAATAAACCTATGTAAATAAAACAATCATTTTCTCACGTAATGCGAAAACCAAAAGAAAACTAGATAAAATCCTCAAATAAAATGATTACACAAGAAAACGCGTCTTATAAAAAAATCGATAAATAGAATCTTCTGAGAAATAAATAAATCCAAAATAAATAGTAAAACACACATGAAGAAAATAGAATTTCTAAAATCAATAATGCATTTCCGTAGTTGATAAAAATATATAACACCTGAATAAATAAGATTGAAATATCGTTCGATTCATTATCGCATAAAAGAAATTGTATCACGATTCTTAGAAAAGTTAATGCATCAAAATGCTGGGGGTCGTCCACAACCAATCACAAAGATGAAAATAGCCGTAAGACGAAAGACCAACCTACATGTAAAATAATAGCCGGCAAGTATACGGTTTCCGTGGCGCCGCCAAATGACGATGCATTTTTGTAGAACTCGACGAAATAAGACGTTTTTTGAAGAATAAATAATTTCGATATCTCGCTTAGTTTTCGAGATATCGAAGCTTCAAAAATTTTTTTTTTCATTTTTATTTCTACGTTATGTTTGATATTTTTCGACGAAATGAGACTTTGTCAAGTCTTATTTTGTCGAGGAAGGTATGGATGTAAACAAATGATCTATATGTACGCCTCAAAACAAATTTTACTGTCACAATCGCACTAGGAAATGAAAATCAAACTATAAATGTAAGAAGACACAAGATTCCTGGAATTAAAAATTTTGTGTTTACATACTATTTGTTTACATTTAGGAATCTTATACCCCAAGTGGAGGAAATCTTATACCCCACTTGAATACAGGAAAAATATGAACAGAAAATGCACTACGTACACGATTTGTTTACATATAAATTCATATTTGATATTTTCGATCATTGTAGTGTTGTCTTCAGTAACAAGTGGTCTATCTATATTTCGTTTTGAGTTAAACTTTTTGCAAGGCACAAAATGTCAGGTAAACATCCATCATTACATAAAGATTTGGATAATTTTAATGTCTATGTATCTTTTAACAAGTTAATTGGTAGTGAAGATCAAACTATTTCTTTTTTGGAAGAAATAGGCTTAATACCTTCACGCAATTGATGATACCTCCTCGTGGTGCGATCTGGGCAGTCATAAATTTTTTCATAAAATGTTTTATCATTTCATAAATCAATTTATCATTGGCGAAATCATCAAAATTAATTTTAATTTGTTTCTGGAAAATACTATCTCTTCAAATTAATTCAAGCCCCCCCCCCCCATCCCCACGCCCCCCCGGGGCTTTGCCCCTGGACCCCACTCTATATTTACACACATACACATACACACTCACACACATGCGTACATACATACATACGTACAGATTGTTTGTTTACATCGAAATGAGACTTAACAAAGTGTTATTTCGTCGAAAAATATCGAACATAACGTAGAAATAAAGATGAAAAAAAAAAATTTTGAAGCTTCAATATCTCGAAAACTAAGCGAGATATCGAAATTTTTTATTCCTCAAAAACGTCTTATCTCGTCGAGTTCTACAAGAATCAATTGTCATTTGGCGGCGCCACGGAAACCGTATAATTCCCTAATAGCCAATAAAAACTAATCCATTTGAACCAGGAGGTGAACAACCCTCCCCTAATTAAAACTTATAAAAACCCAAGAAAACTCTGAAAAGTCAGTTCTCCGACATTCATCAAAAAAAGAGCAAGTCCTCCGGGAGACGCACAGCTAGTTCTCCGATAATCATCAATTATATACAATCTTGCGAAATTTATCATTTTAATACAAGTTACAAACAAGTATTCATCAAATCATTTAAAGCCGAGTTAAAAATCGGGAAGAGTACAGTTCCTACCTAGAATATACTCGAGAAATATAAATCATCCGCGACGTTCGCGAGATAATTATTATTAAAATAAAACGATAATAAATAAATTAATCAATTGGAGTTCTCATTAAATAAGTTGCAATATTACAACCATTGCTAAATAAATAATAATAGAGTTAGTGATAATTGATAAAACGTTAAGTGAATTAACATTCAATCTTTATAATTGTGTAATTAAATAAATAAATAGACTATTTAAATTTGAAAGGTGTTCTCAAATACATGAATCATTTGCCGACAATTCTCCATCTTCACAATCCACTAGTTTCCGTTTCGAATCTACATCTCTAGAAACGAACAAATCCCTATAAAATAAATTATTATAGTGAAGTTGGCATCTATTACTCCGGAGCATCGCAGAGATTGGCTCTCAACCAATCTGTAGCAGAGGCGGCCGACCACGAACAACGTCATTCAACAAGGTAAGCCTCTCTCGACGAAATCGCCTGTTCCCAGGACGTAACACAAACACGTGGAGTTGCACACAGTGCCCAATCGATAATTATATGAATATATTGAGTTGCAAACGGATAGCAATCAGTGTGTTGCACGTAAAAGAATTGAGAAGTATTAAATCACGTTGTGATGCACATAGATTAGTTATAAGTAAAAGTTGTAAGCAAGAAAAAGCATGTTGTACTTGTTGAAGCCAGTAGTCAAAAAGTATCGATTCTCTATTATGAGAAGAACGAGAAAGACAGCTATCGATCCGCCGTCGACAATAATGCATGTGTGTGCGAATCTCGCGCGAACGACGAGTCTGTGTGAGTAGACGCACAACTGCACTGCGCATGCGACACGATTGTATTGGTGTGTGCATGAGATGCCCCACTTACCCATATTTCTCTTAATCCTGAAAAATGTTGCTCTGCAGTAACTTTTCAATGAATATTTCAAAATTATTCTTAATTTTTTTAACTTTAAAATTCATTTTATATCAAAACTATTCCTTTCTTCCCACCTTATTTTTTCGATTCCAGAAAAAGAACATGCGAAAGTAAGTATTCATTTACGTTTTTTAATTTATTATATTATTTACTTCAATATTATGTGTTACGTCACAAATGGTATTGGACGTATTTTTTTTTATTCATTTATTATTTTGGTGGAGGATCGTTCGTGACACTTCTATGCGTAGTTGAAGTGCAATGTGGGTGGATTCAATTTGATGGAAGATGCTTGATGATCTGTGGATTAAATATAGATTGACACACAAAAATACGCTATTTTTGTTTTATTGATTAATATCTTATCTAAATCTTGGATTACACGAGTGAATCTTATTGTCGAATGAGTCTGTGATAGTTCATTAATAACGTCACAATTTGACGGTTGATAATATTCACTTTGGATTCCACTCACTAATCCACTATTTCACTTAGACAATGATATAAAAGTAAAGTTATAACTTATAATTGAAATAATCATAAACTGTAAATTTTGAGCTCTCGGAAGCACTACACGATGTTAGAGAAAAGATCGGAGTAGAGATTTGAGAATAAAATAAAACATAGATTATGAATTAACACTTGAATTCTGACTGGATTGGAATTTACTTGATTTTAGATCCGATATTCAAATTGAAGTTGATGCTTTGAAGTTTGACCGAAAAACTCATTTTTAGTGATGAAAGATGTCATGAAGTTAATTTTGTTTGGTCAGCAAGCTGATGCGTTCCCAGGGTACAGAGTTGCAATATTAGCGTCTGGGAGTATAGCCGAAACGATAAGATAGAGAGTTGCATTGTGAGTTGAGGTATTTCTTTGGAAGAGATGAAAATATAGAACTTAGGTTTAGGTGTAGGTAGAGAACAATAAAGAGTTAGAGTTTCAAACGGATGAGAGAGTATAGGTTAAATAACGATCTTAGTTGGTTTTATGATAAAATAATCCTATAAAATGATAATATAAATTTTATATGAATAAAACGTTGACATAATCCGAGATGCGATGCTAAGTATCGAATTCAAATATTATAGTATAGAACGAACATGAGGTGAAAGCGGAATTGACAATTGCAGGGTGAGGGGAAAAGGTCACTTGGGACCTAACATATGATATATGTTACATTGATATATTGTTACATATGATATATTGTTACAATATTCTTTTTTCAATTTTATTTCTTATTTATTTCATTAATTCATTTATTTTTTATAAAATTAATTTCATTTGGAATCATGTTATTTGATATATCCTTTTTGTTTCGTGATTTTTTGAAGATTTTTGCACATATTAGATTTTTCTTTGTTCGGGGCCTGGGAGTTACCTGATTTTCCGCTGCGTAGGTACAATACTGTAGGCAATTTCAGCGCGGATGCGCCAACTGGGCGCTTCAGCACAACACTGCTCCAGCCCCGATTGCCTCTTCCATCGTCTATAAATTTCATTGCCCCGTATAATAATAAGTTGAAATATTATTTCGGCTGCATTCCGGATAACAATTAGCCAATGTTTTCGTCTATCTCTCGAGCCCTCAGCCAGATGTTATTTACATGGAGAGAAGTTGTTGTGTCTTTCTATTAAATTGTCTATCAGTGGCATAGCGCAATCCACAGTGGCTCTCAATACAACCATTCTCATGTGTCAGTTTATTTTTATACCATTGTTTCTGTCTTTTACGACAACAAACGACTCTGCAGCTCTCTTTCAATTAATGGCATGAACTACCATGATGACTGTAGCGTGTATAGATTGGACTTGAAAATGTATTTAACCAATTTTGTACATATTCCGTACGCATTCATACCTTCACATATATTTCTCTTCCCCGCAACTACGGCATTTTTTTGTCACAAATGAATGTAATGTTTGGACTGGCCACCTTATTATAATAGATGTGAATTAAGTCATATTTGAAGTATCTATAACCATGGTTTTTTCAGAAAATTTTAGAATATGTATTTAGTAATTTTTCATGTTCTTTCGATTAAAATTGGTACCATAAAAAAACCGATAGATTTTTTGTTATGGAATTTTTCAAGTAAAACTTGTTTCGAGACGGTGTGAATTGGAATTTATGAAACGAAAATGTGTAACGAAAAAAAAAACAGCTATAAATGTATATATAGGTTTTAGGCTGTGAGAGGATGAGATAAAATGCTTTTACATATAGTTTTCCTTTTCTTCGTCTCCTCTTTATGCGATGATTCGTAGCAGTATATGTCGCCACTACTCTACCATCGTACACGTGCCCATAACGGTGATGAGGGCAGAGTTCCTTTTTTCGTCATGCGCAGTAGAAATGATATAAATCATGTAGCGCAATACACCTTGTGACGTGGGAATTACGTCACGTTACTTGACGAACAGCGTTTCGCGAGCATACGACTGATCATATCTTTGAGAGGCGCGTAATTCGATTTTTAAGGAAAATGCTGCGTTATTGTAATTCGCATTTGCAGCTGAAAACATCGTTTGTCAACGAACGGACAACGTCACGACAGCAATGAAGAATGAGAGACGAAGCAACGCAGCGGAGAAGAGGAACGAAACGTAAACATTGTACGCGTTCGGGCCTCAGAGAAAGACGATGTAAGAATGTGTGTGTGAGAAAGTGCGTTAAGTACAAACAGCTGCGTGCGAGTGCGTTGGAGCGAGTTGCTCGACTTGCGTAGCGACGCAAAAAAAATAAATATATTGCACTTATGCATTTGGGCATTAATACAATAGAAAGGACAATATAAATTGTCTATGAAGAGGGGAGAACTGTGTGCCCGAATTTTCGAAGTAGTCGCGAAGGCGACACTCTGGTTCAAGTTGTGGAGTGGAAGACACTCTGGCCTTTGCTGTAGAGCAGAAGAGACTTTGATTTCTGTCGTATTGTAGATGATACACTGGCGTCTATCGTAGCATGGATAACGCTTTACGCAACACCATGAGTCGACACATTCAACGCAAAAAACGAACAAGATCTATCATTTCGTTAAAAGGATAACGCCAGCTGATTTCATTGATTCCTACTGTGGATCGCAAGA
Organism: Microctonus brassicae; assembly: GCA_918226075.1. Classification (NCBI taxonomy): domain Eukaryota; kingdom Metazoa; phylum Arthropoda; class Insecta; order Hymenoptera; family Braconidae; genus Microctonus; species Microctonus brassicae. The sequence goes on along the minus strand of OW445486.1, from coordinate 2,946,539 downwards.
GAGTAGTGTACAAGATACGTCCACATCTCCTAGTAATGGTCATGTGGAGGAAGCTCGTGGAAGACGCGGATTACGGCAGACATCTTGGGAAGCCCAGTTGCCAGTTGATCACGCTGACTCGACCGATAGAACAATTATCGTGATGAGTCTCGACAAAATAATTTGGTGGCGACGACGTATAATTAATTAATATGTTTTCCCGCGAGTCTTTTGTTCACACGCTCACGAGCGATAAGTTGAAGAGACAGCGAGAATAATCATTGTAATAACGACCGAGTCACGCGCATGAATTGTATGAGTGTATATATGGGTATGAAAGTATCGTAGACGAGCAGTTACGATCATTTTATTGTTGTTACATTGAAAATTCAATAATTTATTGTATGAAAAGTTAATGAGTTAATTCTGAAAAATTCAGTAATTGATTTATAAAACAATATCGATTCATTTGAATATATTTGTCTTGACGATTTGGGTACGTTGAGGATGATTTGATCGTTTAGAAAAATTTCGTTACTAAGATATTCAAGTATTCTGCAGTTTATAGATGAGAATTTCGATCGGCCTTATATGAAATCCACGTGTGATTGCTGCCGAACCATATTTCGAGATATTTTTTGTTCGTAAATTGAAGAATATATTTTCACTTTCATTATGTGAAAAATTAACTGACGCAATATCGATTATCATTCGGAAATTATGTTAAATAAATAATAACGTTGATGCGCTTTTGCGCGCCATTCCAAAAAATTTATTATTCTGTATGTTTGAGAATAGTGAGCATTTTTCGCTATTTATGTCCTGCTGCACGGTGCGCTTCACAGCCACAGTAACAGGCTAACTCGAACCCTGAACAGCGCGAAAATTATTATCTTTATTTAACTCACGATTCATCAAATTCATACTTCTTTCATTCATAAAAATTATATTCATCAATTATTTTAATGAAATGAATCTATGTTCATGTTTATGAATTGAATCGAATTCTATTGTGTAACCCCGCATTCCTGTACAATTTAATTCCAGGATTTTGCGTATCGTCAATTGTTATTATTTCGTATTCATGTTTTCGTTCAAATATTCAGCGTTCTGCAGACCTGCGACGCCGCCGCGGACGTGTGTCCATTACTGAGGTGTTGCGCAATCTAGCTTTTCGTGTATGATTGGTTCTCGTAAGAAATCTGGTGCACAACAAATTTTCGATTATTCATTTTTCAGCTTACGTTTTTCAAGCAGTTCATTCGAAAAATTGGGTGGCCAAAAAGTTGATGCTGACGTAAATGATTTTGTTTGGGAAATACCTCACAGTGCATACAATATTTTTCTGAAGGTCGAATCGGACAAACACCATCAAAGAACTTGTAACCGCTTTTTTCGTGAAACCGAAGCGTGGTAATCTGACCCCCCCCCCTCCTCTATTGATAACATATGAGTCATCAAATATGAACTGCGCAGTTGCACAGATCCCCACGCAGCAACCCAGCTGATGATAAAACCTCTATAACATAATAGCTCAGAACAGAACCCTCGACGGTAAAACAGAACTTAATCCTTCCTGCCCTCCCCCGCCGCTGTTACGTGATCTCCTATTACGTAATCTTCTATTGCATAATAGCTTGGAACAAAACCCAATGATGGTGAAGCGGAATTTCCTCCTCCTCTGCCCCTCACCTCTCTTCACCGCCCTCATTACGTAATAGCTTAAAACAGAACCCCGAGATGGTAAAGCAGATTAGGCCTCTCCCCTCCTCTATTACATAATAGCTTGGAACAGAACCCTGATGGTGATGCCCTCACGCGGCCGAAATAATGCTGTTTGATATAGAATTTTCCTTATTTTATTACTACTTCGCAAATTGATGTGATTACAAAACAAAATCAATTATCCTTCGTAAATATTTTAGTGTAGGAGCAATATGTGCTTGTCATAACACCTTCGATGACGGGCAAATGGTTGTAGGTGTTACTATGTATATTTCTCCGAATAAATCAATAAATTATATCATCGAATTCACTCATGAAAATTTAATGAGATACACACTAGAAGTGTCAAAGATGCTTGGAAAAACTTATCACAAATTATCAATGATTTTAAGAGGAGATTTCAACGCGAATTTCGCGGAATTAACTTTGAAATCTTTGGGAGAATTTTTAAATAACCCATTCGGCTTAAAAATGTCAAATGAATAAACCGAGCCAACAACAAGATTAGGAACTACAATAGATGCAGTATTTCGGAGGTTTTTAGATAAAATTCAAACTACATCATTTGTATCGTATTTTAGTTATCACAAGCCGCTAGTGTCACGTTCGGAAATAAACTATAATGATAGTAATGGTGATGTATGATGTACTCCATTTATTTTGTAAAAATGTATAATAAAAATTATTTGTTGATATTGAATTGAACAGTTACGATCTTTACTGAAATGTTACTTTAAGTGATGAAAAAATTGTTGGTTCAACGCACTCTCTCTCCCTTTTTCTCTCTGTTTACTATCTGCATAGTATATTCATCCCATTTACTTGAAAATTAATCAGAATACTAACAAGGAAACCTTCCGAGTTGTCTCCCTCCGATTTCGTTGCGGTTATAATATGTTAATCTGCATGGAAAATGATAAGATACGTATTTTTTTTGTGTGTGGAAAAACATTTTTAAGGGGGTGAAATGAACCCCCGAAATTGATGATCCATGGGGGTGGTTTTCAGGATTCACATATTTCTAATTGATATTTTCAAAAACGACCAAATGAATAAAATCTACATGAAAAACGATGAAAAACGCATGTAATGTTTCCTTCAAAAAACGAAAAAAAAATGATTTCGAGCTGTTGAAAAAAAAAAACTCATAACAAAAAATTTATTTGTTATTTTTTCATGGGACCAATTTTAATCGAAAGAGCGTGAAAAATTAGCAAATACATGTCTTTGCATTTGCTAAAAAACCTTGGTTAAAAATAATCTGAAAATGTCTCAATTCATATCTATACAGGGTGAGTCAAAAGTCCCGGGACGTCATGATAACTCGGCGCAAATGCATTTTCGGAAAAAATGTTCCAGGCAAAATTTTCAGTGTTCTCCCTGGGCTATCACAGGGTGACTCTGTATTTGACCTTGGAGATGACCTTCATAGTTATATTGAAGTCGAAATTGTTTTTTTGAAATGAAACCCTAATTTTTCATATTGAAATCTGATTCTGTGGTAAAAAAAATATTTTATTCAATTATCGCTCCGTAGCAAATTTTAACGAATTCTATTTTAGTATTGAAATTTTTAATACCGATTTTTTTGCAACATTTGTTGAGGGATTTGTGAACTGAAATTCATACCAATTGTGCCTTTTATTACGAACGTACTTGGCGCGTCCGAAATATGTATAACTGATGATGAGCGTAGAATATCTTGATACATGCGCTGTGTGCCAGATGTGGTGTTGAATTCTTAATGGCTATACTCAAGTGAGACTGTGGTATAAATGCAATAAGTAAATGCTCTAAATGATATTATATGGATAACAAAATCGCTATCAAAATGAATTATGCATAAAATTTCAACGAATATGAAATGCATCAACTGATCAGACGCATTAAGTACGTTCGTATTAAAAGTAGGATATTGATAAAAAATTTTTGACGATATAACTAGATTGATTACAATAGGTGATGATGTTTCTTAGAAAAAACAATCAATGACACTCATCATTAATATGTATTCTGCTATAAACATGGATAACTAACATAATTACATCGTGAGTCTCTTACCTTATATTGTGTACTTGGCAATAATGGCTGATATCAAATCTTTTTGTACAAAATTTTTTCGAAGTAATTTTTTCCTAAGTAATTTCCGCAACTCAATTTTTTTGTCACATAAGAACTTGGCGCCTTTTTTTTCTTCTTTTGTAAAAAAGTATATCTAACATTAAATTAATCATTACAAGTTCTGAATTGCGACACATGGAATATATTTGAACATTGGCGCTCTTGATAAGATGTTCGATGACGTCGACTACGGAGAAATGGGAAAGGTTGTTTGAAACCTAACAAATGTCGATTATAATAATATTAACAGTAATACCATAATAACGTCTAATAATCAATATCATAAATACGTCAAATTTTCTCATTAAATATTAATGAGTACCAAAAATCTCGAAAGAATTTATTTATATTATTTGCAACTAAAAAATTCTCATTTATTCAATTTGAATATCAAATGTTATTGAGGCGACTTTTGAACAAAAATAATGGTGCATGATTTATTGTAACTCGAGTAATTTTCGCCAAGAAAAATAAGTTATATTTAATGAAATAAGTAACAAGGATCTAAGGATCCAAAGATCCCGGTAATCAAGGATTCACGAAATCAAGAATACAAGGATCCAAGTAATCAAGGGTTCAAGAATCCAAGGAATCGAGGAATCAAGGAACCAAGAAATCAAAGGTCCAAGCAATCAAGGATCCAAGTAATCAAGGATTCAAGAAATTGAGGAATCAAAGGTCCAAGGAATCAAGGATTCAAGAAATCAAGGAATCAAGGGCCTAAGGAATCAACGATTCAAGGAATCAAGGATCAGAGTACCTTTAATCATGCCAAAAATGTGAAATATTGTGTAGATTATATCAATAACTTTCAATTAATTATTATTTATTTTTGAAGTGAAACTTCTTAATCGACTTCGGGAGCGTTAAACGTTAAATTTGTGACGTCACAAAACCACTATATATGTATATATATGTTAGAACACTATTATTGTCATTTGAATGTTCCATTGGCTCGTCGGCATGCAAATCATTATGAATATTCATTATTATTTTCTCTTTTCTTATTTATTATTAAATAAAGCAATATAATTATTAGGTAGTATGAATATTACAGGATAAGCACACAATAATCTATATGCAATGGTAAAAAGTTTAATTCACAGTTTTAATTACCAGTTTTCTACAAATTAATTTCACAATATGAATTTAAACGCACAGTTAATAGTAACAAAAGGCACACAGCTAATATAAAACGATCACACAGTCGACACTAACGTGAATATGCCAATCAAGACGCGAAAATGATGCGCAACGAATCCACGGGCATTCGACACAGTTCGTTTGCAACCAAACTAATGAAAGTTCTACTTTGCTAGATATCTATTGATCTTTCTGCTCGTCTCGCTCAGGATAGACTGACTGCCAAAACTCCTGTCCGGCCCGTGGCTACGTTCGAGAAAAGACGGAATGTCATAAAAAAATGCATGTCTCTCTCTCGCATCACTCTTCGTATACCTCAGTGAGTGCATACCCTACGTGGACACTTACTATTAGTCCTTATCATAAACCTGGACATACTTTTATTACAGGCCAGAAAGGTATGCGAACATTATAATCCTAAGCAGATGTGCATTTACAATCTATGAAGGAATGCGAAATGAAATAAAAATATAAAAAAAATACAGATGACAAAAAAATATTTGTTGAAATAAACTTAAACTAAATTGCCAACGCCGGTTTTCGTTATTCGGCTCCGTGCGCCGACATATATATATATATATATTGTGACGTCACAAAATCACAATATATATATATATATATATATATATATAAAATTCTCCTGTCACAAATTTAGTTATAATACTTCTCCGAAACGGCTTGACCGATTTTGATAAAATTTTAAATGTATACTCAATAGGTCTGAGAATAGGTTGTTAACTATTTCATACACCCCTAACTGTTGAGGGTGGTCCACCTCAAAATTTATTTTTATATTTTTTAGACAAAATTTTTTATTTTAATTTTTTTATGATGTGGCATTGAAAAATACATATAACCCTAATTTTTCATCCTTCTACATTCAACCCCTATTTTTCAATTTCGATATTAGTTATTTAATAATTTTCAACCCCGGTCGATAACTGATCAATTATCACTCGATCAGTTATCCCCTCTAGGCCGCTAGGGGTCACTTCTCACCCAGTAAACAGCACGGAGTAGGGGTGAAATATCTCTCTCACACTAGAATCCTTTTCTCACTCCATACACAGTTTTCGGCTATTATTATTTGTGCATCGATCGTTGTAGTGAAGTTTACAATTATCATTTCACTATTTCAGTGTAATTCTCAAGTAAATTTATTATTAATTTGCAAGGCTGTAATTATTTATTCCTTATTAATTTTGAGTGTAGTTCTCACGTTTAGTTAGTTGAGTGATTTCTCATATAACCTCATAAGTACTCAACACGTGTCACGAGCTCACGCCAACAGCTTTCATTGTGTTACACGTATAAATTATTCTTATTTGTTGAATTATTGTTAAACGACAGTATAATAAGAATTTTGAAGTCGGTGTGTGCCAAATTTTGTGAGAATCATAAAAAAGAAATATTGTAACAGGTAAGTTGAATAATAAAATAAAACACACGATATACACTAAATATTATATATGTGTACATGCATATTAAGAAGTGGAGTGGCGTAGTGGGCTAGGCGCTCGCATGCTACACGGGCGACCAGAGTTCGAATCTAGCCATCGGTGAAAAAAAAAAAAATTCCAACCTTAAGGAGAACACAATGTAACGATAATAATGTATATGCATTACTTTTCTATTTTTCATTATTAACTATTTCAATTCGTTCTATTTATGCGTGTTTCAAACAGTGAACAATGCCAACAAAACGCAGAGGGGCTTCTTTTGGCCGTCAATCACGTCAAGCTGCACTTATGCGAAATAGAAGAGACCAAAGAACAGTAGAATAAAGAGAACAAGACAATACTAATGCGCGTGTGGCCATGGCGCGACTGCATCAAGTACAATCGGAAGATACACGGGCTGAACGAAATGAGCAAATAAGAGTACGACAAAGACAAGCACGTCTTTTCATAGTTGAAAGACACAGAGCAAATGACCAACAACGCCAACAGGTACACCGAGCAATTTCATCTGATTTATTCCTGCGTCTAGCATTTGAGTATGAGCCCGATATTCAATATTATGCTCATTCAAAAGTGGTAATTGGTGCCATGCGCTAGGAATGTCCGCATTGTAATGCTCTTAAATTCAAAAATGAGCCAGACGGGATGTGTTGCGCGTCAAGAAAGGTGCAAGTACCTGCCATTAATACACCTCCTGAACAATTGAACGGTTCACTCATCGGCACGTATCCTGATTTTAACCTGTTCCTGGAGTCAATACGTATATTCAATTCATGTTTCCAAATGACATCGTTCGGAGCAACAGTAATAGTTAAGAATAACCATGTTTTTCACACGGACAATTATACGTGGCATGCTTTCGAGTGGGCGAACCATCCAGTTTGTTTGTGCTGGCTAAAGACAGACTAACCAAAAATATTGTACACTCCGTTGCACTTGGGAATTAATTTGTTTTTTTTAATTGTCATAATTAGTAATAGCAAATATTAATCATATTTTTCAATGTATATATAACATTTAAGATATTTAATTTTTGATATATTAGTTAAGTCAATGAAGTACAATGAATTAAAATAATGAATGGTTCGTGTATTATTTTCATAGGCCGTCATCATCCACAGCGCTCCATTCCTCTTTCAGTCATAACACATCACCACACGCTTACAATGAGTTAGTTATTTTTCATTTATCTATACCGAAATATTCACTAGAAATAATTTATACGGCAATATAACGTTTGTTGGGTCAGCTAGTATATATATATATATATATATATTTGTATATATATACATATATTTGTATATATATGTGTAGATAGATAGATAGATAGATAGATTATTTGTTTACGTTATTTTTTTTCTTATAATAATTGTTATATATTCAGTATAATTATATTTTATCATAGGTATTTACGCCTAAGAACAGTGATGTGATGGAGCATTCATTTCTATAGGCAACCAGCCCGAATTTGTCCGAGTATAGGGCTAGTCGTCTATGGAAACGAATCACATCACTGCCTAAGGAGTTTCATTTCTCCAAATTTTTTTCAAAATTATTCAACGGTTATTGAGATATATACTGTAACGTCGTGTTTATCACGACGCGGTCCTCGACCGTTGAAACCTTGGCATTGCGATGAATTTACCAAAGATCATCCGTCTATTGCTCCAATGGCATGAGAAATATAAAATAATTACATTTTCTGACGCGTGCCTAAAATTTTGTCTGAGGATCACTACTGCGTGGTGGGGAGAATGACACAGTGATGCTGAGCCCCGAACATCAACGAGAAGATGTGGGGAATGCCCAATCATGGCTGCAGCGACGATGCACGGGAAAGAGAGAGAATATCAACGGAAATTTACTAAGAGCAACGAGGACGCAATGAATGATCGACGCGTTGAAGAATCAATAAATGAATAAATGTTTTAATCATTGTCTTCGATAAATATTGCAAATGTTAATGTATGAGATATGGATGAATGCGTGTAGAATTAATGATTATAATGATAATTGTTCAAAATGAATAGGATCATTAATAACGCGTGTATGATTAAATAATTTATGTGAAATTATACGAAAAGTCGTACGCAAATAATATGTCATACGTGCTAGGGCCTAGGGCCAATCAAAAATGCGTAACTGAATCACGTGGTAAGACAATGCAGCACGCTGGGCTCGCGTCGTTACCAAAAATTGATGAAGCCATTACTCTCCGCTAGGACGCATTACGCAACACAAGTAGTTCAAGCAATTGAAAATTGTAACTGTAAAATATTTCACCAGTACAATTGTCTATTGTTCGCATCAGTGCGAGACTTGAAGTATAACCAAAGTCGTGAAAATTGTAATTTTGTGGGTCTATTGAATGCACGATTGAACATCTTTGCTGGATCAAAGCGATGCTGCCATAGAGTATTCTTTATAAATTCAGACGACTGATTGAAGGATTGCTTGTCGCCCTGCAGGATCGAGGAAACAAATTTGGTAAGCGAGCCCGGTAATTGTGTGTCTCATAAGACGTGAGTCGAAGTTACCATTTGGATTATTTTAGTTTGTTATAATAAAACTATTGTTGCGCGAATGAAAATTGTCGCGGGTACAAAAATATAATTCTCATATTGTATGATTTGTCTATGCTTGCACTGGCAGAGCATTAAAATATTGTGAATTATTTTTTTTTTGTGTGAATGAGTGAATGAGTATTTTGTTTGAAAATTCTATTTGTAATTGGAAACGTTTGAAATATTGAGACGCAAAACAAGTCATAAACATTTTTCGTGAAGAATTGTCGCAGAATTATCTTAAAAAAAAATTGAATTTGGTAAAATTTTTTTTTGTGTTTCATTTGCCGTCGGAACGCGTCAGCGAGTATAATTGTTTCGATTTATAATATTTTCTTCATTTTCAATTATTAATCGTTTGAATTCTTCCACCTTAATTGATTGTATCGAGTTCTTTATTAATTATACAAAAATTTAATTTTGTTAAAATTTGAATATCATATATTATTATCATTATTTTTTTTTGTTTTATTTGTTTAGATTACATAATAAATGTTAGGATTATTTCAGGGAGCAAATACATGTGACACGGATTTATATTTGAATATATACGTATAACGTTACTTTTATTTTAACTGCAAGTACAATGCTCATTATAGAGAGATCTATTGACCAACTGATATATTGTATACTGTAAAGTCACCTGACCTTACACATTTATATAAACACGAATAGTGTCTCTAGAACCTTCTAGTCTATTCGTAATATTCCTTTTGTCTATGAGTGACATCTGTGCTCATTGAGTTCAATTATCCTCAACAATAAATTTGATGTGAAGTGTGCTAATAAAAATTATATTTGTTCTTCGCTCAAATTTCATAATTTTCGTCATCTACAAAAATATCCTTAGCCTGATTTCGTTGGACAACGCCGCCTCCGCATACTGAGGAGCCTGGTAACCGTTTTCGCGTATTTTCAGGAGAATTAGCGAGCCCGTTTTGTTTTGTTTTATTATTTCTTTAGGAGAGTGGTTCCCTTAAGGGACCTGGCGCCCAACAATCTTCCGCGCAGGAGCGCGAGTGAGTATAAAACGGCGTACGCGTTTGTCGCGGCCGTGATATTCATTTGAATTTTTGTAATGGTTTATTTTTATTTGTGAAAGAAATCAGACACTTGGACCCCATATTGCCACTTTATTTTTATTGAAAGTACGTCGCAATTTTTGGCGCTCAACGTGGGGCTCAAAACGAAAGAGGCGCGGATATTTTTTGTTAAAAATTTTCGCATAAAAATTCGGTTAATTATAGAAAATAAAATTATCAAGTAGAATAAAATTTAGAATTAAAGTATAATAATTTATTTTTTGGTTATAAGTTGAATTTATTATTACGTTATAAAGCAACTTACTTTGTACATAAAATTCATTGGAAAAATAGGGGCGGCAAGCGTGTTTGGACGCGTTGACGTGGCCTGTCAAAATTAACCGCGCGTGCAAGAGAGTAGACACGACGGCCAAATTTTATTGCATTGAAATTCTCGGATGTCAGCCTGACATGATCGAATGTGTGAAAGCATGGGGTTTGGAGTTTGGTGGATCAGATCGTGAAAACGTAGTAACATTTTTAAATAAATTACATCAATGTAGTATGTCTTGTGGGTTTTCGCCGCAAGAATTATATCGGGTGTTACCACTGATTTTAAAAGATGCTGCGGGTACTTGGGTGTCAGTTAAAAGCACAAGTATTCTTTCGTATGATGAATTTGTCACTGCGCTGCGTAAACGGTTTAGTATTCCAGCAATCAAATGTCGTGTGCTTAGCGAAATTGTCGCGCGTACTCAAAGAAAATTTGAAACTGGAGTAGATTTCCTGGATAGTATACAGAGCATGTGGCGAAGATGAGAGTCACAAATGACGCTCCAAGATGAATTAAATATCGCGTGTAATAATTTTAGAGCAGAATACCATCAAGTAATTAAAGGAAGTGATTTCAATACGTTTGAAGAGCTGGAAGATTTAGTGTTGGAATATGACATGTGCCGTCGGCAGCCAGCGTATCGTCCTCCACCGGCTCCACGTGACTGCGTATTACCAGAATACGCGTATCATGAGATGCGATATGTAACAAATAAATCGCGCAAGTATGAGGTTGCTGAAGTGGCAACGAATACACAAGGAGCGATGAAAAATGAAGAAAAACGTAACGCTGAGACATTAGTGAGCAGTGAAGTGAAGAAACCTAATTCACCACTCTCCAATAATAATGAGAAAAGTATAGCCGGTGTTAGTTGTTTTAATTGTGGTAAACCGGGTCACAGATTTCGTAAGTGCACAGCACCGAGAGTTATATTTTGTTTCAAGTGTGAACAGCGTGACGTAAAAACACCTGAGTGTTCAAAATGTAGTAGAACACGGGTTATAAATGAAGAAAAAGATGCGACACAGGGAAACGAGAACAGGGAGATGAATCAACAGGTACGTGCATCTCTCGTAAACTTAAAGGGACCCAATGCGCGTCTGTTTCAGTTGCACCGAGTAGTGAGCATGAAATATTGACACGGAACGTTGAACTCCCGGATAATTTGAATAAAAAAAATATTCGCGAAGTCGCGAGAAATCAAAGGATCTGCGAAAGTAATATTGAAGTTAATAATGGAGAATTAATTGATCGGGATACTGAAAATGATTTTAATAATTGTACACAAGAATATGAGATTGTCAGTGAAAGTATTGCTGTCTCTATTCGCCTGTATCGGCAACGGGAATTATTGCGTGTAGTGGACAAGCCACACTATTACCTGTGAGTGACAGAGAACGTCAAACTGTTGATCTCTCTTTCTATCATACGGCGGTTGATACTGCGTCTACTGTCAGCAAGGAGCGTGCAAGTGGGGATACTGTAGAAGTAAATGGGAATAGCGAAGTGGGGACTGCGAATAGTTGTGCACCCCAGGCGCTCCCCAGTGTTGCGTGGACTGCACAATCTGAGACATGCGCACGAAAATGTTTCCCCTTATCTGCCCAATTTCAACTCAATGCATATACGTAGCCACCAACCGCTTGTACGAGAGCCCCGCGCTTTAAACAGCTGATCATAACACAGTGTATATCTATAGATGTGTTACATAGGCTGAACGTGAAGTTAGTGAACAACACCAGTAGTGAGTGAAGTATTATTTTGATTATAAAAGTGTAGTGAAGACATTCAAATGGATTCATTGATGGAACCACGGTCATCATCAGCAGCAGAGAAATCTCAAGGAAAAAAAAAGGAAAGTTTTGGTTGAAAGACCCGATATTCAAAGATTGGCTACAAACATCATCTGATGGCGATCGAATGTTTTGCTCGGTCTGCCAATAAAGTTCGGTTTGTAGACGATCTGCGCTATCGTCTCATGTCCAATCACAAAAGCATATTGATAATTATAAATGTTTAAATAGAGTATTGTCATCTGTTCCCGTTGACATCAATGATAATGGAACTGACAATTTCGCGATAAAAATGAAATCAACGGAAATAGAATTTTGTTCATTTATCGCGGAGCATAACGTACCGGTTTCTACTGTCGATCATTTAGTGCCGTTAATACGTCGTTTATTCGTTGATCGGGATATTGTAAAAAATTTTGTATTGCCGCGAAATAAGTGCACAAAAATTATAACGAATGTGCTTGGTGTAGCGGCAACCTTGGATATTCATGATATTTTAAGAAAATCAAAATTTTCCGTCATGATCGACGAAAGTATAACAATCGCGAACAAAAAATTATTGTGCATATTAGTAAAAGTAATGAAACCCGGTCGTAAAATCGTAACACAATGTTTCGACATAATAGAATTAGAGCGGAAAAATTGTTCAGCGTCAGCCTTATTTACGGCATTCAAATCGTTATTTGAAAAGCACAACATTCCTCTGTTAAATATAATTTCATTCGCTTCAGATAATGCGTCGATAATGATTGGAAGTAACGATTCGTTTGTAACTCGTTTAAAAGAAATAAATCCTAATCTTATTGTATTAAATTGTGTTTGCCATTCGTCTGCACTGATAGCCTCGTAGGCTTGTGCAAAGTTACCTGGCGTTATTTATCAATTTTTGAATTCGGTTTCGTCATATTTTTCGAGCAGTCCAAAGAGAACAGGTGATTTAGAAGATTTTCAAAAGTATTCTGGCGTTGAAGTACAAAAAATATTAAAAGCAGCGAGTACACGATGGCTATTTCTGCACCAATGCATAGTTAGGCTCTTAAATAATTGGATTCCTCTAATCCATTATTTTCATTTGCAAAGCGTCGAGAATAAAACATTCAACACGACAGAAATTTATAATAATTTTAATAATCCCGAAATTCAGGCGTATTTATTATTTTTGAAATTCACGCTCGATAGCTTCAATAAATTCAATGCCGTGATTCAAAGCCGCGAAGTTCAAATTCATAATTTAGCTAAGTACAGTAGACGAATTCTGGAACAGATGGCAATGTCTTTCTTGAAACCAAATGCATCAGATGAAATTACGGTAGATTCAGTAATCCTTGACAATATATTGCCATTAGAGTCTATTAATGTCGGGGATGAATGTCAAAAGTTTTTAGATAATTGCGAGCCAGAGATTGCTCAAAAAGTGAAAATAAATTGTTTAGAATTTTATAAAGTCGCGACGTGTCAAATAATAAATAGATTGCCTTATTGTGATAAACTTATGTCAGATTTGAAATTTTTAGATCCTGAAATTGCTTTTTCGAACGATATCCGGTTGAATTTTAATGAATTAAACACACTTTGTGAAAAATTAGATCTGATGCATTTGGCTGTTCGAATTAATTCAGAATGGTTGTTTTTGCCATTTTTTTTTTTGAAAGGTGAGCAAAAACAACATATATCTTCATTAACTTTGGAAAATATGTGGGTAGAAATATTTAAATCTGAGTATTCTCCGGGTGTCCCCGTTTTTGATAATTTGAAGATATTAGTTGATTTGGTTTTGATTCTTCCACATTCTAATGCTGAAGCTGAACGCACATTTTCCAATGTTACAGATATTGTGACCAAGAAGCGAAACCGCATCGGCAGTGACACCGTGGCTGCTATTTGCAAAGTAAAATCGAGTTTAAAGATGAATTCCTTGAGCTGTCTTTCTTTTCGGGCAAATGCTTCTCATTTAGCTTTATATGATAAAACTTCTTTTTAAATAACAAGCATGTCGTCTTTTTTTTCTTAGCTTTTTTTCATTTTCACTTGGTGTATGGCAGGCACGATTTTTGGTTCCAGTATCTATTTATTTTATTTCTCAATAACGTGTAAATATGTTGCATACATTTCTTTTTTTTCAGAGCACAAACTCATTAAAGTTTATTTTTATTTTATTTATATATGTTGATTGTTGCGAGTTTTAATCGCCAAATATGAAGTTCATTTTATTTAATAGATTTTATGTATGTTTCAGTTCCATTTATGCAGGCCAATATCTTCAGATGATTTGGACCGCGATGAATGTATACATTAATTTGATTGATATTTCTTTTAAATATTTATTTATCGATGTTTGTAAGAATACTGGTAAGGTTTTTCTGCAGTTTTCCTTACCCTCGCAACGAATGTTGGTATTCATATTGTTCTGCAGTAATTTTTTAATAAATGTTTGAAAATAATTTTTATTGTTTACATTATATTGAAAAAATATGATCCTTTCATTCCCACTCTATTTTTTTCATTTCAGCACAATTACATGCAAAAGTAAGTATTTAATAACGCTTCTACTTTTCATCACTTAGTGATAAAAATGTATTGGTTTCGTCCGATTTTCAGAATGAGTAAATAAATAAATAGATAAAGAGATAAATAAATTAGTAGATGAATAAATATATTAAAAGTGAAGAAATGAATGAATTAATGAGTAGGTGAATGAGAAATGGATAAATAAACCATACAAAGCGGATACGAAATGACAATCAAATAATTTATTTCATGGATGCGAAATTGAACAGAAAAGTGATTTAACTTTTTTTTTTATTCAGTGCATGAATGAATAAATAAATTAATCAATAAAGTAATTGATTAATGAAACAATTCATAATGAATTATTTGATAATTTCATTGATGAATTCATTCATTTATTCATGCATCTTAAGAAAAAAATTATATTATTTTTTTGTTCATATTTTTATTCATTAAATAATGTATTCACTAGTGCATTTGTATATTTATTGATTTGCTTGTTTGTTGATTTTCTGGATGATTTATTAATCATAAAATGCTGTGACTCTACAGCACGCAACTCAAGCCGAGACGCTATAGATATACTGTAACACAGACTGAGCAGTGGCGCGGTGCAACGTCTAGCCACGCTATAGATATACTGTAGCATTATAGGGAATGAAATACACGATATATTTATATATTGTTAATGATCACCTGTATGTATGTATGTATGTTTTTTTTTTTTTTTTTGTTTTAGCGGGGGGAAATGCGTTTACGTATTCCAGGCTGAGGTGTTTTGCCTGGATATGTCGGACTTGAACATTGACTGTCAATGCTAATACCGACTAAAAAACCTCCGCTATCCTCTAACCTCTGATCCCCCACGGAAACCGCCGTTAGGCATTACTTCATGGGGGGAGGATCTAGCTACTGCTCTTCCTTCTGGTAGCTAAGATGTTACTCTTCTTTTTCTTCTAATTGGCGTCATTAGCTCTTTTTCTCTCTATGGACCGCAACTCTGTAAGGACTTCTGTAGCAAAAGTGTTTATTGCGTTCCAGGCCGCTTTTGATGACAGCATTGCATCTACTGTTGTCTCTGGTTGGATTTTCCTAGTCAAGACTGACTCTAATTCATCACGCTGAGGGCTAAAACGAGGGCACACAAAGAAGACATGCTCTGCATCTTCAGTAACTCCTGGGCAGGACAGGCACTCCGGCGAGTCATCCCGCTTAAAGCGGTGGAGGTACGCTCGAAAACAGCCGTGTCCTGATAACATCTGCGTAAGATAATAGTTGACCTCGCCATGACTCCGGTTTAGCCGAACGTTGATCTTTGGTATGAGACGATGCGTCCACCTACCTTTCTCTGCGGCATCCCACTGCGATTGCCATCGTGCGATGCTGTTCTGCCGTTCTTCAGCTCTGAGTTCCTCGGCACTCAGTGTGGTTGACCTCTTTCGTTGGTAAAGGTTCCGTCTTTCCTCAGCTAGAACTCTGAGCGGCAAAGTTCCGGAAATGACACACACTGCTTCTTCTGATATCGTGCGAAATGCACTGGCTACTCTTACAGCGCTCAGTCGATATACTGGTCCAGCTTTTCTCCATGATTCTTGCAACTCCAGCGCGTCTGCCTAAATGGATATTCCATATGTGAGCACCGATGTGACAACTGTTGATAGTAGTAGTCTTCTGCTCTGCTTTGGCCCTCCGACGTTCGGCATCAGTCGTGCGAGACTAGCTCTTACTACTGATGCTTTGCCACTGACATGTTCTACCTGCTGCTTGAAGTTGAGTCGGGCATCAAGCATCACTCCCAAATATCGAATATAACGTTGTGATGTGATTTCTTAGTCTCCGACTTTCAGGTTGATTGTTTCTACCACTTTTCTGCTGGATATAAGCACTGCCTCGGTTTTGTGGGTAGCCAAATGCAGGTTTACCGTATTCATCCACCGATGGACTCGCTCGAAGGTGATGTCGAACATGTTGTTAATTTCGTCAAGGTGTTTAGCGACGATTACTACGGCTACGTCGTCTGCATACGCTACGAGTTTTACACTTCTTGCCAAGTTCAATCTCAATAGGCCATCGTACATGATATTCCACAGCAGTGGACCAAGTACAGAACCCTGGGGTACACCTCCGGTAATATTATACTCTTTTGGTCCATTCTTCGTGTCGTATTCAAGAACTCTATCAGTGAAGTAGCTGGCCACTATCCTACACAAGTATTCTGGAACGTTTTTCTCTCGAAGAGCTTGCATGATGCAATCCCAGTTAGCGGAATTGAAAGCATTTCTGATGTCTAAAGCGGCCACCAGGCAGTACTTCTTCGTTCCACCTTTCCATCTAGTTCCAGCGATTGCCTCCTTGGCCGTATTGACAACCAGATTGATCGCGTCCAAGGTTGATCGTCCTTTCCGGAATCCATACTGGTTGTCTGCCAGAAGTGGGTCGACTACTGCATCTATTCGTTGATGAATTATGCACTCAAATATCTTACCCGCCGTATCTAGCATGCAAAGTGGTCGGTAAGATGACGGTTCTTCTGGTGGTTTCTTTCCTTTAGGTAACAGTACCAATCGTTGCTGTTTCCACTTACGAGGAAAAGTCCCCTCCTTGAGGCATGCATTATAAACGTCTAGGAATAATGTTGGAGCTGCCTTTATGATGGTTTTCAAGGCTATATTAGGGATTCCGTCCAATCCCGGCGCTTTATTATTTCCTACACGGTTACAGGCCTCCATCAGTTCTTCTTCAGTGACAGATGGTATGTCGTCCAATTCACCTGGAGCCAACTGGTAATCGAAGTTGCGTTGCTGTGGAAACAGTACGGTGACGATTTTCTGAAGAAGTTGAGGACACGTACGTGATGGCATTTGTTGTTTTTTCAGGTGGGTCATGACCACCTTATAAAGCCTACCCCACACGTCTTTATCCACCTCGTGTATAAGCTCTTTCCAGCATCTTCTTTTGCTCTCTTTGATGGCTTTATTCAGTTCACGACGCGCTTTTTTGTACTCTGCGATCAGCTCCGCTGAGTTGGGCCGTTGATAGCTGCGCTGAGAGATTCTTCTTTTCTTGTGACATTCTTTACGGAGGACGCTGATGTGGTCGTTCCACCAGTGCACCGAAGGTCTTTGATTTATGCCACGTTTACGAGGCATACTGGCGTCACAAGCGTGGGTCACTCTCTTCATCAGGTCTTTACTCTTATCTTTTGCCCATCCAGTGTTGATCGTACTACTATCAAAAGCTATTACCATTGTACTTGGGTCAAAGGATTTCACCTTCCAACCGATGGTGTTCAGTTGTTTATTAGATCTTCTAGGGCTCTGGTCTTTTGTTATTTCCCAGAGAATCGCATTGTGGTCGCTGGCAGTATAGATGTCCAGCACCCTCCATTTGCAGTTGCGTCTAGCTAGGCTACTGCTGACAAAGATGAGGTCTACAATAGAACTTGCGTTGCATTTGGTATAGGTAGACGTATCTCCACTGTTGAGCAAGACCACATCTAGTGCAGCAAAAGCCTCTAGTAGTGCTTTCCCTCGTGCGTTGGTATGCTTACTGCCCCAGTCCACTGCCCAGGAGTTGAAGTCCCCGGCTATCGCCACTGGATGATGTTGCTTCGCGTCCTCAGTCAGTCGATCCAAGAAGTCAGTAAATTCAGCAATGGAGAGGCTAGGTGGTGCGTAGCAGCTGTAAAAGCGGATGCCATCTACTGATGTTGCTACAAAGCCGGCGCTGCCATTGCTTACTACACTCTGGAAGGGGAGCCTACCAAAGGCCCAGATGACAGCTTTGGTGGTGATGCCCGTCTCCCATGGCTGGCCAGTTAGATGTTTATATGGCTCAGATATAAGCACGAGGTCAATCCTCAATTCACGTACTGTTTGCACAAGCAAGTCATGCGCAGCCTCACAATGGTTTATGTTGAGCTGCAGTATCTTCATGCTTGTTTTTTAGTTATCTTCTGGAGTGCTTCTTGGAAAACCGCGCATTTACTAGTTCCAGCCTGGTGGCCAGTATCCTTACAGTCGGGCATTTCAGCACATAACAAGCACTTTGCCTTTTTCGTGCATGTGGCAGCCTGGTGACCTAGTTGCCCACATTTTATGCAGAGCTTCGAACGATCTATCTCGCTTTTACAATGGGCAGAGACGTGCCCATAATTCTAGCATTTATAGCATGGTCGTGGCCTTTTTACCGCTCTTACTCGGCAGTTAACCAAGCCAATCCTGATCTTGCCTTTTTCTCCGAGTATTTTCTGCGCTGCTATTACCGGTAGTGTCACCCACGCAGTCTGAGTGCCACTAAAGGCTGAGCAGATTTTGATAGCGTTTGTCGGTATCTCGGAGTCGTCTCCAGCTACTTCTTTTAGGACTGCCCGGATTTCATCCTTCGTCGTAGTTTCTTCGAGGTCACGTATCTCTAGCTCTTCTTGCGGCCCTTTGCTGATGACGGATGCATCTTCTAGGAGTACGCCTGCGATAGTATTCTTAAGAGCTTGGCCTTTATCAACACTCTTTTTGAGAGCGTGATGAGCATGTTTCCGGCCGCTGTCTTGCGGATCTTGTCCACATTGCAGACCTGCTCCTTGGGGACAGCTGCCTTGATCCGGGTCAGTACTTCAG